>OY804577.1:124721493-125262874 GCA_963680875.1 Bathymodiolus brooksi | reverse complement strand
TTGCTACAAGTGAGACCTACAGTTAAGGTTTTCTCAGTAGTGTAAACTTTGCTACAAGAGAGACCTACAGTTGAGGTTTTCTCAGTAGTGTAAACTTTGCTACAAGAGAGACCTACAGTTAAGGTTTTCTCAGTAGTGTAAACTTTGCTACAAGTGAGACCTACAGTTAAGGTTTTCTCAGTAGTGTAAACTTTGCTACAAGTGAGACCTACAGTTAAGGTTTTCTCAGTAGTGTAAACTTTGCTACAAGTGGGACCTACAGTTAAGGTTTTCTCAGTAGTGTAACTTTGCTCACTTTGCTACAAGTGAGACCTACAGTTAAGGTTTTCTCAGTAGTGTAAACTTTGCTACAAGTGAGACCTACAGTTAAGGTTTTCTCAGTAGTGTAAACTTTGCTACAAGTGAGACCTACAGTTAAGGTTTTCTCAGTAGTGTATACTTTGCTACAAGTGAGACCTACAGTTAAGGTTTTCTCAGTAGTGTAAACTTTGCTACAAGTGAGACCTACAGTTAAGGTTTTCTCAGTAGTGTAAACTTTGCTACAAGTGAGACCTACAGTTAAGGTTTTCTCAGTAGTGTAAACTTTGCTACAAGTGAGACCTACAGTTAAGGTTTTCTCAGTAGTGTAAACTTTGCTACAAGTGAGACCTACAGTTAAGGTTTTCTCAGTAGTGTAAACTTTGCTACAAGTGAGACCTACAGTTAAGGTTTTCTCAGTAGTGTAAACTTTGCTACAAGTGAGACCTACAGTTAAGGTTTTCTCAGTAGTGTATACTTTGCTACAAGTGAGACCTACAGTTAAGGTTTTCTCAGTAGTGTAAACTTTGCTACAAGTGAGACCTACAGTTAAGGTTTTCTCAGTAGTGTAAACTTTGCTACAAGTGAGACCTACAGTTAAGGTTTTCTCAGTAGTGTAAACTTTGCTACAAGTGAGATCTACAGTTAAGGTTTTCTCAGTAGTGTAAACTTTGCTACAAGTGAGACCTACAGTTAAGGTTTTCTCAGTAGTGTAAACTTTGCTACAAGTGAGACCTACAGTTAAGGTTTTCTCAGTAGTGTAAACTTTGCTACAAGTGAGACCTACAGTTAAGGTTTTCTCAGTAGTGTAAACTTTGCTACAAGTGAGACCTACAGTTAAGATTTTCTCAGTAGTGTAAACTTTGCTACAAGTGAGACCTACAGTTAAGGTTTTCTCAGTAGTGTAAACTTTGCTACAAGTGAGGACCTACAGTTAAGGTTTTCTCAGTAGTGTAAACTTTGCTACAAGTGAGACCTACAGTTAAGGTTTTCTCAGTAGTGTAAACTTTGCTACAAGTGAGACCTACAGTTAAGGTTTTCTCAGTAGTGTAAACTTTGCTACAAGTGGGACCTACAGTTAAGGTTTTCTCAGTAGTGTAAACTTTGCTACAAGTGGGACCTACAGTTAAGGTTTTCTCAGTAGTGTAAACTTTGCTACAAGTGAGACCTACAGTTAAGGTTTTCTCAGTAGTGTAAACTTTGCTACAAGTGAGACCTACAGTTAAGGTTTTCTCAGTAGTGTAAACTTTGCTACAAGTGAGACCTACAGTTAAGGTTTTCTCAGTAGTGTAAACTTTGCTACAAGTGAGACCTACAGTTAAGGTTTTCTCAGTAGTGTAAACTTTGCTACAAGTGGGACCTACAGTTAAGGTTTTCTCAGTAGTGTAAACTTTGCTACAAGTGGGACCTACAGTTAAGGTTTTCTCAGTAGTGTAAACTTTGCTACAAGTGAGACCTACAGTTAAGGTTTTCTCAGTAGTGTAAACTTTGCTACAAGTGAGACCTACAGTTAAGGTTTTCTCAGTAGTGTAAACTTTGCTACAAGTGAGACCTACAGTTAAGGTTTTCTCAGTAGTGTATACTTTGCTACAAGTGAGACCTACAGTTAAGGTTTTCTCGGTAGTGTAAACTTTGCTACAAGTGGGACCTACAGTTAAGGTTTTCTCGGTAGTGTAAACTTTGCTACAAGTGGGACCTACAGTTAAGGTTTTCTCGGTAGTGTAAACTTTGCTACAAGTGAGACCTACAGTTAAGGTTTTCTCGGTAGTGTAAACTTTGCTACAAGTGAGACCTACAGTTAAGGTTTTCTCAGTAGTGTAAACTTTGCTACAAGTGAGACCTACAGTTAAGGTTTTCTCAGTAGTGTAAATTTGCTACAAGTGAGACCTACAGTTAAGGTTTTCTCAGTAGTGTAAACTTTGCTACAAGTGGGACCTACAGTTAAGGTTTTCTCAGTAGTGTAAACTTTGCTACAAGTGAGACCTACAGTTAAGGTTTTCTCAGTAGTGTAAACTTTGCTACAAGTGAGACCTACAGTTAAGGTTTTCTCAGTAGTGTAAACTTTGCTACAAGTGAGACCTACAGTTAAGGTTTTCTCAGTAGTGTAAACTTTGCTACAAGTGAGACCTACAGTTAAGGTTTTCTCAGTAGTGTAAACTTTGCTACAAGTGAGACCTACAGTTAAGGTTTTCTCAGTAGTGTAAACTTTGCTACAAGTGGGACCTACAGTTAAGGTTTTCTCAGTAGTGTAAACTTTGCTACAAGTGAGACCTACAGTTAAGGTTTTCTCAGTAGTGTAAACTTTGCTACAAGTGGGACCTACAGTTAAGGTTTTCTCAGTAGTGTAAACTTTGCTACAAGTGGGACCTACAGTTAAGGTTTTCTCAGTAGTGTAAACTTTGCTACAAGTGGGACCTACAGTTAAGGTTTTCTCAGTAGTGTAAACTTTGCTACAAGTGAGACCTACAGTTAAGGTTTTCTCAGTAGTGTAAACTTTGCTACAAGTGAGACCTACAGTTAAGGTTTTCTCAGTAGTGTATACTTTGCTACAAGTGAGACCTACAGTTAAGGTTTTCTCAGTAGTGTAAACTTTGCTACAAGTGAGACCTACAGTTAAGGTTTTCTCGGTAGTGTAAATGTTGCTACAAGTGGGACCTACAGTTAAGGTTTTCTCGGTAGTGTAAACTTTGCTACAAGTGAGACCTACAGTTAAGGTTTTCTCGGTAGTGTAAACTTTGCTACAAGTGAGACCTACAGTTAAGGTTTTCTCAGTAGTGTAAACTTTGCTACAAGTGAGACCTACAGTTAAGGTTTTCTCAGTAGTGTAAATTTGCTACAAGTGAGACCTACAGTTAAGGTTTTCTCAGTAGTGTAAACTTTGCTACAAGTGGGACCTACAGTTAAGGTTTTCTCAGTAGTGTAAACTTTGCTACAAGTGAGACCTACAGTTAAGGTTTTCTCAGTAGTGTAAACTTTGCTACAAGTGAGACCTACAGTTAAGGTTTTCTCAGTAGTGTAAACTTTGCTACAAGTGGGACCTACAGTTAAGGTTTTCTCAGTAGTGTAAACTTTGCTACAAGTGGGACCTACAGTTAAGGTTTTCTCAGTAGTGTAAACTTTGCTACAAGTGTGACCTACAGTTAAGGTTTTCTCAGTAGTGTAAACTTTGCTAC
The DNA here is from genome assembly GCA_963680875.1 of Bathymodiolus brooksi. Lineage (NCBI taxonomy): Eukaryota > Metazoa > Mollusca > Bivalvia > Mytilida > Modiolidae > Bathymodiolus > Bathymodiolus brooksi. The sequence goes on along the minus strand of OY804577.1, from coordinate 125,259,404 downwards.
AAGTGAGACCTACAGTTAAGGTTTTCTCAGTAGTGTAAACTTTGCTACAAGTGAGACCTACAGTTAAGGTTTTCTCAGTAGTGTAAACTTTGCTACAAGTGAGACCTACAGTTAAGGTTTTCTCAGTAGTGTAAACTTTGCTACAAGTGAGACCTACAGTTAAGGATTTCTCAGTAGTGTAAACTTTGCTACAAGTGAGACCTACAGTTAAGGTTTTCTCAGTAGTGTAAACTTTGCTACAAGTGAGACCTACAGTTAAGGTTTTCTCAGTAGTGTAAACTTTGCTACAAGTGAGACCTACAGTTAAGGTTTTCTCAGTAGTGTAAACTTTGCTACAAGTGAGACCTACAGTTAAGGTTTTCCCAGTAGTGTAAACTTTGCTACAAGTGAGACCTACAGTTAAGGTTTTCTCAGTAGTGTAAACTTTGCTACAAGTGAGACCTACAGTTAAGGTTTTCTCAGTAGTGTAAACTTTGCTACAAGTGAGACCTACAGTTAAGGTTTTCTCAGTAGTGTAAACTTTGCTACCAAGTGAGACCTACAGTTAAGGTTTTCTCAGTAGTGTAAACTTGCTACAAGTGAGACCTACAGTTAAGGTTTTCTCAGTAGTGTAAACTTTGCTACAAGTGAGACCTACAGTTAAGGTTTTCTCAGTAGTGTAAACTTTGCTACAAGTGAGACCTACAGTTAAGGTTTTCTCAGTAGTGTAAACTTTGCTACAAGTGAGACCTACAGTTAAGGTTTTCTCAGTAGTGTAAACTTTGCTACAAGTGAGACCTACAGTTAAGGTTTTCTCAGTAGTGTAAACTTTGCTACAAGTGAGACCTACAGTTAAGGTTTTCTCAGTAGTGTAAACTTTGCTACAAGTGAGACCTACAGTTAAGGTTTTCTCAGTAGTGCAAACTTTGCTACAAGTGAGACCTACAGTTAAGGTTTTCTCAGTAGTGTAAACTTTGCTACAAGTGGGACCTACAGTTAAGGTTTCTCAGTAGTGTAAACTTTGCTACAAGTGAGACCTACAGTTAAGGTTTTCTCAGTAGTGTAAACTTTGCTACAAGTGAGACCTACAGTTAAGGTTTTCTCAGTAGTGTAAACTTTGCTACAAATGGGACCTACAGTTAAGGTTTTCTCAGTAGTGTAAACTTTGCTACAAGTGAGACCTACAGTTAAGGTTTTCTCAGTAGTGTAAACTTTGCTACAAGTGAGACCTACAGTTAAGGTTTTCTCAGTAGTGTAAACTTTGCTACAAGTGAGACCTACAGTTAAGGTTTTCTCAGTAGTGTAAACTTTGCTACAAGTGAGACCTACAGTTAAGGTTTTCTCAGTAGTGTAAACTTTGCTACAAGTGAGACCTACAGTTAAGGTTTTCTCAGTAGTGTAAACTTTGCTACAAGTGAGACCTACAGTTAAGGTTTTCTCAGTAGTGTAAACTTTGCTACAAGTGAGACCTACAGTTAAGGTTTTCTCAGTAGTGTAAACTTTGCTACAAGTGAGACCTACAGTTAAGGTTTTCTCAGTAGTGTAAACTTTGCTACAAGTGAGACCTACAGTTAAGGTTTTCTCAGTAGTGTAAACTTTGCTACAAGTGAGACCTACAGTTAAGGTTTTCTCAGTAGTGTAAACTTTGCTACAAGTGGAGACCTACAGTTAAGGTTTTCTCAGTTGTGTAAACTTTGCTACAAGTGAGACCTACAGTTAAGGTTTTCTCAGTAGTGTAAACTTTGCTACAAGTGAGACCTACAGTTAAGGTTTTCTCAGTAGTGTAAACTTTGCTACAAGTGGGACCTACAGTTAAGGTTTTCTCAGTAGTGTAAACTTTGCTACAAGTGGGACCTACAGTTAAGGTTTTCTCGGTAGTGTAAACTTTGCTACAAGTGAGACCTACAGTTAAGGTTTTCTCGGTAGTGTAAACTTTGCTACAAGTGAGACCTACAGTTAAGGTTTTCTCGGTAGTGTAAACTTTGCTACAAGTGAGACCTACAGTTAAGGTTTTCTCGGTAGTGTAAACTTTGCTACAAGTGGGACCTACAGTTAAGGTTTTCTCGGTAGTGTAAACTTTGCTACAAGTGGGACCTACAGTTAAGGTTTTCTCGGTAGTGTAAACTTTGCTACAAGTGAGACCTACAGTTAAGGTTTTCTCGGTAGTGTAAACTTTGCTACAAGTGAGACCTACAGTTAAGGTTTTCTCAGTAGTGTAAACTTTGCTACAAGTGGGACCTACAGTTAAGGTTTTCTCAGTAGTGTAAACTTTGCTACAAGTGGGACCTACAGTTAAGGTTTTCTCAGTAGTGTAAACTTTGCTACAAGTGAGACCTACAGTTAAGGTTTTCTCAGTAGTGTAAACTTTGCTACAAGTGAGACCTACAGTTAAGGTTTTCTCAGTAGTGTAAACTTTGCTACAAGTGAGACCTACAGTTAAGGTTTTCTCAGTAGTGTAAACTTTGCTACAAGTGAGACCTACAGTTAAGGTTTTCTCAGTAGTGTAAACTTTGCTACAAGTGAGACCTACAGTTAAGGTTTTCTCAGTAGTGTAAACTTTGTTACAAGTGAGACCTACAGTTAAGGTTTTCTCAGTAGTGTAAACTTTGCTGCAAGTGAGACCTACAGTTAAGGTTTTCTCAGTAGTGCAAACTTTGCTACAAGTGAGACCTACAGTTAAGGTTTTCTCAGTAGTGTAAACTTTGCTACAAGTGAGACCTACAGTTAAGGTTTTCTCAGTAGTGTAAACTTTGCTACAAGTGAGACCTACAGTTAAGGTTTTCTCAGTAGTGTAAACTTTGCTACAAGTGAGACCTACAGTTAAGGTTTTCTCAGTAGTGTAAACTTTGCTACAAGTGAGACCTACAGTTAAGGTTTTCTCAGTAGTGTAAACTTTGCTACAAGTGAGACCTACAGTTAAGGTTTTCTCAGTAGTGTAAACTTTGCTACAAGTGAGACCTACAGTTAAGGTTTTCTCAGTAGTGTAAACTTTGCTGCAAGTGAGACCTACAGTTAAGGTTTTCTCAGTAGTGTAAACTTTGCTACAAGTGAGACCTACAGTTAAGGTTTTCTCGGTAGTGTAAACTTTGCTACAAGTGAGACCTACAGTTAAGGTTTTCTCAGTAGTGTAAACTTTGCTACAAGTGAGACCTACAGTTAAGGTTTTCTCAGTAGTGTAAACTTTGCTACAAGTGAGACCTACAGTTAAGGTTTTCTCAGTAGTGGTAAACTTTGCTGCAAGTGAGACCTACAGTTAAGGTTTTCTCAGTAGTGCAAACTTTGCTACAAGTGAGACCTACAGTTAAGGTTTTCTCAGTAGTGTAAACTTTGCTACAAGTGAGACCTACAGTTAAGGTTTTCTCAGTAGTGTAAACTTTGCTACAAGTGAGACCTACAGTTAAGGTTTTCTCAGTAGTGTAAACTTTGCTACAAGTGAGACCTACAGTTAAGGTTTTCTCAGTAGTGTAAACTTTGCTACAAGTGAGACCTACAGTTAAGGTTTTCTCAGTAGTGTAAACTTTGCTACAAGTGAGACCTACAGTTAAGGTTTTCTCAGTAGTGTAAACTTTGCTACAAGTGAGACCTACAGTTAAGGTTTTCTCAGTAGTGTAAACTTTGCTACAAGTGAGACCTACAGTTAAGGTTTTCTCAGTAGTGTAAACTTTGCTACAAGTGAGACCTACAGTTAAGGTTTTCTCAGTAGTGTAAACTTTGCTACAAGTGAGACCTACAGTTAAGGTTTTCTCAGTAGTGTAAACTTTGCTACAAGTGAGACCTACAGTTAAGGTTTTCTCAGTAGTGTAAACTTTGCTACAAGTGAGACCTACAGTTAAGGTTTTCTCAGTAGTGTAAACTTTGCTACAAGTGAGACCTACAGTTAAGGTTTTCTCAGTAGTGTAAACTTTGCTACAAGTGAGACCTACAGTTAAGGTTTTCTCAGTAGTGTAAACTTTGCTACAAGTGAGACCTACAGTTAAGGTTTTCTCAGTAGTGTAAACTTTGCTACAAGTGAGACCTACAGTTAAGGTTTTCTCAGTAGTGTAAACTTTGCTACAAGTGAGACCTACAGTTAAGGTTTTCTCAGTAGTGTAAACTTTGCTACAAGTGAGACCTACAGTTAAGGTTTTCTCAGTAGTGTAAACTTTGCTACAAGTGAGACCTACAGTTAAGGTTTTCTCAGTAGTGTAAACTTTGCTACAAGTGAGACCTACAGTTAAGGTTTTCTCAGTAGTGTAAACTTTGCTACAAGTGAGACCTACAGTTAAGGTTTTCTCAGTAGTGTAAACTTTGCTACAAGTGAGACCTACAGTTAAGGTTTTCTCAGTAGTGTAAACTTTGCTACAAGTGAGACCTACAGTTAAGGTTTTCTCAGTAGTGTAAACTTTGCTACAAGTGGGACCTACAGTTAAGGTTTTCTCAGTAGTGTAAACTTTGCTACAAGTGGGACCTACAGTTAAGGTTTTCTCAGTAGTGTAAACTTTGCTACAAGTGGGACCTACAGTTAAGGTTTCTCAGTAGTGTAAACTTTGCTACAAGTGAGACCTACAGTTAAGGTTTTCTCAGTAGTGTAAACTTTGCTACAAGTGAGACCTACAGTTAAGGTTTTCTCAGTAGTGTAAACTTTGCTACAAGTGAGACCTACAGTTAAGGTTTTCTCAGTAGTGTAAACTTTGCTGCAAGTGAGACCTACAGTTAAGGTTTTCTCAGTAGTGCAAACTTTGCTACAAGTGAGACCTACAGTTATGGTTTTCTCAGTAGTGTAAACTTTGCTACAAGTGAGACCTACAGTTAAGGTTTTCTCAGTAGTGTAAACTTTGCTACAAGTGAGACCTACAGTTAAGGTTTTCTCAGTAGTGTAAACTTTGCTACAAGTGAGACCTACAGTTAAGGTTTTCTCAGTAGTGTAAACTTTGCTACAAGTGAGACCTACAGTTAAGGTTTTCTCAGTAGTGTAAACTTTGCTACAAGTGAGACCTACAGTTAAGGTTTTCTCAGTAGTGTAAACTTTGCTACAAGTGAGACCTACAGTTAAGGTTTTCTCAGTAGTGTAAACTTTGCTACAAGTGAGACCTACAGTTAAGGTTTTCTCAGTAGTGTAAACTTTGCTACAAGTGAGACCTACAGTTAAGGTTTTCTCAGTAGTGTAAACTTTGCTACAAGTGAGACCTACAGTTAAGGTTTTCTCAGTAGTGTAAACTTTGCTACAAGTGAGACCTACAGTTAAGGTTTTCTCAGTAGTGTAAACTTTGCTACAAGTGAGACCTACAGTTAAGGTTTTCTCAGTAGTGTAAACTTTGCTACAAGTGAGACCTACAGTTAAGGTTTTCTCAGTAGTGTAAACTTTGCTACAAGTGAGACCTACAGTTAAGGTTTTCTCAGTAGTGTAAACTTTGCTACAAGTGAGACCTACAGTTAAGGTTTTCTCAGTAGTGTAAACTTTGCTACAAGTGAGACCTACAGTTAAGGTTTTCTCAGTAGTGTAAACTTTGCTGCAAGTGAGACCTACAGTTAAGGTTTTCTCAGTAGTGTAAACTTTGCTGCAAGTGAGACCTACAGTTAAGGTTTTCTCAGTAGTGTAAACTTTGCTGCAAGTGAGACCTACAGTTAAGGTTTTCTCAGTAGTGTAAACTTTGCTGCAAGTGAGACCTACAGTTAAGGTTTTCTCAGTAGTGTAAACTTTGCTACAAGTGAGACCTACAGTTAAGGTTTTCTCAGTAGTGTAAACTTTGCTACAAGTGAGACCTACAGTTAAGGTTTTCTCAGTAGTGTAAACTTTGCTACAAGTGAGACCTACAGTTAAGGTTTTCTCAGTAGTGTAAACTTTGCTACAAGTGAGACCTACAGTTAAGGTTTTCTCAGTAGTGTAAACTTTGCTACAAGTGAGACCTACAGTTAAGGTTTTCTCAGTAGTGTAAACTTTGCTACAAGTGAGACCTACAGTTAAGGTTTTCTCAGTAGTGTAAACTTTGCTACAAGTGAGACCTACAGTTAAGGTTTTCTCAGTAGTGTAAACTTTGCTACAAGTGAGACCTACAGTTAAGGTTTTCTCAGTAGTGTAAACTTTGCTACAAGTGAGACCTACAGTTAAGGTTTTCTCAGTAGTGTAAACTTTGCTACAAGTGAGACCTACAGTTAAGGTTTTCTCAGTAGTGTAAACTTTGCTACAAGTGAGACCTACAGTTAAGGTTTTCTCAGTAGTGTAAACTTTGCTACAAGTGAGACCTACAGTTAAGGTTTTCTCAGTAGTGTAAACTTTGCTACAAGTGAGACCTACAGTTAAGGTTTTCTCAGTAGTGTAAACTTTGCTACAAGTGAGACCTACAGTTAAGGTTTTCTCAGTAGTGTAAACTTTGCTACAAGTGAGACCTACAGTTAAGGTTTTCTCAGTAGTGTAAACTTTGCTACAAGTGAGACCTACAGTTAAGGTTTTCTCAGTAGTGTAAACTTTGCTACAAGTGGGACCTACAGTTAAGGTTTTCTCAGTAGTGTAAACTTTGCTACAAGTGAGACCTACAGTTAAGGTTTTCTCAGTAGTGTAAACTGTGCTACAAGTGAGACCTACAGTTAAGGTTTTCTCAGTAGTGTAAACTTTGCTACAAGTGAGACCTACAGTTAAGGTTTTCTCAGTAGTGTAAACTTTGCTACAAGTGAGACCTACAGTTAAGGTTTTCTCAGTAGTGTAAACTTTGCTACAAGTGAGACCTACAGTTAAGGTTTTCTCAGTAGTGTAAACTTTGCTACAAGTGAGACCTTCAGTTAAGGTTTTCTCAGTAGTGTAAACTTTGCTACAAGTGGGACCTACAGTTAAGGTTTTCTCAGTAGTGTAAACTTTGCTACAAGTGAGACCTACAGTTAAGGTTTTCTCAGTAGTGTAAACTTTGCTACAAGTGAGACCTACAGTTAAGGTTTTCTCAGTAGTGTAAACTTTGCTACAAGTGAGACCTACAGTTAAGGTTTTCTCAGTAGTGTAAACTTTGCTACAAGTGAGACCTACAGTTAAGGTTTTCTCAGTAGTGTAAACTTTGCTACAAGTGAGACCTACAGTTAAGGTTTTCTCAGTAGTGTAAACTTTGCTACAAGTGAGACCTACAGTTAAGGTTTTCTCAGTAGTGTAAACTTTGCTACAAGTGAGACCTACAGTTAAGGTTTTCTCAGTAGTGTAAACTTTGCTACAAGTGAGACCTACAGTTAAGGTTTTCTCAGTAGTGTACAGTTTGCTTTTAATTTGAGTACTTTACATTTCCCTATACAAATTTTACTGCAATTTGTAGGTAATTTCTCTTCTGTTTATTCCTTTATTAAAAGTTCTTAGTTCTTTAACTGAGGTAACTAATATTATAATCACTCCAGTGTGTACTGTTTGTTGTTTTTTATTGCACCTTCTTTCTTTTTTTCGTTTTGAGCATTTTAATTTAAGAGGCCGTCGTGGTCGTGATCGCATGGTAGCTAGATTTACATCTACCAGCTGTGCAATCAGTGCCTATCACCACTAAAGTAACGAGTTCGAATCCCCTTCATGGCGAGGTGTACTCGATACAGCATTATGTGATAAATTTGTCAGTGATTTGCGACAGGTCGGTGGTTTTCTCCGGTTTCCACCACCAATAAAACTGGTCGCCACGATATAACTGAAAACTCATTGAACACCGTAGCCGTAACTCTTTTATTTGACCGTATATTCCTTATATAACTCTTTTATTTGACCGTATATTCCTTATATAACTCTTTTATTGACCGTATATTTCTTATATATTGGTTCTAAATGTATCGTATTGTCATGTATATTGTATAGTTAAGGCCATTATATACTGTTATTTTATTTATTTTTGTATTTATTTTTTGTAAAAGGGTAAAGACTTCACTGGTATTACAATAGCTTAAATGTCCAATCCCATTTGATATTTTATATTCAAATAAAATACATAGGCACTATATTTAATTGATAACCCGCTATGTTTTCAATAAAGGTGGGCTATCTTTTTCAAATAGCACACCATTAGTGCACACGACACGTTTCTGGAATAACATAAACCTCGGTTTGGATATCAGATTAGTGCACTGTACAGTGAAAATTACATGCTATATATAACAAATGGTGCGCATAACAGTCCACTGGTAGAGACATCACTCCATTCGCACACATTATTTTGATTTTGAACCAACCAAGCTTTACTCTTGTTCTTTAATGTTACGTATTGAGAAGCAGCAAATACAAATCTTATAGTCTTTGGTTCCACCCGATCCGGGATCGATTCCACAACGATCGTCCGCGCCAGAAGTTAGTACAATAACCATGACAACACCAAGTCGGCCTTATGTATTGCTATATAATGTGTAGTATATTATGTATGACCTATTATCATTTCAGATGTTCATTCTCTTGTATTTTGGCAGACAATATAAATATGGACACATTGTTCCTGTTATTCTAGCTATTTTTTTTCTTAAATATTGCAGTTGAAATTATAGATTAAAGAAAGACAACATTCGTTAAATATAACTAAAATTTATTATATTTTTACTGCCATGACTACCAATTTATACAATAAAAACATACATGTATACGATTTTCAAAATGATTGATGATTATCGACGTTAAATATTGAAGACTTTTATCTCAAGTCTAACTGACTATTTAGTAGTAAAACAAGTGATTCCCTGTGTTGTGTGTATGACCATCAAGGTAGACGGTCTGTGAAGATAATGAACAAAACAAACGTACAAGAGGAATAAGGATTTCTTAATTTTCAGGAATATGGTTGTCTATGAACCAGTTATTAAATCTTGCACAATGAGTTTTGTTCGATCATCTTTTATATATTTGGAGGTAACACTAAAACATCAGTTTACTTGCTGACATTGTCTACTGTTGGTTTAGGATTTCCCTTTGTGGAATTGAGAGATCATGGTTAATTCTTTGGTTGTGCTGTTTCATTGTATTTTCATGGTAGAATGGGTTGATAAAGGTAATTGTTTACTTTTTAAGCATCATGTGTGAGTCTGCTACTTTTGGTTTAACAAAACTATTTTTCGTTTCTTTTTGGATTTCTGTACGTGTATTTGTTGGCTTAGCAATGTCTAAGGTTGGTTCTGGGTTACTTTCTGTTGTTTTAGATTTAATTGGGTCTGTATTTTGTGCTGGTTGAGTTTCAGCTGTTTTCGCTTTAACAAACCCAGTGTTTGCTTCTTGATTGGTTTCTATTGTTTTTGGTTTAATAAGGTCTGCATTTAGGGCTGGAATGGTTTCGATCGTTTTTGGCTTGACAAAACCTGTGCTTGGTTCTGGACCGGTTTCAATCGCTTTTGGCTTAGCAAAAGCTGTGCTTGGTTCTGGACCGGTTTCGATCACTTTTGGCTTAACAAAACCTGTGCTTGGTTCTGGACCGGTCTCGATCGCTTTTGGTTTAACAAAAGCTGTGTTGGATTCTATCTTAGTCTCACTCGTTTTTTGTTTAACATCTGGGTTAGGTTCTTTCTTAGTTACAATCTTTTCACGTGTAACAAAATCTATTGTTGATTCTGGTTTAGTTTCGGTTATTTTAGTCTTAACAATCTCTGTGTTTGTCGATTGTTTCGGTAATTGTTCGGTGTTTGTAGATTTTATTTCTGTAGTTGTTGTAGCACTTTGACCTGTAGATTTGACTATACTTTCAGGCTTTGTATTTATATTAGCAGGCTGAATAACAGATAAAATGTCAGTGGCTTTCTTCGATTCACTTCCGCCGGAAGCTTTAACAATTTCAACATCAACTGGTTTGGTCTCCATGGCAATATTTCTGGTATTTGATTTTGTTTCTGTTGCTACATCAGTAGGTAAAGCTTCTACTTTACCATTAGTATCAAATGGTTGTATATCTGTTCCTGTAGGTTGTAGATCGAGTTGTAGGTCCATTGGTAGTTGTTCTTTGGTGGTGGGTCCTGTTGGATTTGATGGTGGTTTATCTACTTTCTTAAATATTGGTGGATCTTTTGGTTCAAAGCTCGGTATTCTTAGTTTATCAATAAATCCATTTTGTGATTTGAACTGTACTGTACCGAAGTTAATCAGCTTTGCAGCGATACCATCTGTTTCAAAGAAAAACTCGTCTCTCCTGGACTTTGGATACAAAATTAAATCTACATAACCATATTCAGCAATAAGCTTATTGGTGCTGTTTTCTTCATCCAGAATGAATATTTCGAGTTGTCCATAAGCTGGATTTTCATATAGCCCTAAGTAGTCATCTAATTTTCTCTTTGGCATTACTTGCTTATCAATAATTGGCTTTGATCTTTTCGGTTTTGATGTCATCCAAGGCTCTGGGAAGGAGCATATAAGACTAGCATTTAACCAAGGGTTTAGACCCATGTACTTGTCAGCTAGATATTGGTGAATACTATAGCGGAACATAAAATCTTCATCATCACCTGTCATGGAGGTATATATACCAACATCCATATCTGGGAACATAGTTATCATATTCTTATATCCCCAAGATGATCCTGTATGTGTCAACATGTTGTATCCTGCAATAAGAAAAGTTTGTAGATACCAAAGAGATCAAAGAGGTCATCAAAAACCGTCAATCGAAGAAGGAGAAACAAGGCACGACGTTCAATATAAACGGGGAAAAAGGAAATTGTTTCAACAAATACTTCAATCCAATCCATTTAATCTCTTTATTGTTTATGAAATAATGTTATCTGAGTAACATGGCGGATGCCTTAAAAGAGACAGGAAGGGCTTACCCTTCGCGAGCACCTGTGTTCACCCCCAGATTTTGGTAGGGCCCGTTGTACTCATCGTTTTAGTTTCTGTGTTGTATTTTTGTTTGTTTGTCTTCGTCCTATGTCTTGTGTACCCAATGTTTCCTATGTCTCTGGATTGTCCATTCTTTATTGCCCCTTCGGTTTCCTTGAGGTTTATTTATCAATGTAGGGGAAATACCAAAAGAATAGGACGTCACGATCGTGAATACATTTACCATTTGTTTTAAAACAATTTAATAACAAAAGTGCAATCGCAAAATATAATTTTGAATTTTATAAATAAGCAAAATATTTGCTAAGTAATAATCGATGATATATACTTTCAATGCAATATGTAATTTTTAGTTGTGAAAAGTACCGGTATTCCTGCTAGATGATTATAAAAGTACCGGTATTCCTGCTAGATGATTATAAAAATTAATGTATACGTAAATTTATGAATATCCACCATTAACACTACTTAGCTAATTACAGCAATATGTAGAGAAATGGACTCATATTTTTAAGTGATGATATTCTACAAATTAAATCTAATACATATATCATTGCTTATTGTTAATATATAATATCATACCTCTGTAATGACCAGTTCGCCATCCCAATCCATATCCAGTTTGACTGAATGTCTCTGGCACATTTGGTTTCGTAAAATATTTAGACAAGGATGACCTCGCCAGTACATTTTCAGGTTTATGTGTATCCTCTAGTGCCTCCTCTGACATTACACGACGGCCGTTTTGGTTTGTACCATGACTTAAGTGAAACAGCATCCATTTTGCCATGTCCACACCACTGCTAAGAATACAGTTTGCACCACAAAGTTCACTCCATCGCCTACAATGTTAGATGTCATTAAGTATGAATAGTTGAAAACTTACCGTATTTAACGAGTTTAAAAATAAAACATTACAATACCCTAAAACACATTGTTGTAGATCTTTGTTTGTCCCTTTGTCCCTTTTCTTTTGGTCATTGTGTTGTCTGTCCTTCTTCGATTTACGGCTTATGATTACCCTTCTTCAAACTTTCTTAGAGTTGACCAAGGACAGTACGAAAAGATTGAACATACCAACGTGATAACCAAGGCCACATATTGAAGAAGGACAGACAAATACACTAGACCAAATGAAATATGACCAAATGAAATATGACCAAATGAAATATGACCAAAAGAAATATGACCAAATGAAATATGACCAAATGAAATATGACCAAATGAAATATGACCAAATGAAATATGACCAAAAGAAATATGACCAAATGAAATATGACCAAAAGAAATATGACCAAATGAAATATGACCAAATGAAATATGACCAAAAGAAATATGACCAAATGAAATATGACCAAAAGAAATATGACCAAATGAAATATGACCAAATGAAATATGACCAAAAGAAATATGACCAAATGAAATATGACCAAATGAAATATGACCAAAAGAAATATGACCAAATGAAATATGACCAAATGAAATATGACCAAAAGAAATATGACCAAATGAAATATGACCAAAAGAAATATGACCAAAAGACAAACAGTGATCTACAAAACATTAAACAAAAACAAAGCTGAACTCATGTGCTCGAGAAGGGTTAACAGTTCCTGCTCAACTAGTGACACCCGTCGTGTTACTGTGAAACGACACGAACATGATCTGAATAGAAGATATTATATGCGAGCGAAAGCTTGCTTTTTATAAAGAATAAAAAATACCGGAAGTGGATATAAAAAATCACTATCAATCTATCAATATCGATCCTACAAAGACAATAAGTACATTGAGTTTTATCATTTCATCCGAAGTTGTAAGTAATAAAACTTATTTTACTCACAAGTCCTCAGGTATTTACTTGTACCAAGGGCACGACTATGCCCGGCTTCAATATATTTAAATTGTAAAAACAATACTTACTTAGACAATTCAAAAGGTACTTGATGGAGTTCTCCATACACATCTATATAGCCTTTAGCCAATTCTATGGTACTTTTGTTAGCTGTGGTGAAGAAATCTGAGTCTGTCATACCTATCTTTAGGAATAGCTCGTCTTGTACCAAATCTTCATATTTCTTCCTACCTATTTTTTCAGCGATTCTTGCAGCTTGGCCATACATAAGATTACTATAATAGAAGCTATCCCTGAATCGTCCACGTGGTCTTAGCTCTTTCAGTCTCCTGCAAAAGGGGGAATGGATGTTATTTTGTTGAAATATGGTTCATCAGATATGTAAAATAAACGGTAGTCGTGGCAATGAATTAATGTGATGTGAATATCCAATACTACTTGATATATGTATCACTCAGTCGTGGTTAAAGATGTGTTTTACAAATTCTAACTGATTATTATTTTATTTCGTATTTGTAAATCAAATGATAATTAATTCGACTGAATAAATTAAAGGTAGAACTTTTACTCCGCATAGCGGCCGGTGTCTTTGTATCATAAAGAAAAAAGTATATAACGACCATTATTGCTACACATCTTAAATAAATTTTTTAGTTTCTCGCTTAATTTCATGTCTTTCATTTCCGTTTCTTTATATATTTTTCTTTGTGTCTTAAATAAAATGTAGATAATATTAATAAATTCTTATAAAATTTACACTTTAATGCAGATGAAATAATATGATCATTTTATTGAGATGACAAGCGGGCATGACTTATGTTAATAATAAAGATGGTATACCTGATTAGATTTTTCCTTGTTAACTTGCTGTCGAATCTAATAAAGTTGTGCATTGGAATGCCCATCCGATGAGACAGTAGGTCCCGAATGGTGGCGAACTTTGACCTGAGGTAGCCATCGAATACGTTGTGGTTACCATAAAACTCAGCAATACGGGTATTTAAATTGTACCTGTAATGAAACAAAATAATAAAAATTCAGCATTATATTAATATGTAAAGAAATGAACATTGTTCAATGACTGCATTAATCGGTGAAAATAGCAGACTGAATTACTTTGAAATCAACTGCAACAGGTAAGGACAAAACACGCAAGACATATTTTGAAGATACGAAAGAGAGGCAATACAATTGTCAAAAGAAAAGATACAAGAAGACAAACAATGGTTCACAAAATAGTACATGTAGTTAAACAGAAACCTAAAGATTTAACAACGCGAATCCCACTGAAAAGGGGGGTACACTCAGCTGAACGATAGAATCCCACTGAAAAGGGGGTACACTCAGCTGAACGATAGAATCCCACTGAAAAGGGGGTACACTCAGCTGAACGATAGAATCGATAGAATCCCACTGAAAAGGGGGTACACTCAGCTGAACGATAGAATCGATAGAATCCCACTGAAAAGGGGGTACACTCAACTGAACGGTAGAATCGATAGAATCCCACTGAAAAGGGGGTACACTCAGCTGAATGATAGAATCCCACTGAAAAGGGGGTACACTCAGCTGAACGATAGAATCGATAGAATCCCACTGAAAAGGGGGGTACACTCAGCTGAACGATAGAATCGATAGAATCCCACTGAAAAGGGGGTACACTCAACTGAACGGTAGAATCGATAGAATCCCACTGAAAAGGGGGTACACTCAGCTGAACGGTAGAATCCCACTGAAAAGGGGGTACACTCAACTGAACAGTAGAATCGATAGAATCCCACTGAAAAGGGGGTACACTCAGCTGAACGGTAGAATCCCACTGAAAAGGGGGTACACTCAACTGAACGGTAGAATCCCACTGAAAAGCCCGGGGGTACACTCAGCTAAACGGTAGAATCCCACTGAAAAGGGGGTACACTCAGCTGAACGGTAGAATCCCACTGAAAAGGGGGTACACTCAACTGAACGGTAGAATCCCACTGAAAAGCCCGGGGGTACACTCAGCTAAACGGTAGAATCCCACTGAAAAGGGTTACACTCAGCTGAACGATAAGCCGTTCTTGCTCCACTTACGGCGCCCGTTGTGGTACCTTTGCTAAAAGTCCGGTGATAAGGCATAGATGAAGAAAGAACCGAACTGTGATTGCGACGTAATGCTTAACAAAATCATAGTTATGACCGTAAAAGTTTCGAAGAGATGACTTTAACTTAAGAAGAGTTTGAAGACACCAAAGGGGTAATCAGAATCCGTATATCGAAGAAGAACATACAACACAATGGCCAAAAGTACAAAAGGACAAACAACGATCTACAAAACATACACATAAAACTAAAGATCGAGTAACACGAACCCCACTAAAAACCAGGGGTGAACTCAGGTGCTCCGGAAGGGTAAGCAGTTCCTGTTCCACTGGTGGCACCCGTCGTATTAATCTAGTTACACTAGGAACCTTTGTTTCTGTTTGTTCCTTATTAGCATCAATCCTCTATCTAGGAAATCTTGATAGGAACCACAAGCTCGAAATCAGCTATTACGTTGTAAATTTTCGTTCTCAAGCGGCCCTCAATGCCAATTTCGAGTTGAGGTAAAAGTATGAAGCACACCTAATTGTATCTGTGGTATTCTGTATGTCAAGGTCACTGGGTTAGATGCAAGTAGCATAGCCACAAAACTGGAATTATTTAGTAAGAGCACATTATTTATTTACAAGAACGGGAAATTAAAGAACCACGCTAGAATCTTTTTTGTTTTTCAAGAGATGACCCATACGAACGAAGAAACAAGACGGGGAGAAAGGAGCATAGATAAACAACAACAATGTTGTCAATGAAAAACTCAAGCATTTTGATAATGTCAGTTTCAGATGTCCTTTTGTAAGAATCAGAGTGTCTTTTGCAATATAGGATTAGTCCTGTCATAAAACAAGATATTTTCATCTACATTCTCTTTCATGAAATAAAGTTGAACTAAATCTTTTATTCTGTCTTTTGGCTTATGAGTAGACAATATCTGTGTAACAGCAAAACAACTTTAATACCAGACGCTATTTTAATGTTGAAAGTATATATGTTTTATTAGCATGTAATAAACAGGATATAAATAAGTAAAATTAACTTACTCTCTACTTTCGTCTGTAAGTTTTGATAATAAAGCACTTGTAAATCCTTTCGTCAGTGATGCTATTCCAAATAAGGTAGTATTTGTGACTGGTTTCTTGTCCTCCAAAGACTGTACCCCGTAACCATTAGCAAAAACAATCTTGCCATTCTTCACTACTGACACAGACAAAGCAGGGTTATTTTTACGACAGGCGAATGCTTCCCGTATTGTTTTATCTATTGAAGAGGTAGTTGGTAACTCTACGGCACAGACTGCTACTACAAATATGAGAAACACCACGAAATTCGAACCTGGTCTGTTAATTTTCATGGTAGCACAATGTTCTTTTTAAGTTACACTAAGACCGGTTTCTTAATTATTCGTCAAAATGCATCGCTTGTCATCTTTCATATGCCTGTTAACAATGATGTTTGTTTTTATACATTAATTACCTTAAACTTCTTGACGGACCTTAAATCATTTTTCAAAGTTTGTGTGTTGCCTCAGGGTGACAGTGATATCTTGTACATTGTGTATTAACAAATATACAAGCATGATCAGACTCTCTCTGGATTTAACAAGGCAGTACTTTAAAATAAAGTAACGAACTGTACGTTTGTTGACATTTATACCGTTTCCTAAATAAATAAAAAAAAATATTTTGGGACATGTTTAATTATACTTTTTCATTGTACATTGTGAAACATTTTGTTGTGAATTCGTGCATAAAGAAACGAGGCACATATTACGACTGTACATTTTAGTAAATGAAGCAGAAATGTAGGCTTGCGAATCTGAAAATTATCTGCCAATTTCACGCTCAACCAGTGCATTAAAGTAGTGTCGAGATTGTTTGGACCGAGCTATCGGGGACGACTTTTTTTAGGGTTGAATCTAGTCTTATTCATTCGAACTCTCGTTGTTCCTTACGAGATCTCAAAAGTTAACTTCCACGCAGAAAAAAAAATTCTTGTCAGTATATCAGAAGATATTAAATAAAATTTGAAAATATCAATATAAGTATAACAAGCTGACAAAATGACTTTTATTACACACGGATTCCGGGTTTCAGTGATATCGGACGTACGAGAGAGGGTCCGAGATTTAGCATCACCTTTGCGCTTTATGTTAAGAAGATCTTCATTAGTAGAGTGTGTAAGTGTATTACACGGAACGTGTTTACAATGTGCAGAAACAAAAATATCCATCAGTATGTGAAGCCATGTGAAGAAAATCCTAGGTACACATTTTTAACCATGAAGAGCTCGCTTCGCTCGCATATTATTTTGCTTTAATTCAAAACACTTTTGCAAATGGAAATGTATTAGTTTCGATTGCACAAGAACCAAAAGTGAAAACAAAATTCATATGTCTAAAACTGACACGTCCAATCAGTATTCAACTACATACTTCCGTATATACATTATGTAATGGAGAATACACTCTATAGGGTCCCGTTGATTATTTTTAGGAATCTATATATGTATTCTCTTACATAATACATTTCCATCTGCAGAAGTGTTTTTATATTTTATATTTTTACGTTTTTTATGTTTAGAGAGCCAAATAAGACAAGTAACAAAAATAAAACGATACATTTTTATCGGCATACGTACTATTGATTCTCGTTTATATTTAGATATCTCAAGGTCTTTCAAGTGTCCCAAATATTCACCTATGGTTTCTCTGATTTGTTATTACTTGTTGGTTGTTTTTTGTATTGCGAGAATATATTTTAAAAATTCATGTACTCATCTTTTCTGAACATACATTATTCCAGATTTGAAATACTTGTATCGCGCCTTGTATACATTGATCAATTGCTTAATTAAACAAGTTGTTGATATTTTTTAAAACAAAGTTTACTATCAAGAGTCATATATATTAATTGTATAGTACAATAAGGTGATCACCGTGGCCGGGTGATCAGACGGAAGTTTTGAAACTCAAAGAAGACCTTAATAAGTCAAACAGGGGTTCGACACCCGGAAATCCCAAAATGGTAAAAGGTTAAAGTTCACATTCGCATGAACAAAAGAATATACTGTAGATTCTTAAAAATAATCCACTGTGCGAACAATAGTGTGACGTTAGAGAAATATATTATAACAGAGAGATATATAGATTCTCCTTCAGTTTCCCGTGGGTTACGATATTTCTCCACTCACGAGAGTTAAATTAAAAATTTTAATCACAAGCAGTTAAATTAAAAATTTTAATCACAAGCCGTCTTGTTATTAAAAT
The DNA here is from genome assembly GCA_963680875.1 of Bathymodiolus brooksi. Taxonomy (NCBI): domain Eukaryota; kingdom Metazoa; phylum Mollusca; class Bivalvia; order Mytilida; family Modiolidae; genus Bathymodiolus; species Bathymodiolus brooksi. The sequence continues at coordinate 125,241,485 of OY804577.1, read as the reverse complement.
TTTTAATTTAACTCTCGTGAGTGGAGAAATATCGTAACCCACATAGGCAACTGAAGGAGAATTTGTTTCTCCCATTATTTAACACGAACTTTATTTCAAAATCCTTTGGCGGACCTCTACACAATTCTGCGGGGAAAGGCACGAGACATTCTAATCCTCTAGAGGATTACAGATTTTCCCACCACTGGTTCAGCGGGGCTAAAACGCCGTAATAATGGGAGAAACTTTTCCCCCAGACGTCATCTGATAAAAACATAATATATCATTTATTTGTTTTTCACAATTACCTTCGTTCATTTTGACAGTTATGTATGTTCTTGTTTTTACAATGTTCATTTCATACACCAGTATACATGTACATATATATTTTGACCTTTTGACTTGTACATCAGAGAATTATAACACAGGAGACGGTTAAATAAACATCGCACGAATGACCTCAATCTATATACATGTATATTGTTAACAGCGAAATTGTAACCACCTCACTAACGTCACAGTCATATCTCTACTAATAACAGACACAAACATCCCAACATGGAAACGATTACTCATAGATTGTAAAAGTTATATTGAATAAGGTAGAAAATCTATGTTTAGCATGATACAAAAATGTAGGCAAATAGGCTTACCATTAGAGAAAACCAAAGGAGGAATGAAGAATGGACAATCTAGAGAAACTGGCAATATTGGGTACACAAGACAAAAACAAACACAACACAATATGTGTTGGACACCACTATACACAAACACAAATAACGTAAATAAGAAATGAGCCTTCCTACAAACAACTGGAGGTAAAGACGAACCGAACATCGTTTTTGTGCGGAAAATTTTCCTCTATAGCTCTTCACCGCCAGGATATAACCGAAATATTGTTGAAAGTGGCGTTCAACAACATAATCCCCTAGCACTCTTCCAATATAATTGGATGTATGTGAAGTCCTGAATATGAAAATAACACTGCCATTGAGTCCTTATTGTTGACATTTTACTATCACTGGGTTAGTTGACTTTGAGCATCAAAGCGATGAGCATACCCGATAATGGTTATTTCAGAAACGCGACGTGTGCACTAAATTGGATATTTACCTTTATATATACATTGTATCATAGAAATAAACACGAGTGGACATAAACCCAGAGTAATCGAATGCTATATTTGATAGATTATTCCTGATAACACAGCGTGTGTGCTGGTCTATAAAAACAATTATACAATTCAAAATAAATTTACCATAAAAATAGCCCTAAAATATAAATATAAAAAATGGGGTGATTAGAAATCGTAAATCGAAGGACAGACATTACAATGTAAAATGGTTAAAAGAAAGAGGACAAAAACGTAGATATCAATATTAGTGCGCACTACGCGTTTCTGGAATAACCTTCATCAGGTACGCTCAAAATAACCTTCATCAGGTACGCTCAAAATAACCTTCATCAGGTACGCTCAAAATAACCTTCATCAGGTACGCTCAAAATAACCTTCATCAGGTACGCTCAAAATAACCTTCATCAGGTACGCTCAAAATAACCTTTATCAGGTACGCTCAAAATCGAAATATTGAAAAGTCAAATAATATAGGGTGTTGGGAGCTATAAAACCAAGGGGCCTAACCAGGATAACCAAAGGGCCTAACCAGGAAAACCAGATTCGGCTAAGGTCACCTATGCATGATGGAGGAGAACCTTAGTTTTATCAATAACTACATTATTTAGGAACTGTAAATTTAAGTAATAAATACATGTATATCTAATAAACCGTGTCAGTGCTGAAGCACTGACTACTGAACGGGTAATACCATCGGGCGCTAATATTTCACCAGCAGAGGTATCGACCCAGAGACTACACAGAAAACTAAATACCGAGCAACACGAACCCAACAAAAAAAAACGAATGGGTGAATCCAAGTGCTCCCAGCGTGTTATCTTTGTTACAAACTGGTGGTCAGTCATGTGTGAGGAAATGGTGGGATTGGATCATGACATAGGATATGCATCACATTCGCTCAAAACTATTTTCACTACCCCCTTTCAGAACTACATACCGTGTACAACTCATGTTTGGTAAACTATATTACAAATCCGAATTCAAATGAATACAAACTTACAGCAATCGTCTTGGATATTGCCGGTCACATACTTTTCAAACCCTCGGTTTTTAGTGGGGTTCGTGTTACTCGATCTTTAGTTTTATGTGTATGTTTTGTAGATCGTTATTTGTCCTTTTGTACTTTTTCTTTTGTCCATTGTTTTGTCTGTTCTTCTCCGATATACGGATTCTGATTACCTCCCTTTGGTATCTTCAAACTCTTCTTCAACATATCGGTAGTCATTTGTGACACCGATATTCCGTAACTGTTAACCAGGTCATGGTGGCGACCGTAAAACCATTACAGTGATGACTTCAAGTGAACCACTAAGACCCCTTGGTTCAGTAGCTTCCTTGGTAGCAGGACTAATTTATTAAGGAAATCATGATAGTAACCACAAGCTCTGGAATATCGTATAACTTTAACTGACAGATATATACTCCACATGCAGGTGTTGCTTAGAAATAATGTCTTTTTATAGCTAAGTATCATTTTTAACCGGCTCTCATTGCTAAGTGTGGATAAAGGTATGAAGCAGACCTATCTGTATCTGTTGTATCCTTTATTTTAAACTTAATGGAATAGATGCGATGAACATAATTACCCAACTTAGGATTATTCAGTCAAAGGAAACCTTCAAAGAGATACATATGAAGAATCTTAACGCTGACCTATTCAGCGAAAATTTGAAATATTTATATCCGAATAAAGTCGTCCTTGAGAATTCATAGCATGACCAAGCCCAAATTGTACATAAGAACAGAAATATTACAAACGTTAGGTTCAAATGTTTATTCAGTATCAAATTCATATGGATCATTCATTTCAAATGGTGGAAGGTCGTCTACACGACTAATATTTTCCGGGACATTTGTAAATTGTTGATCCAATTTAAAATGTTCAGGATTTAGGAAACACATTGTCATCTTCCTAAAATGGTCCTCCGTCTTCTTGTAAAACATTATGAAAAAGTTACACATCTCATCTTTATTGGTTTCCCTGGAAAAGAGGTCACATGAAGCAATTTCCTCCCAGAAAAAAAATCATAACCTGATGTAAAAAGCAATTATTTTTATCCCTTCAGGAAACTCAGAGTGTATAAATAGGATCTATGCTCTGTGCCACCCTTTTAAAAGTTAGCCAATGCTGTCGGTCAATGAAAACTACTTATCGCGTTTGCTTCAAACTAAGTATAACTGGAAGATTGAATTTGATACGACCTACTTTTAGCAATGAAGTATCCTTCATTCAAGTGATTTTGCTCTTTCGTATAACAGTGACAAACTCTTTCCGGATTTGACTATATCAGTAACATGGCGAGTTTAGTTTAAACATATTTTATTTGCTCAAATATGCAAAACGGATAAGACACAAGTTAAACAAACTTATGAAGTCTTCTCCTATATACAATAAGTTACAACATTATTTGATAGAGCATGCATGCATATGAATATTTCTTACATTACTATGTGTAAATTGAAGAAGAACAGAGAACGAAGAAAGGCATTAGAGAGAGAGAGAGAGAGAGGTTGGTGGTGATGGTGTGTGTGGCTGTTCATTTGGTGAACCAATTAAACAAAAAACCTTTCAGACCTCTTTATATATTCAAACACGTGCTTAAACATGGCGAGTGTCTTATAGGAAACAGGAGCTACCTACCCTTCACTAACACATGGGTTCACACCTGGTTTTTATGTGGATTCTGTGCTGCTAATCTACCTACCCTTCACCAACACCTGGGTTCACTCCTGGTTTTTATGTGGATTCTGTGCTGCTAATCTACCTACCCTTCATGAACACCTGGGTTCACTCCTGGTTTTTATGTGGATTCTGTGCTGCTAATCTACCTACCCTGCACGAACACCTGGGTTCACTCCTGGTTTTTATGTGGATTCTGTGCTGCTAATCTACCTACCCTTCACCAACACCTGGGTTCACTCCTGGTTTTTATGTGGATTCTGTGCTGCTAATCTACCTACCCTTCACCAACACATGGGTTCACTCCTGGTTTTTATGTGGATTCTGTGCTGCTAATCTACCTACCCTTCACCAACACATGGGTTCACTCCTGGTTTTTATGTGGATTCTGTGCTGCTAATCTACCTACCCTTCACCAACACCTGGGTTCACTCCTGGTTTTTATGTAGATTCTGTGCTGCTAATCTACCTACCCTTCACGAACACCTGGGTTCACTCCTAGTTTTTATGTAGATTCTGTGCTGCTAATCTACCTACCCTTCACCAACACATGGGTTCACTCCTGGTTTTTATGTGGATTCTGTGTTGCTAATCTACCTACCCTTCACCAACACCTGGGTTCACTCCTGGTTTTTATGTGGATTCTGTGCTGCTAATCTACCTACCCTTCACGAACACCTGGGTTCACTCCTGGTTTTTATGTGGATTCTGTGCTGCTAATCTACCTACCCTTCATGAACACCTGGGTTCACTCCTGGTTTTTATGTGGATTCTGTGCTGCTAATCTACCTACCCTTCACGAACACCTGGGTTCACTCCTGGTTTTTATGTGGATTCTGTGCTGCTAATCTACCTACCCTTCACGAACACCTGGATTCACTCCTGGTTTTTATGTGGATTCTGTGCTGCTAATCTACCTACCCTTCATGAACACCTGGGTTCACTCCTAATTTTTATGTAGATTCTGTGCTGCTAATCTACCTACCCTTCATGAACACCTGGGTTCACTCCTGGTTTTTATGTGGATTCTGTGTTGCTAATCTACCTACCCTTCATGAACACCTGGGTTCACTCCTAGTTTTTATGTAGATTCTGTGCTGCTAATATACCTACCCTCCATGAACACCTGGGTTCACTCCTAGTTTTTATGTAGATTCTGTGCTGCTAATCTACGTACCCTTCACGAACACCTGGGTTCATTCCTAGTTTTTATGTGGATTCTGTGCTGCTAATCTACCTACCCTTCATGAACACCTGGGTTCACTCCTGGTTTTTATGTGGATTCTGTGCTGCTAATCTACATACCCTTCACCAACACCTGGGTTCACTCCTGGTTTTTATGTGGATTCTGTGCTGCTAATCTACCTACCCTTCACGAACACATGGGATCACTCCTGGTTTTTATATGGATTCTGTGCTGCTAATCTACCTACCCTTCATGAACACATGGGATCACTCCTGGTTTTTATGTTGATTCTGTGCTGTTAATCTACCTACCCTTCACCAACACCTGGGTTCACTCCTGGTTTTTATGTGGATTCTGTGCTGCTAATCTACATACCCTTCATGAACACCTGGGTTCACTCCTGGTTTTTATGTGGATTCTGTGCTGCTAATCTACCTACCCTTCATGAACACCTGGGTTCACTCCTGGTTTTTATTTGGATTCTGTGCTGCTAATCTACATACCCTTCACCAACACCTGGGTTCACTCCTGGTTTTTATGTGGATTCTGTGCTGTTAATCTACCTACCCTTCACGAACACCTGGGTTCACTCCTGGGTTTTATGTTGATTCTGTGCTGCTAATCTACCTACCCTTCACGAACACCTGGGTTCACTCCTGGTTTTTATGTGGATTCTGTGCTGCTAATCTACCTACCCTTCATGAACACCTGGCTTCACTCCTGGTTTTTATGTGGATTCTGTGCTGCTAATCTACCTCCCCTTCACGAACACATGGGATCACTCCTGGTTTTTATGTGGATTCTGTGCTGTTAATCTATCTACCCTTCACCAACACCTGGGTTCACTCCTAGTTTTTATGTGGATTCTGTGCTGCTAATCTACCTACCCTTCTGAACATCTGGGTTCACTCCTAGTTTTTATGTTGATTCTGTGCTGTTAATCTACCTACCCTTCATGAACACATGGGTTCACTCCTGGTTTTTATGTGGATTCTGTGCTGCTAATCTACATACCCTTCACGAACACCTGGGTTCACTCCTGGTTTTTATGTGGATTCTGTGTTGCTAATCTACCTACCCTTCACCAACACCTGGGTTCACTCCTGGTTTTTATGTGGATTCTGTGCTGCTAATCTACCTACCCTTCATGAACACCTGGGTTCACTCCTGGTTTTTATGTGGATTCTGTGCTGCTAATCTACCTACCCTTCACGAACACATGGGATCACTCCTGGTTTTTATGTGGATTCTGTGCTGCTAATCTACCTACCCTTCATGAACACATGGGATCACTCCTGGTTTTTATGTTGATTCTGTGCTGTTAATCTACCTACCCTTCACCAACACCTGGGTTCACTCCTGGTTTTTATGTGGATTCTGTGCTGCTAATCTACATACCCTTCACGAACACCTGGGTTCACTCCTGGTTTTTATGTAGATTCTGTGCTGCTAATCTACCTACCCTTCACGAACACATGGGATCACTCCTGGTTTTTATATGGATTCTGTGCTGCTAATCTACCTACCCTTCATGAACACATGGGATCACTTCTGGTTTTTATGTTGATTCTGTGCTGTTAATCTACCTACCCTTCACCAACACCTGGGTTCACTCCTGGTTTTTATGTGGATTCTGTGCTGCTAATCTACATACCCTTCATGAACACCTGGGTTCACTCCTGGTTTTTATGTGGATTCTGTGCTGCTAATCTACCTACCCTTCATGAACACCTGGGTTCACTCCTGGTTTTTATTTGGATTCTGTGCTGCTAATCTACATACCCTTCACCAACACCTGGGTTCACTCCTGGTTTTTATGTGGATTCTGTGCTGTTAATCTACCTACCCTTCACGAACACCTGGGTTCACTCCTGGGTTTTATGTTGATTCTGTGCTGCTAATCTACCTACCCTTCACGAACACCTGGGTTCACTCCTGGTTTTTATGTGGATTCTGTGGTGCTAATCTACCTACCCTTCATGAACACCTGGGTTCACTCCTGGTTTTTATGTGGATTCTGTGCTGCTAATCTACCTCCCCTTCACGAACACATGGGATCACTCCTGGTTTTTATGTTGATTCTGTGCTGTTAATCTATCTACCCTTCACCAACACCTGGGTTCACTCCTAGTTTTTATGTGGATTCTGTGCTGCTAATCTACCTACCCTTCAGAACATCTGGGTTCACTCCTAGTTTTTATGTTGATTCTGTGCTGTTAATCTACCTACCCTTCATGAACACCTGGGTTCACTCCTGGTTTTTATGTGGATTCTGTGCTGCTAATCTACCTACCCTTCACGAACACATGGGATCACTCCTGGTTTTTATGTAGATTCTGTGCTGCTAATCTACGTACCCTTCACGAACACCTGGGTTCACTCCTGGTTTTTATGTGGATTCTGTGCTGCTAATCTACCTACCCTTCACGAACACCTGGGTTCACTCCTGGTTTTTATGTGGATTCTGTGCTGCTAATCTACATACCCTTCATGAACACATGGGATCACTTCTGGTTTTTATGTTGATTCTGTGCTGTTAATCTACCTACCCTTCACGAACACCTGGGTTCACTCCTGGTTTTTATGTGGATTCTGTGCTGCTAATCTACATACCCTTCACGAACACCTGGGTTCACTCCTGGTTTTTATGTGGATTCTGTGCTGCTAATCTACCTACCCTTCATGAACACATGGGATCACTCCTGGTTTTTATGTTGATTCTGTGCTGTTAATCTACCTACCCTTCACCAACACCTGGGTTCACTCCTGGTTTTTATGTGGATTCTGTGCTGCTAATCTACATACCCTTCATGAACACCTGGGTTCACTCCTGGTTTTTATGTGGATTCTGTGCTGCTAATCTACCTACCCTTCATGAACACCTGGGTTCACTCCTGGTTTTTATTTGGATTCTGTGCTGCTAATCTACATACCCTTCACCAACACCTGGGTTCACTCCTGGTTTTTATGTGGATTCTGTGCTGTTAATCTACCTACCCTTCACGAACACCTGGGTTCACTCCTGGGTTTTATGTTGATTCTGTGCTGCTAATCTACCTACCCTTCACGAACACATGGGATCACTCCTGGTTTTTATGTGGATTCTGTGCTGCTAATCTACCTACCCTTCACGAACACCTGGGTTCACTCCTGGTTTTTATGTGGATTCTGTGCTGCTAATCTACATACCCTTCACGAACACCTGGGTTCACTCCTGGTTTTTATGTGGATTCTGTGCTGCTAATCTACCTACCCTTCACGAACACATGGGATCACTCCTGGTTTTAATGTAGATTCTGTGCTGCTAATCTACGTACCCTTCACGAACACCTGGGTTCACTCCTGGTTTTTATGTGGATTCTGTGCTGCTAATCTACCTACCCTTCACGAACACCTGGGTTCACTCCTGGTTTTTATGTGGATTCTGTGCTGCTAATCTACATACCCTTCATGAACACATGGGATCACTCCTGGTTTTTATGTTGATTCTGTGCTGTTAATCTACCTACCCTTCACCAACACCTGGGTTCACTCCTGGTTTTTATGTGGATTCTGTGCTGCTAATCTACATACCCTTCACGAACACCTGGGTTCACTCCTGGTTTTTATGTAGATTCTGTGCTGCTAATCTACCTACCCTTCACGAACACATGGGATCACTCCTGGTTTTTATGTGGATTCTGTGCTGCTAATCTACCTACCCTTCATGAACACATGGGATCACTCCTGGTTTTTATGTTGATTCTGTGCTGTTAATCTACCTACCCTTCACCAACACCTGGGTTCACTCCTGGTTTTTATGTGGATTCTGTGCTGCTAATCTACATACCCTTCATGAACACCTGGGTTCACTCCTGGTTTTTATGTGGATTCTGTGCTGCTAATCTACCTACCCTTCATGAACACCTGGGTTCACTCCTGGTTTTTATTTGGATTCTGTGCTGCTAATCTACATACCCTTCACCAACACCTGGGTTCACTCCTGGTTTTTATGTGGATTCTGTGCTGTTAATCTACCTACCCTTCACGAACACCTGGGTTCACTCCTGGGTTTTATGTTGATTCTGTGCTGCTAATCTACCTACCCTTCACGAACACCTGGGTTCACTCCTGGTTTTTATGTGGATTCTGTGGTGCTAATCTACCTACCCTTCATGAACACCTGGGTTCACTCCTGGTTTTTATGTGGATTCTGTGCTGCTAATCTACCTCCCCTTCACGAACACATGGGATCACTCCTGGTTTTTATGTTGATTCTGTGCTGTTAATCTATCTACCCTTCACCAACACCTGGGTTCACTCCTAGTTTTTATGTGGATTCTGTGCTGCTAATCTACCTACCCTTCAGAACATCTGGGTTCACTCCTAGTTTTTATGTTGATTCTGTGCTGTTAATCTACCTACCCTTCATGAACACCTGGGTTCACTCCTGGTTTTTATGTGGATTCTGTGCTGCTAATCTACCTACCCTTCACGAACACATGGGATCACTCCTGGTTTTTATGTAGATTCTGTGCTGCTAATCTACGTACCCTTCACGAACACCTGGGTTCACTCCTGGTTTTTATGTGGATTCTGTGCTGCTAATCTACCTACCCTTCACGAACACCTGGGTTCACTCCTGGTTTTTATGTGGATTCTGTGCTGCTAATCTACATACCCTTCATGAACACATGGGATCACTCCTGGTTTTTATGTTGATTCTGTGCTGTTAATCTACCTACCCTTCACGAACACCTGGGTTCACTCCTGGTTTTTATGTGGATTCTGTGCTGCTAATCTACATACCCTTCACGAACACCTGGGTTCACTCCTGGTTTTTATGTGGATTCTGTGCTGCTAATCTACCTACCCTTCATGAACACATGGGATCACTCCTGGTTTTTATGTTGATTCTGTGCTGTTAATCTACCTACCCTTCACCAACACCTGGGTTCACTCCTGGTTTTTATGTGGATTCTGTGCTGCTAATCTACATACCCTTCATGAACACCTGGGTTCACTCCTGGTTTTTATGTGGATTCTGTGCTGCTAATCTACCTACCCTTCATGAACACCTGGGTTCACTCCTGGTTTTTATTTGGATTCTGTGCTGCTAATCTACATACCCTTCACCAACACCTGGGTTCACTCCTGGTTTTTATGTGGATTCTGTGCTGTTAATCTACCTACCCTTCACGAACACCTGGGTTCACTCCTGGGTTTTATGTTGATTCTGTGCTGCTAATCTACCTACCCTTCACGAACACATGGGATCACTCCTGGTTTTTATGTGGATTCTGTGCTGCTAATCTACCTACCCTTCACGAACACCTGGGTTCACTCCTGGTTTTTATGTGGATTCTGTGCTGCTAATCTACATACCCTTCACGAACACCTGGGTTCACTCCTGGTTTTTATGTGGATTCTGTGCTGCTAATCTACCTACCCTTCACGAACACATGGGATCACTCCTGGTTTTAATGTTGATTCTGTGCTGCTAATCTACGTACCCTTCACGAACACCTGGGTTCACTCCTGGTTTTTATGTGGATTCTGTGCTGCTAATCTACCTACCCTTCACGAACACCTGGGTTCACTCCTGGTTTTTATGTGGATTCTGTGCTGCTAATCTACATACCCTTCATGAACACATGGGATCACTCCTGGTTTTTATGTTGATTCTGTGCTGTTAATCTACCTACCCTTCACCAACACCTGGGTTCACTCCTGGTTTTTATGTGGATTCTGTGCTGCTAATCTACATACCCTTCACGAACACCTGGGTTCACTCCTGGTTTTTATGTAGATTCTGTGCTGCTAATCTACCTACCCTTCACGAACACATGGGATCACTCCTGGTTTTTATGTGGATTCTGTGCTGCTAATCTACCTACCCTTCATGAACACATGGGATCACTCCTGGTTTTTATGTTGATTCTGTGCTGTTAATCTACCTACCCTTCACCAACACCTGGGTTCACTCCTGGTTTTTATGTGGATTCTGTGCTGCTAATCTACATACCCTTCATGAACACCTGGGTTCACTCCTGGTTTTTATGTGGATTCTGTGCTGCTAATCTACCTACCCTTCATGAACACCTGGGTTCACTCCTGGTTTTTATTTGGATTCTGTGCTGCTAATCTACATACCCTTCACCAACACCTGGGTTCACTCCTGGTTTTTATGTGGATTCTGTGCTGTTAATCTACCTACCCTTCACGAACACCTGGGTTCACTCCTGGGTTTTATGTTGATTCTGTGCTGCTAATCTACCTACCCTTCACGAACACATGGGATCACTCCTGGTTTTTATGTGGATTCTGTGCTGCTAATCTACCTACCCTTCACGAACACCTGGGTTCACTCCTGGTTTTTATGTGGATTCTGTGCTGCTAATCTACATACCCTTCACGAACACCTGGGTTCACTCCTGGTTTTTATGTGGATTCTGTGCTGCTAATCTACCTACCCTTCACGAACACATGGGATCACTCCTGGTTTTTATGTAGATTCTGTGCTGCTAATCTACGTACCCTTCACCAACACCTGGGTTCACTCCTGGTTTTTATGTGGATTCTGTGCTGCTAATCTACCTACCCTTCACGAACACCTGGGTCCACTCCTGGTTTTTATGTGGATTCTGTGCTGCTAATCTACCTACCCTTCACGAACACCTGGGTTCACTCCTGGTTTTTATGTGGATTCTGTGCTGCTAATCTACCTACCCTTAGCCAACACCTGGGTTCACTCCTGGTTTTTATGTGGATTCTGTGCTGCTAATCTACCTACCCTTCACGAACACCTGGGTTCACTCCTGGTTTTTATGTGGATTCTGTGCTGCTAATCTACCTACCCTTCACCAACACATGGGTTCACTCCTGGTTTTTATGTGGATTCTGTGCTGCTAATCTACCTACCCTTCACCAACACCTGGGTTCACTCCTTGTTTTTATGTAGATTCTGTGCTGCTAATCTACCTACCCTTCACGAACACCTGGGTTCACTCCTAGTTTTTATGTAGATTCTGTGCTGCTAATCTACCTACCCTTCACCAACACATGGGTTCACTCCTGGTTTTTATGTGGATTCTGTGTTGCTAATCTACCTACCCTTCACCAACACCTGGGTTCACTCCTGGTTTTTATGTGGATTCTGTGCTGCTAATCTACCTACCCTTCACCAACACCTGGGTTCACTCCTGGTTTTTATGTGGATTCTGTGCTGCTAATCTACCTACCCTTCATGAACACCTGGGTTCACTCCTGGTTTTTATGTGGATTCTGTGCTGCTAATCTACCTACCCTTCACGAACACCTGGGTTCACTCCTAGTTTTTATGTGGATTCTGTGCTGCTAATCTACCTACCCTTCACGAACACCTGGATTCACTCCTGGTTTTTATGTGGATTCTGTGCTGCTAATCTACCTACCCTTCATGAACACCTGGGTTCACTCCTAGTTTTTATGTAGATTCTGTGCTGCTAATCTACCTACCCTTCATGAACACCTGGGTTCACTCCTGGTTTTTATGTGGATTCTGTGTTGCTAATCTACCTACCCTTCATGAACACCTGGGTTCACTCCTAGTTTTTATGTAGATTCTGTGCTGCTAATCTACCTACCCTTCATGAACACCTGGGTTCACTCCTAGTTTTTATGTAGATTCTGTGCTGCTAATCTACCTACCCTTCATGAACACATGGGTTCACTCCTAGTTTTTATGTGGATTCTGTGCTGCTAATCTACCTACCCTTCACGAACACCTGGGTTCACTCCTAGTTTTTATGTAGATTCTGTGCTGCTAATCTACCTACCCTTCATGAACACCTGGGTTCACTCCTAGTTTTTATGTTGATTCTGTGCTGCTAATCTACCTACCCTTCATGAACACCTGGGTTCACTCCTGGTTTTTATGTGGATTCTGTGCTGCTAATCTACATACCCTTCACCAACACCTGGGTTCACTCCTGGTTTTTATGTGGATTCTGTGCTGCTAATCTACCTACCCTTCACGAACACCTGGGTTCACTCCTGGTTTTTATGTGGATTCTGTGCTGCTAATCTACCTACCCTTCATGAACACCTGGGTTCACTCCTGGTTTTTATGTGGATTCTGTGCTGCTAATCTACCTACCCTTCACGAACACCTGGGTTCACTCCTGGTTTTTATGTGGATTCTGTGCTGCTAATCTACCTACCCTTCAGAACATCTGGGTTCACTCCTGGTTTTTATGTGGATTCTGTGCTGCTAATCTACCTACCCTTCAGAACACCTGGGTTCACTCCTGGTTTTTATGTGGATTCTGTGCTGCTAATCTACCTACCCTTCACGAACACCTGGGTTCACTCCTGGTTTTTATGTGGATTCTGTGCTGCTAATCTACATACCCTTCACCAACACCTGGGTTCACTCCTGGTTTTTATGTGGATTCTGTGCTGTTAATCTACCTACCCTTCACGAACACCTGGGTTCACTCCTGGGTTTTATGTTGATTCTGTGCTGCTAATCTACCTACCCTTCACGAACACATGGGATCACTCCTGGTTTTTATGTGGATTCTGTGCTGCTAATCTACCTACCCTTCACGAACACCTGGGTTCACTCCTGGTTTTTATGTGGATTCTGTGCTGCTAATCTACCTACCCTTCAGAACATCTGGGTTCACTCCTGGTTTTTATGTGGATTCTGTGCTGCTAATCTACCTACCCTTCACGAACACATGGGTTCACTCCTGGTTTTTATGTGGATTCTGTGCTGCTAATCTACGTACCCTTCATGAACACCTGGGTTCACTCCTGGTTTTTATGTGGATTCTGTGCTGCTAATCTACCTCCCCTTCACGAACACATGGGATCACTCCTGGTTTTTATGTTGATTCTGTGCTGTTAATCTACCTACCCTTCATGAACACCTGGGTTCACTCCTGGTTTTTATGTGGATTATGTGCTGCTAATCTACATACCCTTCACCAACACCTGGGTTCACTCCTGGTTTTTATGTGGATTCTGTGCTGCTAATCTACCTACCCTTCACGAACACCTGGGTTCACTCCTGGTTTTTATGTGGATTCTGTGCTGCTAATCTACCTACCCTTCATGAACACCTGGGTTCACTCCTGGTTTTTATGTGGATTCTGTGCTGCTAATCTACCTACCCTTCACGAACACCTGGGTTCACTCCTGGTTTTTATGTGGATTCTGTGCTGCTAATCTACCTACCCTTCAGAACATCTGGGTTCACTCCTGGTTTTTATGTGGATTCTGTGCTGCTAATCTACCTACCCTTCAGAACACCTGGGTTCACTCCTGGTTTTTATGTGGATTCTGTGCTGCTAATCTACCTACCCTTCACCAACACCTGGGTTCACTCCTGGTTTTTATGTGGATTCTGTGCTGCTAATCTACCTACCCTTCACGAACACATGGGTTCACTCCTGGTTTTTATGTGGATTCTGTGCTGCTAATCTACATACCCTTCACCAACACCTGGGTTCACTCCTGGTTTTTATTTGGATTCTGTGCTGCTAATCTACCTACCCTTCACGAACACCTGGGTTCACTCCTGGTTTTTATGTGGATTCTGTGCTGCTAATCTACCTACCCTTCAGAACATCTGTGTTCACTCCTGGTTTTTATGTGGATTCTGTGCTGCTAATCTACCTACCCTTCAGAACACCTGGGTTCACTCCTGGTTTTTATGTGGATTCTGTGCTGCTAATCTACCTACCCTTCACGAACACCTGGGTTCACTCCTGGTTTTTATGTGGATTCTGTGCTGCTAATCTACCTACCCTTCACGAACACATGGGTTCACTCCTGGTGTTTATGTGGATTCTGTGCTGCTAATCTACCTACCCTTCACGAACACCTGGGTTCACTCCTGGTTTTTATGTGGATTATGTGCTGCTAATCTGTTTAGTTTTCTGTGTTATGCTTTTTGTTTCGTTTTGTTTTTCTGTTTCTGTTTCTTGTGCCCAATGTTACCAGTGTCTCTGGATTGTCCATTCTTGATTGCCCCTTTGGCTTTCTCTAACGTCTATTTACTAAATACAAATGTCCACAGTCTACAAATCTAATGCAAGTTGTTTTTCATCATTTGATTTAAAATAAGAAAAGGGTGTAATATTAATTTAATGCTATTGGATTTCTTTGTATGAATACAGTTCTATCATATCGATGACATTTGACATTACACATGTGAGGTGTTACAAATATATCTGTATTTCAACAACTCTATTGTACATACCCCATATACGTCACATATGTTCTGTTGCTTTGCATGGTGCATCTGGCAACCTGAATTTATAAACAAATGCTATTTTATTTAGGAATTGAAAGCAATTTTTTTGTAGTTTTAGTGGCGTGTTGACGTGTAGACCAATGAATACATTTCGTATGAAGCTCTGTAGTGTAGTAGTGCTTCATATAAAAGAGTACTTCTGTCAATACAATTACAACACTATAAACTGCAACAATCTTATTCAATGCTTATAATTACATTTTTTTTAGTATTCCATATTTTCAACTGTAGGTCTTCTAGACAACAATCAAAACCCATAGACTTTATGAAATGTTAATTATATTGTATAAAAAAGTTTTCCTCGAAATAAGATAAAACTTGATCAACTAAATAAAACACGCTCAATCGAGTCGGAATGATATTTTCACGAACGGCGGGAAAATACGTAATTCAGTCTATGGGCAGATAACAAGAAGAAATTAATTCCTTCCATCGATTGAAATTACATTTATCATGATTTATTGTTTGTATTTATCAGTTTCCATTACCAACAAAAATAGTTCCCTTAATTGGACGTGGCTGAACTTTCCATTTCGAAGTCACGTGTAAACGTTTTGATCATTAAAACGAGGCTTTATAGATGAAATGAACACATAATGTAATTATTAGCAAATACATCTATGTCTATATATATATTTGCAAAAATCGTTTGAAGAAATTCTTGAAACTAAATGATATAATGTATGCGCTACACATCGTAATGAATATAGCTGAATAGCATGGCTTCATTTCAATAAAATCGATTAATCAATCAATATTTGTAAACAAAAACAGATAAAATTAAACTACAAAAAATAACTTTGTTCATGCATATTACAATGATGTTTTAATAGATGTTTCAAAAGAGCACTTAGAGAACCATCATGTACGTGATTGTATGGTAGTTTGATTTATAGTCTACGTATAAAACCAGTAAGCTACCTCTACCTCTAAGTGTGGGCTTGATTTATAGTCTACGTATAAAACCAGTAAGCTACCTCTACCTCTAAGTGTGGGCTTGATTTATAGTCTACGTATAAAACCAGTACAGCTACCTCTACCTCTAAGTGTGGGTTTGATTTATAGTCTACGTATAAAACCAGTACAGCTACCTCTACCTCTAAGTGTGGGCTTGATTTATAGTCTACGTATAAAACCAGTACAGCTACCTCTACCTCTAAGTGTGGGCTTGATTTATAGTCTACGTATAAAACCAGTAAGCTACCTCTACCTCTAAGTGTGGGTTTGATTTATAGTCTACGTATAAAACCAGTAAGCTACCTCTACCTCTAAGTGTGGGCTTGATTTATAGTCTACGTATAAAACCAGTACAGCTACCTCTACCTCTAAGTGGGGGTTTGATTTATAGTCTACGTATAAAACCAGTAAGCTACCTCTACCTCTAAGTGGGGGTTTGATTTATAGTCTACGTATAAAACCATTAAGCTACCTTTACCTCTAAGTGGGGGTTTGATTTATAGTCTACGTATAAAACCAGTAAGCTACCTCTACCTCTAAGTGTGGGTTTGATTTATAGTCTACGTATAAAACCAGTAAGCTACCTCTACCTCTAAGTGTGGGCTTGATTTATAGTCTACGTATAAAACCAGTACAGCTACCTCTACCTCTAAGTGGGGGTTTGATTTATAGTCTACGTATAAAACCAGTAAGCTACCTCTACCTCTAAGTGGGGGTTTGATTTATAGTCTACGTATAAAACCAGTAAGCTACCTTTACCTCTAAGTGGGGGTTTGATTTATAGTCTACGCATAAAACCAGTACAGCTACCTCTACCTCTAAGTGTGGGTTTGATTTATAGTCTACGTATAAAACCAGTAAGCTACCTCTACCTCTAAGTGTGGGCTTGATTTATAGTCTACGTATAAAACCAGTACAGCTACCTCTACCTCTAAGTGGGGGTTTGATTTATAGTCTACGTATAAAACCAGTAAGCTACCTCTACCTCTAAGTGGGGGTTTGATTTATAGTCTATGTATAAAACCAGTAAGCTACCTTTACCTCTAAGTGGGGGTTTGATTTATAGTCTACGCATAAAACCAGTACAGCTACCTCTACCTCTAAGTGTGGGTTTGATTTATAGTCTACGTATAAAACCAGTACAGCTACCTCTACCTCTAAGTGTGGGTTTGATTTCCTGCCTGTACCAAAGATACAGCATTATGTGTTTCAGTGACTAGTGACATTTCAGTGTTTTTATACCATATGAAAATCTAACTCTGTTTTCCTCCAACAGTAAAATTGACCACCACAATCTAACTGAAATGTTGTTGAAGTCGTGGTAAACTCAGTTAACCCTTGCCCTAAAAGAACATTTAACATGATGATAGTGATCATTGCCAAACTTAGTTTATACTAACCATGTAATCCCCTCGTTGTATAACCATTCCGGGCGTTGTAATATTGTAGAAAGTCTAAAATTAGAAAATTATAATGGTTCTTGTCTAAATGTTGTTTTGTGTTAACTATAGATTATGTTCTAGGAGCCGTCGTGGTGTGGTCGTGATCGTATGGTAGTTGGATCTACAACTACCTGTACAATCAGTGCCTACCACCAATAACGTTGTGAGTTCGAATCCCGCTCCTGGCCAGATGTACTCGATACAACATTATGTGATAAAGTTTGTCATTGACTTGCGACAGGTCGGTGGTTTTCTCTGGGTACTCTGGTTTCCTCCACAATAAAACTGACTGCCATGATATAACTGAAATATTGTTGAAAGTGGGCATTATATACCATAACTTTAACCCTAGATTATGCTCCAACATATATTTTGAAATCTTTGATTTCAGGTCCCAAGAATTCTCCATTCTGTGATGATATTATACAATATAATTTGTTTGTAATTAATTGTCTCCATGTGTTTCTTTCTCATTTTATCATTGTTTATGCTACCACGGTATGTCCTTAATGTGCAGATGTTTATTTTATATATAGTTTGACCCTATGGTACCGTGAGTTATATGATATCATGTATTCACGTGCTATTTCAACCAATTTTCGCAGCCATTATTTAAACTTAACTATCGCGGTACGTACCATAGGATCCTGATATATATTAAGTTATTGGATATCAAATTAATCCTATGGTGTACTATGCAAATATTGGTATATTTCTAAACTATATATTGGTACTATATTTATCTATATACTGTCTTTAATATTCAAAATGCAAAATATTTATGCTAATCATAACGGCAGTCTGAAAACAAATTGAAACGCATCGGTGGTGTAATGGTTAGCGTGCTCGCTTCAACTGTGCTAGATCATGGGTTCGAGACCGGATCGGGTCAAACCAAAGACTATAAAATTGGTATTTGTTGCTTTTCCGCTAAGCACACAGTATTAAGGAGAAAGCGCAAAGACGGGTTCGCTTGGAATCGGGATAATGTGTCCAAGTGGGGCGACATGTCTTATCCACGGACTGTTATTTCAGTGAGATAGCACTATAAAAATTCAACTCATCGTGTTGGTCTAGTACAAAGCGGACCTCATCATCATCTCATTGAAAATTAACTTGTTCTCTCCATCATATAGCTGAACAATTGCTGAGTTGGCGTTAAACGACAACCACTCAATCACTCAAATAAATAAAGTGCTTTATTACCATTTTATGGATCTACAGTATTTCTTCTAAATGTATATATTCTATGTACATGACAGTACAGAACAACAACCTACCTGTGGCAGCTGAGGAGACATTCTACCAATTTCAGTCCAAACTCCGTTTCGGATCCTATACCCTGACGTCACAACACCTAATTAAAACAGTGATGGAAAAAATATACTTCCATTGTAAAAACGATATGAAGTATGAAAATAACATTCGAGTGGATTCTATAGACGAGGATGCTCCATATGATAATTATGATTCCCACTTTTCCCGATATGAAATCAGATTTTTCTATTTCCAATATGATCTTTGCAATGAAAATCAATATCGTCATCGAAGCTAAAATAACAACTGGGTATGCAACGCACTATAAACTGAAACTGAAACAATGTGCAAAATACTCTTATCACATAACTTGACTTGGTGCTTCCATTATTGTTGATGCTCAGTTAGCGGCAAGTAGGCAATCAAATAAGAACGATAGCCTTTCTATGTAGGTGACCAGCCAATGGTCACGTGAATACATGGATATTGATATTTATAGAATCCGGAACAGGAGGCGAGTAGTTTGCAAGATACCAATTGAGTAGAAAGACTGAATAGAGAAATCTAGAAAAAAAAGCCACTGCCAACAATGTCATGCTGCTACAACACTCGTCTAAAAGGTAGGGAAAGCTTAGATTCCATTATCTGGTTTAACACCGCCACATTGTTGTGCTCAACCCAAAATATACAATTCCTACAGATTCTGTTGTCTGTTTTTGCGCTTGGTTGGCGTTTTCTTGTGCTTGTTTATATTATTTTAACCGATACTGTTGGTTTATGTGTTTAAAACATTATGAAATATTACCGAGGTTATGAGAATGTGTTCTGTATGCAAATGGATATATAGGATCCTCATCTTCATACTTGCATCCGGTATCGCCTAAATATTCTGGAAGAGAATAATATCATGTAAATATTGCCTTTGGCATGTGTCAGTAAGTCTTTCAATAACTGTGGACATCAACATCAACTAAAATAAAATAAAGAGAATCAGACCGAACTGGGAATTATCGAATTATCACTTGAACTATGGTGCCCACATTTTTACCTTTCTATGCTAAGTTTTTCAATGCACATATATATCTGGTTAGTTTGTTTGTTTATCTGTGTGTAACGCCACTTTTGACAATTTTTCATTTGTATCGAAATGGTCAATTTTACTGGAAAACAGATTATCAGGAAAAAATTTTTGCCACAACTCAACCAACAAACTATCAGTTATTAAGATTGTATCGAGTACACCTCGTCACGGGTAGGTGAATACCGTACTTACACCCTTAGTTCACAGGTGCGACACGAGATTGTATATACTTATGTGCATACTCAAACGTTGAATATAAAAATCCTCTCGCACCTGTGCCTTAGTAATGATAAACACTTGAAACATGGGTCGATATAAATCTACCTACCATGCTAGCGCGGCCACGACGGTCCTCAATTTTCAAAAAAACTGTTGAAAGGTTAAAAACGTACACAGCATTAGGAACTTTCATATAATAAACAAATCAGTCAACAAATAAATATATATGAATAAAAACCCAACACCATATCAAAATAATTATAAACAAGTAGTGCATACCTTCTGTCATAGGTGGAATAAAACCATTTGTCCCAAGGAGGTAGTATCCCA
The DNA here is from genome assembly GCA_963680875.1 of Bathymodiolus brooksi. Lineage (NCBI taxonomy): Eukaryota > Metazoa > Mollusca > Bivalvia > Mytilida > Modiolidae > Bathymodiolus > Bathymodiolus brooksi. The sequence continues at coordinate 125,220,937 of OY804577.1, read as the reverse complement.
TTTGATACGGCTGCCTATCAAAATAAACTGTTATTATATTCATTATTGCTTTTTTATGTTTTCTTAAAAATACACCTAGTTACTTGATTTTGGATTGATGACAAATCCAAGTAAAACCTAATGACAAATTATTGAAAACAATAGAACTTTCTGAACCTCTCAAGATTATCAATTATGAGATTTAATAATCAGTGGCATAGCATATTCTCAGTATTTGATATGGAATATTCACGACAAGCGAGATGTTTCAATTGTCCAAGTGTAAATTTCCTTTTCGTATGTAGCAACACCCCAGTCTTCTCAGCATATATAGTAAGTGTAATCCAGCTGATAGATACTAAGACCGAATAATCTGTCTCTTGTGTGTTTATATTTGTCATTATATATTTCCTTTTTATTATTTGGACATTTATTTTTTATTTATTTTTTTTCTGCCACACTGGCAGGGGGAAATAAATTAAATGTCCAAATAATAAAAAGTAAATATATAATGACAAATATAAACACACAAGAGACAGATTATTCGGTCTAATAGATACTAGGCTAGATATGTGTTGCTCATCTTGTTAGTTGATGTGATGTGCTGTATGGGTTTTGCCAGTGTAGATGAGTTGTTCATTTTTGATTGCTCCTTCGGTTTTCTCTAATGTTAATCTAAAACAGTCTTTTTTTTTCTTTTTGAATTTACTAGAAAGAGTAGTACTGTTTACCAAAATGCTACCTAAACAAGGATTTCTGATTATGAATTATGCACTCCGAGAATTTTAGGGCCACCATCACGAATTGGTTATATATACGGAGTATCTGTCTCACAGATGACCGATATGTTCCTCTTGTCATAAAATATTCCTACCCATCTTACTCGATTGTACTAGAATTTGTTAATGGGTACCACTAGAAGAGCAGCAGCTGACTACCACCCTGGAGCTTCACCCCGTTCTTTTGTTAATGGGTACCACTAGAAGAGCAGCAGCTGACTACCACCCTGGAGCTTCACCCCGTTCTTTTGTTAATGGGTATCACTAGAAGAGCAGCAGCTGACTACCACCCTGGAGCTTCACCCCGTTCTTTTGTTAATGGGTACCACTAGAAGAGCAGCAGCTGACTACCACCCTGGAGCTTCACCCCCGTTCTTTTGTTAATGGGTACCACTAGAAGAGCAGCAGCTGACTACCACCCTGGAGCTTCACCCCCGTTCTTTTGTTAATGGGTACCACTAGAAGAGCAGCAGCTGACTACCACCCTGGAGCTTCACCCCCGTTCTTTTGTTAATGGGTACCACTAGAAGAGCAGCAGCTGACTACCACCCTGGAGCTTCACCCCCGTTCTTTTGTTAATGGGTACCACTAGAAGAGCAGCAGCTGACTACCACCCTGGAGCTTCACCCCCGTTCTTTTGTTAATGGGTACCACTAGAAGAGCAGCAGCTGACTACCACCCTGGAGCTTCACCCCCGTTCTTTTGTTAATGGGTACCACTAGAAGAGCAGCAGCTGACTACCACCCTGGAGCTTCACCCCCGTTCTTTTGTTAATGGGTACCACTAGAAGAGCAGCAGCTGACTACCACCCTGGAGCTTCACCCCGTTCTTTTGTTAATGGGTACCACTAGAAGAGCAGCAGCTGACTACCACCCTGGAGCTTCACCCCCGTTCTTTTGTTAATGGGTACCACTAGAAGAGCAGCAGCTGACTACCACCCTGGAGCTTCACCCCCGTTCTTTTGTTAATGGGTACCACTAGAAGAGCAGCAGCTGACTACCACCCTGGAGCTTCACCCCGTTCTTTTGTTAATGGGTACCACTAGAAGAGCAGCAGCTGACTACCACCCTGGAGCTTCACCCCCGTTCTTTTGTTAATGGGTACCACTAGAAGAGCAGCAGCTGACTACCACCCTGGAGCTTCACCCCCGTTCTTTTGTTAATGGGTACCACTAGAAGAGCAGCAGCTGACTACCACCCTGGAGCTTCACCCCGTTCTTTTGTTAATGGGTACCACTAGAAGAGCAGCAGCTGACTACCACCCTGGAGCTTCACCCCCGTTCTTTTGTTAATGGGTACCACTAGAAGAGAAGCAGCTGACTACCACCCTGGAGCTTCACCCCCGTTCTTTTGTTAATGGGTACCACTAGAAGAGCAGCAGCTGACTACCACCCTGGAGCTTCACCCCCGTTCTTTTGTTAATGGGTACCACTAAAAGAGCAGCAGCTGACTACCACCCTGGAGCTTCACACCCGTTCTTTTGTTAATGGGTACCACTAGAAGAGCAGCAGCTGACTACCACCCTGGAGCTTCACCCCGTTCTTTTGTTAATGGGTACCACTAGAAGAGCAGCAGCTGACTACCACCTTGGAGCTTCACCCCGTTCTTTTGTTAATGGGTACCACTAGAAGAGCAGCAGCTGACTACCACCCTGGAGTTTCACCCCCGTTCTTTTGTTAATGGGTACCACTAGAAGAGCAGCAGCTGACTACCACCCTGGAGCTTCACCCCGTTCTTTTGTTAATGGGTACCACTAGAAGAGCAGCAGCTGACTACCACCCTGGAGCTTCACCCCCGTTCTTTTGTTAGTGTTTGTTTTGCTTTTTTTTATTTTCTGTGCCCAGTAGGCCTATTCGTGAATAATGTTTGTTGATGTTTTTTTTGCTTATTAACTTGCATATGCCGTTTTCTACTGATTTATGGCTTTTGACCAGTTTATCACATTCATGTTTTAAGATACAAGTTACATTTTACACAAAATGTATATTCACAGAATATGTGTTTATAATAGATAACAGATACGTTTATATTTGTGAAACTTTGATTTTGATTCATCGATTTATTACTGTTTTTCTTTATATGTATCTTGATCCAATGATTAATTAATCCACCACACCGGTGGTGTAATGGTTAGCGTGCTTGCCTGGAGTGTGGAGGATCGTAGTTTCTTGCCCTGGTCGGGTCAAACCAAAGACTATGGAATTGGAGATTGCTGCTTCTCCGCCAAGCACGCAGCATTAAGGATAAATATCAAAAACTGGTTGGCTCGGAATCAGGATAATGTGCCCGAGTTGATCGACATGTCTATCCGCAGACTCTTGTTCCAGTGATCTAGCACTATGCAAATCCAACTAAGCGAGTTGGTCCAGTACAATGCGGACATCATCATCTCATCGAAATGTAACTCGTTCTCGCCATGATATAGCTGAAAAAATGGTTCACTTGGCATTAAACAACAATCACTTACTCTATTAATGTTTTAGTTAGCAAGATTAACCAAGCGAATAAAACCTCTAAACTCCTACTAGATAATCTATATTTTATATTTTGCTATGATTGTGAAAAAAAATGTAATGGGTATGTAGTATCATTTATTGAACATATGTACAACATATAAATGGATTTTGTCAGTGGACTTATTAAAATTTCAGATTAACGTTATATTTAGGTTTAATGTGATAGTTGCAGAACTTGTAGCAAAGTGTCATAAAAATAGATGTTATCAACAACAACAACAACAACAACAAACAACTAACAAAGTTAGCACCAAAAGCAAATAGAGATGGTGAATTATGCTTTGAGAGTTTCATCAAAAGGGTTTACCAGGTAAACTTAAGGTCCAGGTCGGTAATATATTGTCTTTTCCAACGTATACATCAACCAGATTTGGTTACATTTATGTACAGAAGCAGATAAAGATTTATTTTGTTAGAACCGATGTGTAAAAAAATTCCTTATTTTTGTTTCTTAATTATATTATATCTACTAGTAATAAAATGAAAAACAAACAATATCACACTTTAAATAATTTGACTTTCCAATCTTTCTGATTTGAGCGTACCTGATGAAGGTTATTTAGAGCGTACCTGATGAAGGTTATTTTGAGCGTACCTGATGAAGGTTATTTTGAGCGTACCTGATGAAGGTTATTTTGAGCGTACCTGATGAAGGTTATTTTGAGCGTACCTGATGAAGGTTATTTTGAGCGTACCCGATGAAGGTTACTCCAGAAACGCGCTGTGCGCAATACATTTTATATCTACGTTTTTATTACTAATATATAGAATTCAATAAAATTATAATTTGTGGTTATTTACAAAGCAGAAAACAAATTATTACCTTTTGTGTGTGACATGGAGGTCAAAACCCGAACTATCTACTTGCTCCTCTGAAATATTGAAAATAACATTGTAATTCAGCTGACGACGTTCTAAAACTACTTCATTGATTTAACATCAACTAAATAAAATACAGTCGTATATACCCCCCCCCATAATTTGTCAATCATTAAAGGAATTCCTGATCTCAACTGCTTAAATAATGCATATCAAAGTAACGTAAGCAGTTTATAACGAGAACAAGTCTACAAACGATATATTATTTAGGTAAAAATGTGCCACTGGGAATGAGACTAGGAGTGAGAGTTAAGATTACCAGAGTAAAAATGTGCCACTGGGAGTGAGACTAGGAGTGAGAGTTAAGATTACCAGAGTAAAAATGTACCACTGGGAGTGAGAGTTAATATTACCAGAGTAAAAATGTGCCACTGGGAGTGAGACTAGGAGTGAGAGTTAAGATTACCAGAGTAAAAATGTGCCACTGGGAGTGAGACTAGGAGTGAGAGTTACGATTATCAGAGTAGAAATGTGCCACTAGGAGTGAGAGTTCAGATTACCAGAGTAAAAATGTGCCACTGGGAGTGAGACTAGGAGTGAGAGTTAAGATTACCAGAGTAAAAATTGGGGATAAAATGGCTAAGGTAAGGAAATTATGCCTAGCAACGGAAAACCAACGGCTACTCATATTGTAGGAACTGCTATTAATTGTCTTTTAATTCCCGGAGGATGGTGTTCTCCATACACGAGGATCTCGATTACGTTCAATCCTAAGAGCGATCTGATTCGCCCAAAACAACTAGCGAACGCCTCTGTGGCAGGGGTTGCACTTCGTAATGGTGAGACTAGGCCGTATTTCTGTACACCGAGGTTCTCAATCGGCAAATGTAAATGTATGGATGGATGGAGGGACGTAATCTACAAGGCTGAGCCGTCTGTGGAGTTCCTAACGGGATAGTGTTCTCCATACACGAGGATCTCGATTACGTTCAATCCTAAGAGCGATCTGATTCGCCCCAAACAACTAGCGAACTCCTCTGTGGTAGGGGTTGCACTTCGTAATGGTGAGACTAGGCCGTATTTCTGTACACCGAGGTTCTCAATCGGCAAATGTAAATGTATGGATGGATGGAGGGACGTAATCTACAAGGCTGAGCCGTCTGTGGAGTTCCTAACGGGAGGCTCCCGGTATAAAGCTGCATATTCCCATCAAATTATATCAAAAGCAAGAACAATTGAGATAGTCAAGTCCTTACTGCCAAGATTATCGATGATTGTTACTACTTACCTTCGAATTTGTTTTTGTAATGCATTCCAATTATCAAATAATTGATCTTTGATCGGTCTCCAATGTGATATCCTACACCTTCATATAGGATAGAAATAAATTGTTAAAATAGTTTAAAAAAAAGACAATAAAATGCAACATATGAAATTAAAATAATGTAATCTAAAAAGCTGGCAAAATACAAATCACCATTATTTTGCTGGTTCGTTAAGATTATTTATTTAGTAGAATTTTTTTCATATGCAATCAAGTGGAGTTATACATAGCGGGTGTGTTATGATTTATGAATGTACCAATCGGCAAACATCGGGTGAATTCGCTGCTCTTATCTGTAGATGGGGAACGGAATCAGCCGAGTTGCGAAGAATGATAAATGTATCAATGGTATAATTTATGAACGACCATTGATCAATATATTCCATAGTCTTGTAAGTCAATCTAAATGAAATCTTTATAAGGTCTTCTAAATTTATTTATCAGGTGTCCAATATCTAACGACATTCAGCTTTTTTTTATTTTTCTTTCTCTCTCCGTATTATGATGTTGTGAACTATTCCTGAAAATGATATTGATAATCTATTTCGGTTCAAGCAAAATTCTAACCTCCTTCTTTCGCTTTGTTAACAAACGAGAGAGTTATCCATTCGGTATAATCTCATTAGCACATGCGCCGGTGAATGTGACTGACTTTTCCATTGGCAGCATAAATTGTGTGCAACATTTTCCGCAAACGTAAATATAAATTACCGTTTTCCAATCAAAGTATACTACCGTATTTGTACTCTTATAGATATATCAGAATCGAAATAAATCATGGAAGCCAGAATGTGTTTTGAGCTTTAACATGGATTGGCGGATATTAGTAAATTTTATCCCTCGCTTCTGGCTCGGGATAAAATACTAATATCCGCCAATCCATGTTAAAACTCCCAACACATTCTGGCTTCCATGATTTATTTCTTAAATAACTACCACCTTCATGGATAACAAAAATAACAGAAGGCGGCGCCGGAGGGAAATTCCTATCAATAATCATTCTGTTTGATATTATATAAACACCAATAGCTGATCACAAAATGTATGTGTTACCGGTATATACAAACACCAATCAGTGATCACAAAATGTATGTATGTGTTATATTAACACAATTTGGTGTTGATCACAAAATGTGTGTGTTATATATAAACACCATTCAGTGATCACTGAATGTATGTGTTGTGTTTTTTTTGCTTTGTTTTTCTTCGTCTTGTGACATGTGTCTCCAATGTTGCCAGCTTCTCTGGATTGTCCATTCTTGATTGCTCATTCGGTTTCTCTAACATTTATTATATATAAAAACCAATCGGTGATCACAAAAAGTATGTGTTATATTACTAATCGGTGATCACAAAAAGAATGTGTTATATTACTAATCGGTGATCACAAAAAGTATGTGTTATATTACTAATCGGTGATCACAAAAAGTATGTGCTATATTACTAATCGGTGATCACAAAAGTATGTGTTATATTACTAATCGGTGATCACAAAAAGTATGTGTTATATTACTAATCGGTGATCACAAAAAGTATGTGTTATATTACTAATCGGTGATCACAAAAAGTATGTTATATTACTAATCGGTGATCACAAAAAGTATGTGCTATATTACTAATCGGTGATCACAAAAAGTATGTGTTATATTACTAATCGGTGATCACAAAAAGTATGTGTTATATTACCAATCGGTGATCACAAAAAGTATGTGTTATATTACCAATCGGTGATCACAAAAAGTATGTGTTATATTACCAATCGGTGATCACAAAAAGTATGTGTTATATTACTAATCGGTGATCACAAAAAATATGTGTTATATTACTAATCGGTGATCACAAAAAGTATGTTATATTACCAATCGCTGATCACAAGATGTATGTGTTATACATAAACACCAATCGGTGATCACAACATGTACGTTCTATATATAAACACCAATAGGTGATCATAAAATGTATAGGGAATATAGGTAAAAGCATAAATAAGTAAATGATATATTCTAAGCTGGAATACTAATGCCATCATTAGAAAAAAATATTCAAAACGATTACCTTCTGGTAGCGTTCTTGAAGTTCCATTTAGCGCCCATATATAAATAAAGGATTTTGTATCCTTTTCTTTGCAATAAAAATGGTTTTCACATTCCCTAATACAAACCAAATATTTATATTAAAAAAATGCTACAAAATTACATTATATTTTTCTCAAACAAATAATTTAATGTCATAGTAAAATATGTCAAGATTGTTATTTAACTTCTATAATAAGTTATTCTACAATTGAAAATAAATTTGTTATTGCAGAAAATCAATAAATAATACGGATTTAAGTATAAGTGGCTGTTCATGTCAACATTGGGATGAAGCCATCGCGTTGCCTTTGTTAACATTTACTACTAATCAGAACAAAGCTTAATGTCGGGTTGTTTGCTTTGTTGAAATTGGTTGAATTGTTGACCATCATTGTTTAAACTTTCTGTTGATAATAAAAAGCAGAATCCGCGCCACAAATGAAGAGTGGGCGAATGAACTACCAATGAAACATTGCATTCGTAAATAACATGCAGGTGATTGAAAACAACTTGCCTTCATTCAACCACTCTTCGCTTGAATTCAATCGCTATGTTATTTACGAATGCTATATATCTATATGTTTCATTCGTAGTTTACTCGATTACTCACCATTTTTATATTTACTCGACTACTCGTTTGTATTCACCCTGTATGTTATTTACGAATACCATCTTTCATTAATAACTCATTCGAATACTTTTCGTTTGCATTCAACCTTCAGTTTTTTTTACGAATGCTATGTTTCATTAGTTGCTCATCACAACCACTCTTCGTTTGCATTCGGGCAAATCCGTAAGATTTACAAAAAAATGGGTGGCGTTGCAGAATCCCCATTTATGAACTACTTCTAGTTTAAAAATAATTGTGTTTCCCTTTGGCCAATGTATTTTCTGTCATTGTTCAACTTAGTGCTTCAGATTAACTCTTTGGCATCTTCAAACTTATCGTAACGGTAGCGGGTCATAATCTTACTTCTTTGTATTATTGACTTACTGTTATAACTACACTGACAGAACATGGACTACATATTCAGTAATCTCGTTATTCTACTGAGTAACTGATTACGTACCAATAGGGTTCAGTTGATCGCGGTTCCGCGCATCCAGCTAATACCATATGGTGTGCCACTTCTGAGGTAGCCACTGGTTCAAACTTCACTGTTAAATAATATAATTGTAAAACGGGATGAGAAATATTATCCTCTTTTGTTCTATTTTTATTATTAAAATCTACATTTCCTCTATAATGTAATTATTATTATAACTAAGGTTCCCCTCCATTAGACATAAGTGACTTGGGTCGAATATAGCTATCCTGTTTAGAACCTTTGATTCTCTTACTTCCGTGTGCAGTAATTGGGGTATCTACGTTCTTATATTTGTCCGATGTTTTTCATATTTCATGTCTGTTGTATTAATGTTTCACCTGGTGTTGTTGTTATCGTGTTATTAATTGTTCCTACCTATTGACATATTACCATTGCTGTAAACATTGCGTTGTAAGTTCGTTAATGAGTGATTCTTAGTTGTTTAACGACAAATGAATGTTTTCAGCCATATCATGTCGAGAGCAAATTACATTCAATGAGATGATAATGATGTCCGCTTTGTACTGGGAAAACACGTCTAGTTGGATTTTTATAGTGATAGCTCTCTGAACCAAATCTCTACGGGTAGACATGTCGCTCCATCATTCGGAAACATATTTCCAATTTCCAGCTAATTAACGTGTCTCTACTCCTTCTCCTTAACGCTGCGTCCTTAGTGGAGAAGAAACAAAAACCAAATTCACAGTTTTTGGTCTTAAGAGTCTGTGCATTATCAGTATAATGTAGATTTGACCAGTGATTGTTATCGAAATAAATTAAAATGAGTTTTATTAGTATATATTATACAAAAGTTAACGTTTTCATTGCTTTCGACTTGGACTCATCATAAATTTAAGAAATCAAGATGCATCTATTGCTAAATAAGGGACTCGAAGTTTTTGCAATAACTTTTAACGATTAATTTACTCGGATTTCTTCTGACTTGGGTATTTTATAGGACAGTGTTGTGATCGTATGCCAGTTGGGTTTATATGTACATATGTAATCAGTGTCTATCACCACTAAAGATTATGAATTCGTATCCCATCCGTGTCGAGGTGTACTCGATACAGCATTATGAAATAGCAATTTTCAGCGACTTGCGGCAGTTCTTTGTGCTATCTCTGGATTCTCCAGTTTCCTTCACCACCAAGGCTGACATGCAGCCACGATATGGCTGAAATACTATTGAAATAACCATAACCACTAAATCTGAAATTTTGTGCAGATTTTGGATACTCTGTCTCGTCTTGTATGTATATAAAATTAAATCTTACCAATGTAAGCATCTGGACTATCCAGTTTAATTGCAGAACAAATATGACTATCATGCTGAAATGAAAATATCACCAATTTATGCATGGACCCTATTTGTTATGGAAACACACCCTATATTGTATCTCTCGGTTTAGAAAAGGACACTGAGTAAAAGCTTATATTAGATTCGCATTATATTGATGAATGGAATAAATGTGCTAGTACAATTGTTTGTATCACGTGTCGTTATCTATGTGCGTGGTAGTGATACGGTTTCGATAACCGACTCAAACAGTGTAACAATACAATATCTATATGATGTGTATATCTGTGTTGTGTTTTTGTTTGTTTTTTGTTTTTGTGTTTTGCTTGATTTGTTTTCGTCTTGTATCTTGTATGGCCAATGTTGCTGGTGTCTCTCTGTATTGTTCAATCTTGATTGCCCCTTCAGTTTTTCTACCGTTGATTTAGAATACTATGATCATTGTTTTACTGCTGACACTTCAAGTGTTCACTTACCCGGTTAGAAGTTGCATTATTCATTCGTAATTTCATTATGAATACATCGTCGTCTTGTTGCACATCAGCTACTGTACAGCCCACTTGTAAACCAAGGAAAAACACAAACATCAGGAAGACTTCCGAATGCATTATGTACTGTTATCAACTGTAATAAAACAAAATGTATCATATCAGTTGAGTCAGTCTTACTCTTCAGAAGTGTATTAAATTTTTATTTTATTAGATTTATATAATTTGTGCACATGATGCGTTTCTGGAATAACCTTCATAAGGTAAGAGGGTACGATGATAGTCAAAAGATTTGAAAGCCAAATAATTTTGAAAAGTTTGAAGATACCAAAGGGGTTAATCAGAATCCGTAAATCGAAGAAGGACAGACAACACAATGGCCAAAAGAAAAAAGACAAAAGGACAAACAACGAACTATAAAACATACACCTACAACTAAAGCCCAAAAGCCAAAGAGCGTAATCTGGATAACCAAAATCGGTTAAGGGTACACTGTTTACACTTTTTTCATAATACTCCACGATTTTTCGAGAACATCTTGTCAAAATCATGTATCTGCTGTATTCTCCACCATGCTACTTTATTAACAGGTTTAACCCTGGTACATTTTTGTGCCTGTCCCAAATCAAGACTAGATTTCTTTCCATCTGCTTTCGTCATGGACATTTCTATGTTAAGCAGTTCGAAGTTTGCCGGAGAAGAATTAATGTTTCGTGTTCTTATTGTTGGCTGTATTGAATATTGTTACCATTTATTTTATTATTTCGTGTAAATAGCCCATCGACCACCCAGAGAGAAAACACATGCTACACATCATAAACGAAAAGAACATAAAAATAAATACTGGACAGGACGAGCATCCCAACAGTAAGAGGTAATCTGGAAGTGCGAGATATATGGCTCCATATTTTAATGGTGTCATGAAGTCCTAATTCTGATTACCACAGGGGCCGCCGTTGTCGTGATCGTATAGTACTTGGATTGACAACGTGTAATCAGTACCTATCACCACTAACGTTGTGAGTTCGAATCCTGCTCAAGCAAGGTGTACTCGATACAACATTGTGCAATGAAGTTTGTCAGTAACTTGCGGCAGGTTGATGCTTTTATCCGGTTTCCTCCACCAACACCAATAAAACTGACCGCCACGATATAACTGAAATACTGTTGAAAGTGATGTACAACGTCATAACCATTACACTAACCCCTGATTGCTACATATTGTTGTTTTATGTAATATGTATATTCTTTGAAACTTTGTACTAATAAATTAAAAATCAGAAACAAATTACATCGAAATTGGACAACACGTAACAGCCACGCGTCCTTCATTGAATCACGTATTTAGTAAACAACATGTTGAATCATTGTAATGGGTTTATTATTAATTAGGAACCATTATTGCTTTCCATCATCAATGCAACGCGATGACAACTTGACATTTTGGTTAATCGTCACACGGGATGCCATATTTTATACATATAATGGATAGGGTCATTATCTCATTCACACAATGAACCCCCAACATACCCCCTTTATGTTCAATAGTCAATCATATTGATAGCCAGGAGGCCAAAAATTAAATTGTGATAGTATTTGAGATATTTTTATGATAATAATAACGTAGATATCACATTTAGTGCGCACGGCGCGTTTCTGGAATAACCCTTTATCAGGTACGCTTACAATAAAAAAATTGGAAAACCAATTAATTTAATAAAAGTCTTCAACCTTTTTGATCCATATGGAATCTCTGTGACTATTCGGATTTGATTATAGACACGTTTCTATTTTTTAAATTCTAATATGACGTCCTTCTTTCGCTTTGCAAACAAACGAGCGATTTATTTAGATGGCAAAATCTCATTAGCACTTGCGCGGTACACACATTTAAGACAGGTGATAAAAATCACAAAATAAAATTATATACACGGTTGTTAACGTTTTAAACATCCATATTCACTGAAAATAATCAACATATCCAAAATGAATGAACATGCGATGTACAATGAAAACGTGCAAACACAATAATGTGAAAGTATTATAATTCCTGGAGTGCCAATTTTCGTGATTTCGAAATATTATGTCTAACGAAATACAAAAATTTCCATATAATTATTTTGCTCTAGTTATGAAACCACGAATATAAAGAACCCACGATCCCAGGAAGTTTACGCGAACCACGAAAATTGGCACCAACGAGTAAATGTACTTTCACAGTATTATTGTTACGGATGCTCCATCAATAAGACTGACTTTCCCGTCGTAAAGGTATATGCTAAAGAGGTACCGTCTGCTCGAATTTGGCAGCATAAACTGTGTGCGATATTGCCCGCAAACGTATATATAAAATACCGTCTTTCCCATCAAAGTATACTATCGTATTTGTACTATTCTTCATATCAGAATCGAAATAATTCATGAAAGCCATACTGTGTTGTGAATTTTAACATGGATTGGCGGATATTAGTATTTTATCCCGAGCGGTCGCCCATCTCTTTTTTTATCAATATAACTTAGCGACGGAGGTTTATAAACAGAATAAGAGTAACCGATACTTTCAAATCACCCGGATACTTACTTCCAGTGTTATGGGTTTTTTTTCTAAAAAAATATTCTGATTCCCAATGTTGTTGAAAAAAATATTCTGATTTTGGTGGAGGAAAAAAAAATAATCTGATTCAGTGTTTTTGTCATATAGCCTAACGTTAAAGTCTGGGAAAAAATTAATATTCTAACTGTGTTGTCCGAAAAAAAATTTCTGAATGGTTTAAATTGATTTAGAAAATTTTAAAAAAGGTGCTTTAAAAATCAAATGTCAGTAATTTGGAGTTGAACACATTTTTATAATCTGCATTGGAACAATTATCTGTATTTTAAAGGCTTACTTTACATTTGAGAGGAGATGATCATGATGGCATTGTTACACATGGCCGGTCTAGAGAATTCCGAATGCATATGAAAAATTCCAGCGCAAACCGGAAGTGGCTGTATCCGTTTCAAAGACTGAAAAGTAGACCAAGCGACGTTCGCTGAATATTCTTGTCCAGTTTGTCTGAGGGGGGCCCGGTAGGTATATTTAAATGTGGCAGTCGAAAAGAGAAATATCTCGGGAGTGTAACGATATAATTGGGTCAGCGAAAGGATCACAAATAAGTGAAAAATATAGAGGCGAAGTGGGGCAGGGGAAAAGGGCAGATATTTACCTTGAAGTAAGGAAGAGGAGGCGGCATATATTTTTTGAATGAAACAAGTGCCTGTGATATGGGTATTTTAAATTTGCTATCTACATTTTTATTATATCATGATCATAGTGTAATTCCCTCGATTCACCACCTACAGATGTTCATTACGCTACTGTCTACACTATTTCAACATGATTTCCTTGTCAGATAATGTTCATGGTGTTTAACAGCAACACGATGTGTGTTCTACTAGTGGAGAGAGAACTGTTTGTCCTTGTTCTTGTTGTCATTGAATTGTCTGTCCATTTGTCGATTTACGTCTTCTAATTAGTCATTTGTTATCTTCAATCTAGGACGTCACCCGGGTTAACAAGGTCCTCATTTGCTACTACACGGAACAGGGTAGCAAATGATATATGCGTTCCACGGAATATCCTACGGGATACCCCCGATTTGTCTTACGTTCAGCCAGAGGGTAATTATTATTTCAAAACTTCAGATTCGTATCAAATTTTAAAATCTTGTTCTATTAATATTTCGGACTGTCTTAAATCTCCAGGTACTTGTGACTCTTCTCCATGCATTACTACTTGCAAAATAAAAACTGACAAAAATAATACTTGTAAAACATGCGTCATGCTAATAACTTCTCCTGAATTTACAAGTAATTTAACTAGAAAAACGTACTACACCAAATCGTTTGACCCTCTGGACTGTTCTACTAAAAATGTCATTTACGCCATAGAATGTACACTCTGTGGACTTTTGTATGTTGGTGAAACTCGTCAAGCATTGCGAAGTAGGATGAGCCAACATCGATATGATGCAAAAGATCCCAAATACAGGATTTTGTATAATCATTTCAATCAACCGGGTCATGACCGCTGTTTGACGATGAAAGTTCGAATCATCGAGAAGATTTACCATCATACAAACAGTCCTATTCTTAGTACACCTTACCGCACCGATAGAGAGTTGTTCTGGATAAAAGAATTAGGCACTGCAATGCCTTACGGTTGCAATGATAACATCAAAGGAGTGGGAAATTTGTCAAGTCCTGGATGCAACGAAATCAACGTGATGAGCCTTTTTAATACTATTCCAAGAACTAAACGTAGCCATGGTCATAAAAGAATTCAACATCCTAATGTTAAAAAGTCCTCTAAACCAAGAACGTTACAAGATACTTTTAATGATTTACTTTCTAATATACAGAAACCTCTTGGAATTCATCATATTCGTACAATCTTATTTTCACTACCTGTAAACTACCTCAAAGATCTTAGGGATTTTGGACTTGACAAAGGAGGCGTAGATCCTTTTTCTCCTAAGTACAGATTGTCTAGTATTATATGTGACGTGGCGTCCTTTCGTCTTTTTAAACCAGTTCGATCTGAACCTCTTCATGATAACAACAGAAAATTCCTCCATATTCCGTTTGCTAACAAAGGAATCGATGCTATTAACATCAGCAACATTCTTAATAGAAAAGAGGTCGTAAAAGAAATTCCACCATATTTCAAAAATCAATCTGTTCCCATTGTCTCCTATAGTTACACTAACAGCATTGGCCGTAAAATTTTCAACTACAAAGAAGCATTGCAAGATATTAACATAGAAGAGTACCTTAAGAACCCTCTGACTTGTGACTGCTCCCACTCTCCTTTTCAATACAACCCATCTGGACATGTAATCACTGGTGATCTGAATATCATTCAACATGAGAGTCTCCGAAAGGTGATTTCTCATGGTCCTAAATTCAGAGAACCTCAACACATCAATTGGAAACATAATTTCAAGATAATTATGGATGCTGTTGAAGATTATGCCAGAAGGTGGATAAAGAGAGATGTAGACCAAGATCCTGAGTTAGAGTCCTTGTCAGACTGGGTTAGAACAATTAGGTCTCTAGTACAAGGTCGGATTCACAAACTCAAAAATTGTGTTAATAGTCGACCTAAGTCTGTATTTAAAGACCAAGAAGCTGTTAAGTGTCTTTCCTCTCTTCATGACAAATATGTTATCGTTCCTGCGGACAAGGCTTCCAACAATATCGTGTTTGTATGTAAATCATATTACTTCGAATGCCTAATCAAGGAATTAGGTATAAATAGCAACACCTCTAGTAATACCACATACAAACCAACTTCGTTCGACAAAGATGAAATCCTAGCTAACCACAGATCATTCATGACCTCTTTAAACATTCCCTCTGGTAAAAAGTCTGAGGATTTACCCTATTTATATTGGATACCTAAACTCCATAAGACACCATACAAAGAAAGGTACATAGCGGGATCATCAACTTGTTCGACGAAAGAATTGTCTATTCACCTAACAAAGATTCTGTCTGCAGTAAAAGAGGGACAACAGAAATATTGTGAAACTGTTTACTCGCGTAGTGGCATAAATCACATGTGGATTTTGAAAAACTCTAAAGATCTTTTGGATAACCTGAAATCAAGATCTTTCTCTCAGGTATCCTCCATCAAAACCTTTGATTTTTCAACTCTATATACCACCCTACCGCATGACAAATTAAAAACCCGCTTAAAAGAAACAATTCATAAAGCTTTTAGTCATAGAAACTATGGCTCAAAATTTGTTGTGTTAGGCTACAATTCCACATATTTTTCAAACAAAATTCATAAAGGTAAAACATGCTACTCCGAGGAACAAGTGATCAGTATGCTGGAGTTCCTCATCGATAACATATTTGTCTCCTTTGGAGGGACACTGTTTCAGCAGGTCGTCGGCATACCAATGGGTACGAATTGTGCCCCTCTTCTAGCCGATTTATTTTTATACTCATATGAGTCGGAGTTTCTTCAAAAGCTTGTAAAAGATAAGAAGATTCATGAGGCTAGAGCCTTTAATTTCACATACAGGTATATTGATGACGTTTTATCTATCAATAATTCTAGATTTGCAGAATTTCTTCCATTGATATATCCTCCAGAGCTGGAAGTTAAAGAGACCACCGATACAGCTTCGTCCGCATCATTTTTGGACTTATACCTCGAATTTGACGACAGTGGTCAACTCAGTACTAAAATTTATGATAAGCGGGACGACTTCAATTTTAAAATCATAAATTTTCCAAATATGTGCAGCAATATACCAGCTTCTCCTGCATATGGTGTTTACATCTCGCAATTGATTCGCTATGCAAGGGGCAGTAGCAATTATTCTGATTTCCTGAAACGTCATCTTCATCTGAGAAACAGGCTACTGGACCAGGGCTATAAAAAGATTCGCCTTATTCGATCTCTTAAAAAGTTTATATTCCGATACCAATATCTTGTCGAAATATATTCCGTCTCTGCAGAAAAAATTATAAGCGATGCATTTTCATATAGTGAAAATGTATAAAGATAAAGAGTCAAATATGTCAAGAATTTTTTTTGTCAATGTGTGACGTAAAAATATTTTTGACATTTACGTCACCGAATATGGTACTGCTTTGACAACTATTTTACCTATTTTGTTCCTGTATTTAAATACTGTTACAGTGACAGCCGGAACCTTTGAACCGTAATGAGAGCGGGAGGTTTGGCGCCTTAAAATCTGATTCAACCCACCATTTCTTTAGAAATGCCTGTACCAAGTCAGGGTCATTACGGTTTTCACAGTTTTCCGGTTGTTGACTGATTTTGTCTGTTTATATAATTATGAGTTTTGACTTTCCCTTTGTAAGATTGTTCGGAGTTCGGTAATTTTGTTATTACCTTTATCTGCTCTTCAGTTATATTATGGTGGTTAGATGAAGTGGTTGAAATATCACAGACATGCCACTAGCATATAACAAATATTATAATATGATGTTGTCTCTCATACACATTAACATGGGCAGAAGTAGAACTCCACAAACTTCAGTTGTGACAGGCACTGATTTCATAGATAGATGTAACTCAAACTACCATGCCGTCTATACCGACCACTTTGAGAAACGTTATTAACAGTATTGCATAATATTTGACAATACTGCTCCTTTATGCCTTATTATAATATTTGTGTATCTATATACAAAATGCATTTGTAATCTTCAGTGTTCTGTGTTTTGTAGATCAATTCATTATTTGTCTTTTTCTTTTGGTCATTGTGTTGCCTGTTCTTCCATTTACGGGTTCTGACCACCATGTGTTGCCTGTTCTTCCATTTACGGGTTCTGACCACCATGTGTTGCCTGTTCTTCCATTTACGGGTTCTGACCACCTTGTGTTGCCTGTTCTTCCATTTACGGGTTCTGACCACCTTGTGTTGCCTGTTCTTCCATTTACGGGTTCTGACCACCATGTGTTGCCTGTTCTTCCATTTACGGGTTCTGACCACCTTGTGTTGCCTGTTCTTCCATTTACGGGTTCTGACCACCCTGTGTTGCCTTTTCTTCCATTTACGGGTTCTGACCACCTTGTGTTGCCTGTTCTTCCATTTACGGGTTCTGACCACCTTGTGTTGCCTGTTCTTCCATTTACGGGTTCTGACCACCTTGTGTTGCCTGTTCTTCCATTTACGGGTTCTGACCACCTTGTGTTGCCTGTTCTTCCATTTACGGGTTCTGACCACCTTGTGTTGCCTGTTCTTCCATTTACGGGTTCTGACCACCTTGTGTTGCCTGTTCTTCCATTTACGGGTTCTGACCACCACTCACTTTGGTATTTTCAAACTTTTCTTGAAAGCAAATTTAGTGTGTCATGTTTTTACCTCAAAAGCCTTATTTTTCTAATTAAACAATAAAAACAGAACTTACTTGAGCTAATTATTACTCGTCTAAAGCTATTGCTTGTTTCAAAATCATGAACGTGTAGAATGTTACACCAGATGTTACGCGGTGATGTCACATATGTGGGCACATTTTTTAAAAGCACCGATTAAAGCATATATCACTACCTATGAATAATAGTTAATTATCTCATTTATTTGATCACGCATATCAATATCATATTTTTAATGACATGTATATATATATACCCCCTGAATACATGTACAATTTTAGAATAACTTGTTAATTATCTATTTTGTTTATTATTTTACCTCGAGGACAGATGGAACGGAGGATAAAAATCCTGACTCCGTGACCAATACAGTGCAATTAAAGTATTAACGAACCAGAGGCTCCAGAACTTGTTCATATGGAGAATTATACTATAACTAATTGACGAGTTTCATTATCAAAAATACGTTACTATTGTCTATAAAACGCTGCTACAACATTTTGGTCATGAGTGAAATTCGTCAATTAGTCATATTATTTATTATAAAGGTAAAAAATGTTTCGATTCGAATTTGATATAAACTTAGTTTAATTCACTATATTACGTATGTAGCGTAGGGATATATAATGTGTATTGCTTAAAAAAACATGGCGCCACCCAACAGTTGCGACAGAGGGAAATTGTGAATAGTAAATATAACAGGAAGTATAAGTAAAACAAGGCAATGAGACTATAGCAACTGTCAACTAACAAGACATTGGATGATCATATGATTCTAAGGGTGCATAATACCTACACATGTCTAATTCACGATTGATAGAACGATGAATGAATGAACTAGTTCATATTTATGTGTGTGTTTGTTGATTTAGCGATCCACCAGGAATGTGACAATGGAAGCAAATGATGTTGGTTCGTATTTAATATTTTGTATGTAGATAGTGAACTAACAATATTTTTGGGGTAAAATTTTACTTTTTAACAACAATTGATTGGTTTGGTTTATGGTGTTTAAAACCATTTTCAACAATAGTTCAGTTATACCGTGGCGATCAGTTTTACTGGTGGCAGAAACCAGAGTAACCAGAGAAAACCACCGACCTGTCGCAAGTCACTTACAAACTTTATCACATAATGCTGTATCGAGTACACCTCGTCATGAACGGGATTTGAACTCACAACTTTAGTAGTGATAAGCACTGATTGCTTAGGTAGTTGTAAATCCAACTACCATACGACCACGACGGCCCCAACAGCAATTGAATAAATAATTTTGAAACAAGTACCTTAACTGAAGTACTGAGCTTTCATTCCGGAAGGTTGCAGTCACAAACTGCATTCTGAGTCGGAGTCACTGTATGTTAAAGGTAAGATAATTTTGTATTCTGGCTTCAGAATGGCATCATTGTCTTTTCCACACGCTGTTTTATGCTGATAACTGTCATGACTATTAAAAAACTTAACAGTAAAATCATACGAAACGTTCAAAGGGACGTAACTGTAAAACATACAGAAAAGTAGCCCCGACGACGAATATTCCCGACTTTTGATTGACGCAGTTATCGGACGTGATTCGAGTTATCTTTTCCTTAGAGTAGGTATATCGACTTCTGGAAATGATCAAACGCAACTAAAAATCACGATCACCATGGGTAAAAACTATTGTGCAATCAAAGATTGCCACAATACAGCCGTTATCGTTAGGAACGTTTAAAAAAAATTGAAAAACTATGTATTCTTATTCAAATAAAATCCGATTTATTGGAATTATTTTATTTAGTTTTTTATATTGCCCATTGCTAGATTCTATGAGATCTGTAATTTTAGTTTAAATCCTGAATGACCATAATAATAATAAATAAATCCGGTGTTTTATATTCAAAGATGTAGCATTTTCTCGAAAATCGGCTTTGCGGTTAAAATTACGGAGTTAATAGCGAAGTATGCAAAATTCATTCCGATTTCCGCAGTGGAATCATTTGTTTTATTTCCTTTTACAGGGGATTATCCTAATCTTGAAATATTCAAGATATTTTATCTGCTCGGATTCTATTAAAAAGATGTCAATTTTTGTTTGATATTTAGTATTGTTTTCTTTTTCGAGAGATCAGTGCCGATTCCTTTAAAATTTCCGACAGGCTCCAGTCAGGATAAAGAAATTGAATATTTTACCTTTAGTTATTTAATACATGGTTCATGATTATTCATTCTTTGGTTCCACTGCGGATTTTGTAATAAAAAAAGAAACATTTGGGATTTTTACCGATTTGGCCATTTCTAAACGTCAGAGACGTCGGGTAGAAACATGGCCGTAGAGTTAGGCAGCCGACATCCGCTCCTTCCAAAAAGCTGGATGGGGAAAATTAAGGCTTGACTCTGATTTTAAGGGGAAAAAAAGGAAATTTTTGCAGATACAAGTGCTTTCAATGGAAAGGAAAAAAACACGAAAACAAACAAAATTATAATTGTTAAAAATCGAAAACTTGCAACACAAAACTTCCTTTTTAACATGCATATAAATTTCCCCTTTGGTAACATAAAAAGGCTTTCCCTTTTATGGAAAATATGCTTAAATATGATTTTATGAAATATAGGCATCGTCTGCTTTATTATAAAGGTGCACCAATTTACATCAAATACACCTTATATACCACATTTGTAAGGTCATTGTACCATAGCCTCGATCGTACAGTCGCTGCTTCCCGACCCTGCCGATTTACACTGAGAGTACGAATCCCATCGGAGCAGTTTTGTCTTGGTTTTTTTTTTTTTTTTTTTTTTTTTGCAACATAATGTGTTCCGTTATGAATTTTGGTCAAAGTGATAAAATGTAGGCTAAATAGTAAGTTATTTAATTTTTTTTTTGTTAATTTTTTTTTACATATTATACGAATTGTGAGTGTACAGTTGATTTGTATTGATTTTTCGAAAGCCGTACAACAAATATGTCCTTACATATGAAATCATAACACGAATTTACATGCAAGCTGTTAATTTCATATTTTTCTTTATCAATATTAATTATTCTGTCGGAGTTTTTTGTTTTCGCACATCACGTATGCCGTCATAATCACTAAAAATAAAGCAATTTAGCACATGTCAATTTTATCGGAAGCAAACTATCAGAGCCTTTTTTTATATTTTTTTGGGGCTTGGTAGTTATTTTCTTAAATCTGCAGTTGAGAAACCAAATCGTCTGCTTTGTTTACTAATTCGCATTTTACCCCATCACTACTGTAAGTAATAGATTTACTTGACTAAATGCGGGAGCACAGTAGTCATAATCACATTGGCGCTGCATTGTGATGGAATGGATAGTTCTAGAAGGTGGTTCGAGTCCCATCAGTCCTTTTTTTTTATTTGTCTACATTGTTAAGCTTAGCTTCTGAAAGGTATTTTTGCTGTAAAAATTAGATTATCAAACTGTAAATTCCTTTGTTGCAAAATAACTTATTTGTCGTGAGTACTTAGACGGCATCAGAAATCATGGGTAGCGGTCGAGAAGTGTCTAAAAATACATCTTTAATATGACAGATAAGTTTCAATGGACAGAGGTGCGATCTCCAAATACACCATTGTTTTTTAAACTATAGATCGATTGCTTGTTCTTGATATATTACAAACAGAAAAAAAGCCGCGTTCGCGATCGTTTTATTTCCTATTCAAAATATTCCAAACGAGGGACATTATTTATCCAAAAAAAAAGTGGGATCTGCTCTGACGGAAACCGAAAATTGGGATTTACTTGTTGACTGTACAAGTCGAGATGGCCGAAAAATGTTGGATGCAGGTGTTCACCTATCTGATAAGCGCACATTGCTAATGAAGACGCACAGACCATTTCAAACACAGTACAAACTATTCTACCGAATCCGCTTCTGCTTTAACAAATGGTGAAGAAACAACAGATTCTATTATTTCTGAAATGCTTTCAAATTTATCTTGCCTTGTCTCCGACCGCTCGAGTGTAATGAAAAAAATCAAATACGCTTTTTAATGAAAGGAGAGAAATTCTTTTTAAAGAAAATATTCCTGCTTTCAGTGTACAAGGAAAATCGCGCAGTGTTTCCGTTTCGCAGAAAATTCTGGTGACAATCATCCAAAATATTTCAGAAAGTTAATTATGTAACATGCTCATTGGTATTATGAAAATACACATTTGGAGTTATTTGTACAAAAAAGTTACAAATCCAGAAAAAAAATATTTTAAAGTAAATAACTTTTTTTATAGAAGTTTAAAAAAAAGAAATGTCGTGTATATAATTTTATTTATAAAAGTTAAAACCTCTTATGAACTGTATATAGCAGCTCATTTTTTCATTGTCATCTGACCGGCTTTTTAAAAGATACGTCTCTACATCTTTGTGACTAATTTGAGGGAAGATATTTTCTTTGCTGGACCACCCGGTGTTCAATTCAGATATGAGGGGTACCTCTCTATCTTCTACAGAATCTTTATCGTATTTCACATCGTCATCGACGGAAGAATTAGCACCATAGGCATAGATCACTTGATTTGCATTGGAAGCTCGGAGCACAAGCTCATTCTTGTTACCACTGATTTTTTTCATTACATTTCCGTAGGAAGTCTTCAAGTGTTGCCTTGGAATCTACGTCAATTAATTTCATATTTTTCGCCCTAATTATTTTTTCAATCAATATATAAAAAAACCGCCAGGAAAACTTTGCAACCGGAAATTCTATATACCTACTGCCAAGGACGATAATTCAAATTGCGAACGATAACTCCATTTTCTGCAAAGAGGGAATACGCGAAATGGCGCGAAATATATCGACAATGAAAATAAAAACCATAATTTCACTGTGAAATTATTGTTTTTATTTAACTCGGAAAATTCTGTAATTCACAAATATCTATATAATAAATTGTTAATATCCACATGAAAATCGCAAAATCTACAAGTATTGTTCAGCCGCATTTGAACACTTTTTTACCATTACAATTTACATCTTCTGGAAAAATTTGATAGACGTCTCTGAAGCTCTTCTCTTGAAAATGCTCATGAACAGAAAACTTGCTCTTTCAAAAATGCTCATATCCAAAAAACATGTTGCCTACTCAACCTAATACAACACTCTATAGACGATGCACTGTTATCCTTATTGCATAATTGATTTACAAAGTGTTATACACATTCGATGTGCATTACGCAAACACGCGATTTCCCTAAACTACTTATATTTGTTATGTCGATCGACTGTTTGTGTGTTCTTAGTGGCCTATATTAACATAACCAACAAGTTTTAACTTTAACGTTGGTCGTTGTGGTGTACATGTGGCAATTGCAAGCAGACTGTGAATTTAAGCAAACTCTGTATAACGCTAATCCGGTTTACGGTATGGAGCTATTATTACCGTCCTCAAAACCTCTTGAACAACTAGAACTCTTCCAGAAAAGGATATTAAAACAAATCCTGTCATTACCGATGAGCTGTCCGGACCCAGTCGTTTATATACTAACTGGAATTCTACCAATAGAAGCACAAATTCATATAAAAGCCCTCACATTCTTCAATAACGTTTGTCATCAGGGCGAAATAAAAAACACTGAGAAAAAGCTTGCAAGAAGACAACTAACCGTGAAGGAGGAATCTAGTAATAGCTGGTTTATATGTGTCAACAAAATACAACGAAAATACAATCTGAAAGAGGCGTACAACTATTTGGACAATCCTATAAAAAAAAATCACGATGGATCTCGTTGGTGAAATCAAGAGTGAATGACCACTGGTGTACCCAGCTAACAACTCTAGCACAACTCTACAAAAGGCTGCAATATCTTAGTAACCACACCCTGAGCAAGTGCAAAATACATCCTATTCTGAAGCACAGATGCTACTCCTCATTAGACATCAGTAGAATTCCAGTAAAATTAAGACTCGTCACCGGGACATACGTGCTGCAAACAAAACGCATTAAGTACTACAGAAATGAAACTGACCCAACATGCCTGCTATGCGGAGCAGCTGAAAAGAATGTACTACACTTCATTCTCCAATGTGAAAAACTACAGTCGGAGAGAGTAGCTTTACTGTCCGAGATCAACGCTATATGGCAAAATGAGTTCCAAAATAATGAAGATTAATGTTCAAATTACATATTAAGAGAACGAAGCTTCTGGAAAGTGATAGAGATAAAATACAGACAACAATGAAGAAACGGATCTAACATTGTGAAAAGGGGGAGGGGAGAGCCGTCCGGGGATTGCCCAAGAATCCATTACAATAAACTGTGATAATTGTTTTAGATTTTAGACTTTGAAAGAAGACGTTTTAGATCTTAAACTGTAAATACGTTTCGTTTTAGATTTTAGGATGTGACAATTACTTTTTATACCTCGAACCAAACCGTAACAAATAGATTTTAGATTTTAACCATACGAACAGAGACTTTTAGATTTTAAACAGTGATGCGTCTTCTTAAATTTTTCCAATACATGCAACATGCATATTTTATACGTAATGTCAGGACAGTCGTTGTGTATTGTTTTAGCTTGATTTGATTAACATTTATATCCCGTGTGAATAAGCCTGATTTTTAGTGTACATAAATTTTATTCATAGATACGGAGGTGATGGGATTTTCACTCACACAGCACTGTACAACGCACCGTCACACAACACACGTTTAACATATGACACAGTATGGTTTTCCTTTGAAGGGGGTAAAGATACAGAGGTAAGGTAAGGCTAATATATTTGCCACTACTTTATATTATCTTAATCATCATCATACACAGTATTTACATGTAACATGTTCTCTACTCTGGTCACGCTTATTAAAACAGAGATCCAAATTCACACCAGCTTGTACAACGAAGTTAACAGCAATAATTTCCAAAATGTTTATTTTAATTTCACTCTTTATTTGGACTCTGGACCTTCGTCCCTCTGTCTCCCTTCTGTACAACACTGTTTGTAGTAAAGTTGCGTTCTTAATGTACAGGCCCTCATTGTCAATTGCGAGGTGTAGGTCAAAGTATGAAGCAGACCTAGATGTAGCTGTGGTATCCTTCATTTCAAGCACAATGGCATAGATACTATCAACAAAATCACCAAACTTAGATTCATTTAGTGAAAGGACATCACCTATATAGCGGAAGTGTAATTAAAGGATCGGGCTATAGCTAGCTTCTTTTGGTTTTTCTTGAGAAGACCCTGTATGAAGTCTGCCTCCTACGAATACGAATAAAGGAACAAGTCGGCCAGAATGAATTTTGTTCAAATTGGGTAAAATCTTCGACAAAGTGGACAACTTTACACCTTCATCTTCGGTTTTAATGTTAAATAATTCAAGAGCAGACATGAGATTGCTTAGAATTGGAGTGGGTAGCATGTGCACATGGATTATTAGCAGATGTGTTCTTGATTCAAAGTTACACTAGATCATGCATTGCTACTGGATGTAATGTGCTTGTAACGTTCCCCTTTGTATTATGTTTGGGCTTTATAACAGCACGGATAGACTTCCTATAAGTGATTAAAGGTTAGCAATTTATTTATTTTGTATTGTAATGGCATTTCTCTATATATGAAATGATAAAGGCCTTAAAGGTTGGTTATACCACTTGTGTATGGAATATACAAATATTTCGGTGTGTAAGTGAACGGGAACTCACTCTAACTACATAACTAAAATAAGATTTATGTTGCATGGGTCAGAACATTTGGCGATCAGGAAGGTATGTTTTGCCATGTGCTAATGGTACAGACTATTTTAAGAGGATCTCTCATAATTCTTATGATTTAGATCTAGAATGAAGTGAGAGATCTGATAGAATTTCATTAATTTATATTGTGGTTTCATATTGTCATGGATGTCCTGGAAGAGATATAATTTGTTTTATTAGTGTGATTGTGGAATTGTAAGTGTCCAATATTTTGGTTATTTTTTATTAGAATATAGATATATATTTATGCATTTAAAACCTCCACATCAAAAAGATAATACCATTATATGTGTTTGTAAATAAGTTAATTTCCAATTCAGGTCTTGCATGTGATCTGTTTTTTTTAAATATGGCAAGTGACCTTCACAATGTGTTTGAGTTTGAGCCATTGCTGTGGTTTGTAGATTAGTTTGTACCTTTGTCATATTGTTTTGTTTTGGCCAGTTTTTGTATTGTCTGTCCTTCAATTTCTGGTTTCTGGTTACCTCTTTGGTATCCTCAAACTTTTCTCTAACTTACCATTAATAATTACAACTTTTAATGTCTTCTTTATTTACCAACAGAACAACTAAAAGTGAAATAAGAAATTTAAACTTTAATATCTTTTTGAAAAATCATATTTGTAACAGTATTTGAAACTTTCTCGTACCCCATTCCCCATATCACTCCTGTTGTTGATGATATTAACTGTTTTGATCCTATTAAAACTGATTTATTTATTATGCAATTTCAATTTGATTTAAAGCAGCACACAATTATCACAATAATATTATGATGGTACACCCCCTACCCCATAGCATTATGGTATCCTCCCCCATCGTATAGCATGATGGTACCCCCCCTCCCCCCCATCCGATTTCCTATCTACATGTAAGTAACAACAAAGATAACAACCAAATTTTAATTATATCTTCTGTGTCATGGACACTGTTCTAAATGTCAATATAGTATGCCTAATACAACGGATCGTTGTACTGCTTTCTGTAAGATGCATCGAGTTTCCTTAACAATCTGGCAAATGCAAGTTTGCTATTTGGCACATACCGGCTTGCCAACGAGTCCACAAGGCTCTCTTCAATGGGCTCATCCCTGACAACTGGTTTGGCCTTTCTCGATGTAATTTCATATCCCTTTCCAGTGTCTGGATCTACGCTTACAGTTTTAGGAGCGTTTTCTGGGTGGAATTTCTTAGCATTATCCCATTTGTCCCAATAGTAGGTGGGAGGTCCGGGTGACCAACATGTCTTCGCTGTTGTATTACGTCCAGGGGTGTAGAACATAATGTAGAAGTTACACATTTCATCCATGTGTGTAGCCCTAAAAACAAAACAAAGACAATAGATTGTTTTAAGCTTAATATTAACAAAATTGACATGAATAGCCACTCATAGTCTGCATGTTAATAAAACTATTTTATCTAACATTTTGCACATTTTCGGTTGAAATTAGAGAAAGTGTCCTATATGATACAAGATGGTGTATCAACAAACTGGTGATAGAAGAATGGTGTGACAGGGCACGAGATCTTCTCTGCCGTACTACTTTGTTATGACGTCATAGCATTGGAATGTGGGGAACATGCATCAGTGTAAGTGAGTGAGTCATAGTTGTTTAATGCCAATTCAGCAATTTTTCAACTATACCATGGGGAGAACAAGTTAATTTTCAATGAGATGATTATGAGGTCCGCTTTGTACTAGATCAACACCTGAGTTGGATTTTTATAGTGCTAGCTCACTGAAACAACAGTCTGTGTGTAGACATCAGTGTAAGCAATATAAACAATGTTCATTCACTTATATCATGTCTCACGAATTCCTGGTCATAATATCATTTCCAACTACATAGTTTCAATATTTCCGGCAACAAGAATGAACAGGAACAGTAGTCTCTCTCAAAGTACAAATTTGTTAATTTTAATTCAACCCTTGTTATTTGTTAACAATTTGTTTTTATTGTTAGATAAACTTATTACATACAGAGTACATTCGTACAAGACTTTGTATCAGGTCTCGCCTGTTGTGTGGACTAACTGCATCACTACTCGTCACTTTCGGGTGAACACGACAGATAACCAAATCTTTTATGAATAAATGTGTTTACTTACCCAATACCAACTGTTCTATCTTCATCATTTACCATTGTACAACGTGCAGCCTGCAATTAAGAACACCTTTGTAAAAATATCTCATATATATATATCAGCACTGAATCGTCATTTTACTGGTATAGTGAACCATGTACATGTAAATACCAAGACCCTTTGGACAAATCGGTTTTGAACTGAATAGATATGCTAAATTCACAGTTTTGAATTTATACAAGATTCTGGGTTATCCAGGGTTCAGCGTACACAGAATTATTTGGATTTTGTTTTAGATTTAACATCATATTACAGTCTTAACAATACAGAAGAGTTTTTAAACATTTTATGATAATATCAGAACACCAGATGATTCAGGAACAAACATAAATGATTAAAAAAACAAAGCAACAAAAGCTAGGAAGATATGAATTCCAGTAAACTGATCAGGTACTCCGGGAAGGTTAACATCTCTGTCAGATGAAATATGCAATACATTAGAATCACTGCCAGCCGGCTTCTGCACATATCACACACTCTAAACAATAGGTGTATTAAAAAAAGTTTTCTTAAATAAACCTCAATCAATAGACATCCTTCAGCCACATATATATCACTCTGGTTTTTGTGTGAGGTGACGGTTTCATTTGGATTGTTTTTAGTTTGTTTTTTCTTGATCTTTATTTTTGTACCTTAGTTGTTTTATATTCGGGTCCTCTCTTTACTCGAATGCTCTTCAAACCTCTCAGGGGTCTTCTACATTGGATTATCTATTATATTACTTACCATGTAATCTCCGGGTTTGATGCTGACACCTGGCGATGTAGTGTCGTAGAACATCTGAAATGTAATGACAAAATAATAAAAATGATTCCAAAAATTCCCCATTCACTCACAGAAATCAATACATATGACTCTTGTATGCTTCTTAGATAAGAAACGGTATAGATCAGAATCTTTCAAACTTTCAGAATTGATTTAAAAGAACAGATGTTTTAAAAATCAGTGAAGAAAAACATAGGTTGTAGCGTGAAAACAAACACTTAACAGACTACATTATAGACCATCAAGTATGCAGCAAGTTTTAGTCGTTGTCTGGGATGGGTATTCTAGAGGCTTAACCCATAGAGATGCCCAGGACGTCCCCCGGTGTATAGGCAACACCTTCCTGATACGATATAGTGTTCAGATTCAATTTAGGGCAGAAATTCATCCAACGTATTTAACATGGTTTATTACCGATTCTAACATGACGTCCTTCTTTCGCTTTGTAACCAAACGAGCGATTTATAGATTGGGTATAATCTCATTAGCACATGTGCCGGTGCATGTGACTGACTTTCCCGTTGTAAATGTACATGTTGATGAATTATCGTCTGCTCAAATTTGGCAGCATAAATTGTGTGCGACATTGTCCGGAAACATAAATATAAATCACCGTCTTCCAATCAAAGTATACTACCGTATTTGTACTTTTAGACATATCAGAATCGAAATAAATCATGGAAGCCAGAATGTGTTTTGAGTTTTAACATGGGTTGGCAGATATTAATATTTTATCTGCCAACCTATATTAAAACTCAAAACACATTCTGGCTTCCATGATTTATTTCTGAATTATTCTCATCATATGAGGAGGCACACTATATATTTACCTCTGGTAGACGGGGGTCTTTCCTGCCAATCTCTGTCCACTGACCATCCTTGATTACATAACCAGATACCACTCGTCCTACAATAAATAACATGTTGAATTATATAACATTGTAACATCCATACAAAATGTGTAAATGCACAAGAGAAATGATAGCATTTGACAGTAAGAAACAAAACTGATGGTAAAGGAAAATGATTCTATTTATTCTTGAATGTAAATGAACATGTGAGAACATAGAAAATTTCACCAAGTAACAAAAAAAATTAAGTAAAGGATCATAATTATTATTCCTGTTTCACATCTTTAACATGGTATTTACCCAATTTAATGAATTTATTTAATATAAGATATACATACCGTGTGTGTGAGCGTGAGTTCGGTAAGCGAAGGGATACACTGGGAATTTTTCATCATACTCGCATGCAGCTTCAAAATACTCTGAAAAAGAAAACATCAGATATTTCTTAATTTACAATTTATATGTTTCATCATCACCAATGCATTGAGACATGATTACATAGACTTAGGAAAATATTTTATTTTGTGACAGGTTGATAATGTTTACTGGCCTTAAATAAATATGCCAACAACAAAAAACAAAGATGTTTGAGGAAAACCGCTCGTAGCCATTGGCTGTTGGCAATCCTCATTAAACAAATAAAGAATTAAATTAAAGATTTTATAAATTTTAAATGTTTGGTTATTATGTAATGATATCTGTTATGGTGTTATCTACAAGTTATCATAATGCATTTAACATCAATTAAAATTAAAAAAAACGTATATATCTAGTTTACTGCCCACTACACATTTCTGGAATATTTATCTGGTGCTCGAAGTAAAGAGGTTGGAAAGCCTAATAATTCAAGAGATGTTGGGAGCCAGAAAACAAAATGGCCCAAATAGTGTATTAATATATACATGTACAAGAAACTTCTGATTAACTATGAATATATGACATTTCTTTATGCTGTTCATGTATATATGTTTTGTAATGTTGTATTGTATTGTATTGCTTTACCTGCAAGGGTTTTATTTGCAATAAAGATTATTATTATTATTATTATTATTACTTAGTGGAAAATGAACAACATTGTTATATTATTATATAATATTTGTTTTTGTTGTTGACAAATCAAGACTAATGGACTAGAATTTAAACAAACATAAAACTGGTACATGTACTATTAAAATTTCAATTCAAAATAGGAAGGGGATATAAATAATGAAATGAAGAAAGATCCAATTGATGTTACTCTATGGTAATACAATGTATTGATATAATATAAAATGAATTCACATTTTATTTTACGTGAGCCATGTGGCCGTCATCATATTGTTTGTAGTTAGATTTACATCTACCTATATGTACTTCTTACAAGTCACATTATAAAGTTTGACAGTGACTTACGGCAAGTCGATTGATTTCTGGGAATACTCTGGTTTTCTTCACCAACAAACCTGACTGCTGAGAAGGAAATATTGTTGATAATGGGGCGTTATACTCAAGAACTCATTTTATTTTACGGTTTACTGACTATCATTGTATGCAAGGTTTCTTACCCGTGCTGTGGCCTGATATCCGTCCACCTGTACCCAGTAACATTACACCAGCTCTGTTTGGTTGACTGTAAAATACACAAATTCACTGAGAAAGGAGTTTATCTTAGAAAGCAAATATGCAACTTTTGCAGAACAAAAATAGGCATATATGATAATGACACAAACCAATCTTACTTAGCCAAACTAATGAAAGAGGCAAAACAGTTTTGAGCTAAATGTTATTTTTTATTAGAAACCCCCCTCGTGAATGCACAAACACAAATAGGGTAGTATGTGTGAACAGTTTTTGATATTTGATTGACAATAATCTGTTCAAAATATCTTCCCACCTGGTGGCACACTAATATTTTGTCCATCAGAAAGTTCAACATTTTGAAAGTATTAAGTACTGTCTAACACCTGTTATCTAATTATATAACAACTGCTGTAAATTTTGACTGTCATCGGAATTTGAGTGAGTGAGTGATTGTTGTTTAACGCCAATTCAGCAATTTTTCAGTTACATCATGGCGAGAACAAGTTAATGTTAAATGAGATGATGATGAGGTCCGCTTTGTACTAGACCAACACGCTGAGTTGGAGTTTATTAGTGCTAGCTCACTTCAAACAACAGTCCGCGGGTAGACATGTCGCTGCACTCGGACAAATTATTCTGATTCCGAGCCAACCAGTCTTTGCTCTTTCTCCTTAATGCTGCGTGCTTAGCGGAGAAGCAACAAATACCAATTTTATAGTCTTTGGGGGCTCGAACCCACGAGTTTGAAGTTTATGTTTTCTTAAATGGTTACACACGTCTTTGTTCTTAGCAATTAAACATTACACATCAATTATATGCTAGACACGTTTTGTCACTAACGTTAGTTTGAATTTGCCTTCAAATCCGACGGTACCTTTGTCTCCATGGATGCCAGACATGTTTTGTCAATAACAGTCGTTTGAATTTGCCGTCCCATCCGACATTACCTTGCCTCAATGGATGCCAGACATATTTTGTCACTAATGTTAAGTTTAAATTTGCCCTTTTATTCAGACATTATGGGGTCTCGAAGCATCCCAGACATGTTTAGTCACTAATATACACTTGACCTTGTCCCCTTAATCCAACATTACCGTATCTCCAGACAACTTGTCAATGTACACATGTAATTCTCTGAATCTTTAACAGGCTTTAGTGCATGGAACGTCACACCAAGTACCATATATTGGATGGAAGATGTTAATCGTTAGGTACTTAATGTTCACACCTCAAGTTGTTTTAAGGGCTCATGTTACCCCAATTTTTCCCTTTACCTTTAAATTTACATTTGTTTTGTACAGTGGCCGTTTTTATATGGCTTGTTTAGTCGCTTCCTATAAAATATCTTCTTAGTTGCATAACTGAAATCCTTTTTACTAGGTAATATAAATAAACAAAAGTTGTCCAAAATTGTCGGAAAATAATTGGGTATTTTATTACTAATTATAACTTACACTACGTCTGTTGTTACTAAGGTAACACCAGAGCTGTCTTTTCCATTCTCTACAAAATAAAGGAATTATTATAACTAACTGACTACAAATATGATGGAATAAGAAATATTGGGTATAAGATATTGATCTATGGTCTCATTATTATGTGGTTAGAAGGAATATTCGAATCCCGTTCAGGTGGGTGTACTCGATACAACAAATGTTATATAGTTTATCAGTGACTTGCGACAGATCGGTAGTTTTCTCCGGGGACTCCGGTTTCCTCCACCAATAAAACTGACCGTCACGATATAACTGAAATATTGTTGAAAGTGGCGTTAAACACCATAACCCACCACCCCTAGAACGAATATTGTGAGTAATAGTATTTAGTATGCCATAGGAACTTTCCTTTAGGACGAAGAATACATGCCCAGATAAAGCCGATGTTTTTTCATCATGCTTAATGTTTTCCCATGCGATTTTTTTATCACATATTTTTTAATGTAACACGATAGTAATAAAAGGTATTGAGAAACAGTTTCAACACGATCGTTTCATCACAATTTTGACGTGAAGGGTACCCCCTAATTGTGTTTTTACTGTCACGTTTATACTGTTTTACGTAATTATTTAATTACAAACACACAAGCGCATAATGCACACTACATCATTTCAGATGTTTCAATATATTTAATATTAAAATAAAACAGCAGATATCTTATAATTAAATGCACATAACAAGTTTCTAGAATAACCTTCATCAGGTACGCTCAAAGTCAAAGGATTGGATAGCCAAACAATGTTAAAGTCTTCATGAGCAAAAAACAAAACAGATTTGTTGTTACCATTACTTATACTAGCTGAGGAACCGTAGCCCTTTATGGTCCTTTTTTTTTGGCGGACTTGACGTGGCTGACAAGCTTGTTTGACAATGCATTTTATTTCAAACTAACAGAAGACCAAGTCCGAATCAGTCTAAAACGGACATTTATGTATTTTCCGTGATTTTTTATTCTCCTCTCCCCCCCTCTTCTTAAAAGTTCACAAAAATTCACATTCGATGGTCAAATGGTTATTTTTTTATTATAGAAAACATCCAAATACATCTCTGCATCTGTGTGTTATTGATTTTACCATTTTAGATAGGCTTCGCACTTTCAGGAATATTTTTTTTGGAGAAAATGTGATTTTGTTACCTTTTCTCGAAATATGATATTTTTAAAAGAAGTCTCAATTATTTAAATTGCTATTACTTGATATTTTTATCAAGAATTAGCACACTTTTATTTTATATGCTTTGTGTCAAAATTGTATTCATACTTATGAATTAAAACGGATTTTTGTGAAAAAGGGAATTTTTTTTTATCGTATTACCTCCCTTGTTGTTTAACATCGATTTAGCAAAAATGTGACCATTTCCAACTTTTACGAACAGTCAATTCGTATAGCCCTAAATACAAGCTTTAGAATGATATGAAAATTAGCCATGTGTTAGATAGGTGCATTAAAATCCTAAACTAGACGGCTTTTTTCAAAAAGTCACTCTACTAATAAGCTGAAAGTCACCTTGTACCAAACCAGTATTTGTTTTTAAAGAAATTGTAAAAAAAAAAATACTTACTTGGAGGTAGAAAGTTGGAAACGTCTTTATAGTGAATCTGAAGTACCAGGTAATTAATACCTGTGTCTCCTCCTACCATAAAACCTGCGTCTGTAATACAACATATAAAATATAATGAAACAAACTTCACCGTGCTGATTAAGTCTGTAGTTAACACCAACACATATTACAGGACATTCCTTTTTATTGAATCTGAACCACAATGTAATTTATATACACGTGGCTGATCTCGATTGAAATCCGATCACGTGGATAGAATTATTGGTGTTGAACACCATTTTCAACAATATTTTAGCTATGCGATGGTAGCCAGTTATATTGTTGATGGAAAACCAAAGTACACTACAGTTAGAGACATAGGGTGATAAATTGCCGTGATAGACGTATCACTCTTCTTAGTGATACTGATAGATCTTTTGGTCTGTTTAATCTATTTACTTTTGTCAAGGATTTGTATACTATTTAAATCCTTGTTTTTGTTGATATGCCTTTTGGGTGATAGTAAATAAGTAACGCTCTAAATGTAAAAGAAACAAGATGTTGCACGCTACGTTGTGCTAAGAATATCCCCACTCGTTCATTTGTGTCAAATTTTTACATATCTCAACACTCATTACCAGAAAATGGATCAAAATAATTTCTTCCAGTAGAAGCTGAGATATCTTACAAAAGTTTGTATTACGGCAAACATGAACAATTATAAGTCGCACGGTAAACAGGAAGTAGATGTGCGGTAAACCTGGAAAGGGGAGACACGGTACAAGTCACCATGCCAAAGCCACATATCAAATATAAAATCATTTCTTCCAGTAGAAGCTGAGATATCTGTTACGAAAATTTTCATTACGGCAAACATGAAAAATTCTAAGTTACACGGTAAACAGGAAGTAGATGTGCAGTAAACCTGGAAAGAGGAGACACGATACAAGTCACCATGCCAAAGCCACATATCAAATATAAAATCATTTCTTCCAGTAGAAGCTGAGATATCTGTTACGAAAGTTTTCATTACGGCAAACATGAACAATTCTAAGTCGCGCGGTAAGCCTGGAAAGGGGAGACACGGTACAAGTCACCATGCCAAAGTCATGTATCAAAAATAAAATCATTTCTTCCAGTAGCAGCTGAGACATCTTTTACGAAATTGTGAACGGACGGACGGACGGACAAGGTGGTAGCAATATAGCCCCCTCTCTATGAGTGGGGGTATAATTTTGAAAATATATTTAATAGAACGAAAGATATATAAAAATCACCAAGATGAGTGATACGTCTATCACAGTGATTTATCATGGTATGTCTCTGACTGTACTGTACCTCCAGAAAACCACCGACCTGCCACTTGTCATTGGCACACTTTATCACATAAATTGCACGTTTCTATGATGTTTCTCTACAATATATTGTTTGTGTTTTTCGTGTCGAATGCATTGTCATGAATGTGGGCATGGGTATTGTTGGTCATTGATTAAAGCAGGAGACCGGCGGAATGTACCTAACTGATATATAAATAATATCTGATGTTATAAGGGACGGACTATTTATCTTGCAGGGGGGGAGGGGCTATGGTTTTTTTTTCTAAAAAAAATATTCTGATTCCCAATGTTGCTGAAAGAATATTCTGATTCTGAACGAAAAAAAACCCATAGCATCCCCCCCTCCTGCAAGATAAATGGTCGGTCCCTAAGCACATATCATTATGTGCACGGGCAAAGGCTGTTTGGCTAGGACTCTGGATGATGTGTCCGTGGGGAGCGAATGTTTACCAGTGAACTGTTGTTTCAATCAACTAACACTATATTAATCAAACTATAAGGATGTTGGTCTAGAACTAACCCGAAATCATCTACACATCGACATATAACTTGTTCTCGCCATGTTATAGCTGACATATTGCCCATTCTATATTAAACAACACCCACTTACTAGTAGCTTGTAGCATTACCTCAGTATATTCGTATTAGAATTGACATTGTTCTTGGATTTTAGCATTGATGTTATTATGCATACCTGTTATATTATATTTGATCAATCAAAACAATACATTTCAAAATATATATAATCAAGATACAAAAAAAAATCAATTCTAAGGCTGTTAATTATATTATGGTTCACAGCAATCCGGATAATAGATGTCATTCTTGTTTCTTTTATAGGAAAATAATATCTGCCTAACACAGACCAATCTTTACTATTGATTTTTCCCTGGAAGCAAATTATGTGTAGGAGTGGGTTAAATCAATAGAAGAATAGTTCCACAAATATACGTCACAGTCATAGCAACGGAATCAGATTCAATGTCACACGTACACATGTAAACAAGGAATCTGGTGTAGGCACAAGTGCATTGTTGCACGTACACATGTATGATGTAATAAAAACGAATGTATCAAATTTAGTGCGCACAACGCGTTTCTGGAATAACCTTCATCAGGTACACTCAAATCGAAAGATTGGAATGCCAAATAATTTAAAATTTTGGGAGCAATAAAACCAAAGGGCCTAAACAGGATACAAACGATCCAGAATTCATATTAATATAGCATAAGTGTAGTAATCGAGCACCATATGAGATGCCAGCTTCAGTAGTTACAGACAACAATAAATATGTGGAATTATTGGATAGAGATAATTGTTACCTTTAGGAAGGGTTAAACCAGGAGCATCGTAAGCCCATGCATATAAAATCCTATTTCCTCCACTACAAGTACCAGCTGATTTGAAGCCGGATGGATGTTCCATTCCACCACAATTCCTGAAAATATCATATGGTTTAGGTTCATGAGATGTAACGTCAAGTTCAACAATATTTCAGTTATATCGTGGCGGTTAGTTTTATTGGTGCAGGAAACTGGAGAACGCTGAGAAAACCACCCACCTGTCGAAGGTCACTGACAAACAATATCATATGGTATTGCATGTAAAACTTTTAATAATAAAATGATAAACAGGAAAAATATCACACTGTTGGAGCAGTGCCAAAATGTAAATAGAAAAATCATAGAAATAGAGTCCAAATACAAATCCTTGACACACGTATACTTGTTCACTGATTTTCTTAGCTAAATATCTTTATGACGTGAACCCTTAAATGACATAATATGGAACGACATTTCTACTAGCAATATGAAAATTAAATTCAGTGTGTTTTTGTAGCACAAAATGGGCATATTGATAATCTCTTCAAAACATAACTTGTTCTCCCATGGATATACAGTAGTATAAGCTAATTACTCACTTAACGTTATAACAACACTCACTCACCGTCTCTATTAGCTTCTGACCCGACCCATCTTATAACTGAAGGTTGCTAACTTTAATAGATTCGCTTGATACAACTTGTATTTTCCAAGACAAAAATCTGTCCATTCATTTTTGTTTTGTTTGGGCCCGAACTTACCCTAAGTGAAACACCTCAAGTGTATACAATTGCTTTCTATATAATAAGATGCATGTCTGAACACAAGACTAATTACACGGGGTTTCACTTGTTAGCTCGTTATAATTGACCAGGCTCCCAATAAAACCTTACTTGGTAGTCATGATAGCTAAGAAGAGTTTGAAGATACTAAAGGGCTAATCAGAATCCGTAAATCGAAGAACAGGCAACACAATGGTCAAAAGAAAAGAACAGGCAACACAATGGTCAAAAGAAAAGAACAGGCAACACAATGGTCAAAAGAAAAGAACAGGCAACACAATGGTCAAAAGAAAAGAACAGGCAACACAATGGTCAAAAGAAAAGAACAGGCAACACAATGGTCAAAAGAAAAGAACAGGCAACACAATGGTCAAAAGAAAAGAACAGACAACACAATGGTCAAAAGAAAAGAACAGACAACACAATGGTCAAAAGAAAAGAACAGGCAACACAATGGTCAAAAGAAAAGAACAGGCAACACAATGGTCAAAAGACAAAAGAACAGGCAACACAATGGTCAAAAGAAAAGAACAGGCAACACAATGGTCAAAAGAAAAGAACAGGCAACACAATGGTCAAAAGAAAAGAACAGGCAACACAATGGTCAAAAGACAAAAGAACAGGCAACACAATGGTCAAAAGAAAAGAACAGGCAACACAATGGTCAAAAGAAAAGAACAGGCAACACAATGGTCAAAAGAAAAGAACAGGCAACACAATGGTCAAAAGAAAAGAACAGGCAACACAATGGTCAAAAGAAAAGAACAGGCAACACAATGGTCAAAAGAAAAGAACAGGCAACACAATGGTCAAAAGAAAAGAACAGGCAACACAATGGTCAAAAGAAAAGAACAGGCAACACAATGGTCAAAAGAAAAGAACAGGCAACACAATGGTCAAAAGAAAAGAACAGGCAACACAATGGTCAAAAGAAAAGAACAGGCAACACAATGGTCAAAAGACAAAAGAACAGGCAACACAATGGTCAAAAGAAAAGAACAGGCAACACAATGGTCAAAAGAAAAGAACAGGCAACACAATGGTCAAAAGACAAAAGAACAGGCAACACAATGGTCAAAAGAAAAGAACAGGCAACACAATGGTCAAAAGAAAAGAACAGGCAACACAATGGTCAAAAGAAAAGAACAGGCAACACAATGGTCAAAAGAAAAGAACAGACAACACAATGGTCAAAAGACAAAAGAACAGGCAACACAATGGTCAAAAGAAAAGAACAGGCAACACAATGGTCAAAAGAAAAGAACAGACAACACAATGGTCAAAAGAAAAGAACAGACAACACAATGGTCAAAAGAAAAGAACAGACAACACAATGGTCAAAAGAAAAGGACAAAAAACGATCTACAAAACACACATAAAACTAAAGATCGAGTAACACGAACCCCACTAAAAACTGGAGGTGAACTCCGGAAGGGTAGGTAGTTCCTGTTCCACTAGTGGCACCAGTCGTGTGTAAGCGATGTAAAAACCCCAAAACGCATCACCTACACGATATAGATGTAAAATAAATCGTATTACGCTCAATTTA
This sequence comes from Bathymodiolus brooksi, assembly GCA_963680875.1. Taxonomy (NCBI): domain Eukaryota; kingdom Metazoa; phylum Mollusca; class Bivalvia; order Mytilida; family Modiolidae; genus Bathymodiolus; species Bathymodiolus brooksi. The sequence continues at coordinate 125,181,633 of OY804577.1, read as the reverse complement.
CTACCGGTACTAGTAGTTATTTTATTATCAAAGCTTATAGCTAAGGTTGTGGTTTATTGTGCTTAAGGCCACTTTCAACAATATTTCAGTTATATTGTGGCGGTCAGTTTTATTGGTGGAGGAATCCGGAGAAAACCATCGACCTGCCAAACGATCACGACTAAGACTCTGGTCGAAAACTACTGAATATTTTCTTCCCATCAGTTAAATTTACCCAATTTATGGACATTTTATTAATACGCGACAATTTAAGGTCATATTTAGGACTCTCTAGGCTCCAAAGTACAAACTGTTCTTAATGCATTACAATTATCGAAGAAACCCCTGCAAATCATTTATTTACAAAATAGACAAATCCCATTATGTTTAATGGTTTTTTAAACGTGTAATTGCACTTTAGAAGATAATTATCCAAAATAAAAACAAACAACAACAAAAAACAGACAATGCGTCACAGGAAACATTCTGATCAATAATAAACTTAGCAGACGTTGGTATCAGCGACTCATGTAGAATCACATCTGTACCACAACATACATTCTGATCAATAATAAACTTAGCAGACTTTGGTATCAGCGACTCATGTAGAATCACATCTGTACCACAACATAGACAATGCGTCACAGGAAACATTCTGATCAATAATAAACTTAGCAGACTTTGGTATCAGCGACTCATGTAGAATCACATCTGTACCACAACATAGACAATGCGTCACAGGAAACATTCTGATCAATAATAAACTTAGCAGACGTTGGTATCAGTGACTCATGTAGAATCACATCTGTACCACAACATAGACAATGCGTCACAGGATTCATTCTGATCAATAATAAACTTAGCAGACTTTGGTATCAGTGACTCTTGTAGAATCACATCTGTACCACAACATACATTCTGATCAATAATAAACTTAGCAGACTTTGGTATCAGCGACTCTTGTAGAATCACATCTGTACCACAACATAGACAATATGTGAAAGGACATAATCTGACCCATAGTGAACTTGCCAGACCGCTATTAGCTATTCCCGTAGTAACACAGCCGTACCACAAAACATACATGGTGTCAAAAGAAATAATATGATCCATAGTGAACTTACCAGATCGCTATTAGCTATTCCTGTCGTAACACATCCACACCACAAAACAATGTGTGAAAGGACATAATCTGATCCATAGAGAACTTACCAGACCGCTATTAGCTATTCCTGTAGTAACACAGCCGTGCCACAAACAGACAATGTGTATAAGGAAATAATCTAATCTATAGTGAACTTACCAGACTTCTGTGTCAGCACCTGGAGCATCACAGCCGTATAGCAACATATGATGTGCTACTTTTTTGTTTGCATGAGGTTCGAATCCAACTGAAAAATTGAATAATATAAATAAAAACTATATTAAACTTTCATCATCCCGTCTCTCATTAAATCTTGTAAAATCTATTTTGTCTTTTTGTGAAAGGTTAATTTCACTTATACATTGTTCTCATATTTATTTTTTATTGATTTTTGCCATGTATTATGCTATGTTGTAAATTGTAGGGAGAGGGCGTTGATAATGTTGTTATAACTTGTGACCAATCCCATTGCTTATATTAGAGCAATAAAATATGTTTAATTCAAATTAAATCTCGATTTAAATACTTCCAATTGTAACTGATGGTAAAGTTACTTCTAAAATCTTTGACCTTAACAACACGTGTGATAAGTACATTCAGAGTGAATGCCGCATGATTTTGTAATGAAGATCACAATACAAAAGTAGGTCACCGAGCTGGGCTCGAATATAGATACATCTAGTCATAGAGAAAGAGCAGTGGTAAGAAGAAGAGTTTGAAGATACCAAAGGGGCAATCAGAATCCGAATATCGAAGAAAAAGAGACAACACAATGGCCAAAAGAAAAAGTACAAAAGGACAATCAACGATCTGCAAAACATACATATAAAACTAAAGATCGAGTAACACGAACACCACTAAAACCGTGGGTGAACTCATGTGCTCCGGAAGAGGGGAAGATTATCTGTTACACAAATAGCATTAAAACACCGAGTTCCATTTGATTTTGGGTAAACTGAATAAAGAATTATCGTGGTAGAAAATGATGGGGTACGACATGTATATTTCATGATAGTTCAACTCATATGAACTACTGCTTAATAACATTGAGTTTACAAATGAATTACTAAGTGTTGTTTTCGTTTATAAAATAATGAATGTGACTGACTTAAGCTGAAAGGAGTGACATATATTGGAACATAAGCAATAATGGTGAGAACAGAACATCCAAACATCAAACTGCATGCATGAAGTGCCGAAATTAGATCAAGCGAGGCCCCAGTCTTCTCCACTTGTGATGCCACACCCCCCCACCCCCATCCCAAACTCTCACTTCCAAGGGAAATTACTGATGGGTTGTTTAGAGACAGTGCGTTATGTCATCATATGTAAGAAAGACCTTTGACAGCCTCAAAAACATTATAACCTTTATCGGAGGTGTCCTATATTTTGATGCCTAGGCTTCAGCCTGTCAAGCCTATGGGTAAATCCGGCACTGTATGCACGTATCATTTGTTATGTTGTCATTATTAAAGCAGTTCGCTAATTCAAGGGTTGTTTGATGACCACGAACGACGTTTGAGGATACAATGTCTATCTAAACAATTTTTATTATAAAATGGAAATAAATGTCATTTTAATTAATGTTTAGCTCAAAACAGCTCTGTAATGTTTTAACATTAATGATGGAACTGTCAATTTGTTTTTCGAAGGGACCTTACAATAACAGAACACACAAGCGTTTAGACAATTTAGCTATGAAATGTCCCGTGCATATTTCAAACTATTATAGAAAATCGTTGCTAATAGATGTACATTAGAATGTAATATTACCTATATAAGTATTTATATCCTTCAACTTCAGTGGTATACATAAATATGTGTCAGCCTGTAAATGAAAAAAGACATACCATTTATGTAAAAGTTACTCGCACATAAACTTTAATACTGAATGGGTGATCGCTTATGTGAAATTACGTCTCCGAGATAATTTTTTACAAGAATGGAATAGCAATTTAGAAAATTCCCCAAAGGCATTGAACTACAGACTTTATAAACAAATATTCGAATTTGAAAACTATTTTAATATTTTAGAAAATAAAGACATTTTCACTTTTTGCAAATTTAGAACCACCAATACAAAATTACCCATAGAAACTGGAAGATGGAATAATATCGCAAGGGAAAATAGAAAATGTCAACTCTGTCAAGAAAATCAAATTGGGGACGAATTTCATTATATAATGCAATGCAGTTATTTCCATGACAAAAGAGAATCATGCATTGAAAAGCGGTACTTAACTAGAATTAATGTTTTGAAATTTAAAGAAATAATAAGTAGTAAAACACAATCAAAATTAAGGAAACTCTGTCAGTTGATCAGAAACATTAATTCTAGTTTACTACCTCCTGGGCAATTACTATTGTTATTATTGTATTTATTGTTTTTATTTATTTTCTGTATATATTGCATATATTGTATCTCTATACCAATGTATTACGATGGTTTATGAGAATAAAGATTGTATACACAGCGAGAGTGGTTAATTTGTTAATGCAAAGTTTTTTTCAGCAATATCATGGCGAGAACAAGTTACATTTCGATGCAGACATGAGATGAGGATATACATGTATAATATCTGCTTTGTACTAGTGATGAGGATATACATGTATAATGTCTGCTTTGTACTAGTGATGAGGATATACATGTATAATGTCTGCTTTGTACTAGTGATGAGGATATACATGTATAATGTCTGCTTTGTACTAGTGATGAGGATATACATGTATAATGTCTGCTTTGTACTAGTGATGAGGATATACATGTATAATGTCTGCTTTGTACTAGTGATGAGGATATACATGTATAATGTCTGCTTTGTACTAGTGATGAGGATATACATGTATAATGTCTGCTTTGTACTAGTGATGAGGATATACATGTATAATGTCTGCTTTGTACTAGTGAAGAGGATATACATGTATAATGTCTACTTTGTACTAGTGATGAGGATATACATGTATAATGTCTGCTTTGTACTAGTGATGAGGATATACATGTATAATGTCTGCTTTGTACTAGTGATGAGGATATACATGTATAATGTCTGCTTTGTACTAGTGATGAGGATATACATGTATAATATCTGCTTTATACTAGTGATGAGGATATACATGTATAATGTCTGCTTTGTACTAGTGATGAGGATATACATGTATAATGTCTGCTTTGTACTAGTGATGAGGATATACATGTATAATGTCTGCTTTGTACTAGTGATGAGGATATACATGTATAATGTCTGCTTTGTACTAGTGATGAGGATATACATGTATAATATCTGCTTTATACTAGTGATGAGGATATACATGTATAATGTCTGCTTTGTACTAGTGATGAGAATATACATGTATAATGTCTGCTTTGTACTAGTGATGAGGATATACATGTATAATGTCTGCTTTATACTAGTGATGAGGATATACATGTATAATGTCTGCTTTGTACTAGTGATGAGGATATACATGTATAATGTCTGCTTTGTACTAGTGATGAGGATATACATGTATAATGTCTGCTTTGTACTAGTGATGAGGATATACATGTATAATGTCTGCTTTGTACTAGTGATGAGGATATTCGTGTATAATGTCTGCTTTGTACTAGTGATGAGGATATACATGTATAATGTCTGCTTTGTACTAGTGACTGTATGTGTGTATGAATGAATGAGTGAGTGAGTGATTGCTGTTTAACGCCAAATGAGCAATTGTTCAACTATATCATGGTCAGTACATGTTACATTCAATGAAATGATAATGGTGTGCTTTGTACTAGACCAACAGGCTTAATTGGATTTTTTAGTCCTATCTCACTGAAACAAGGGTCAATGGTTAGACATGTGTATCTACTAGGACCTATTATCCTAATTCAGAACCAAGAACTATTTGATCTTTACACCTTAAAGCTGTGTGTTTATCAGAGAAGCAGCAAGTTATACCTATTTCATAGACGTTGGTTTGACCAGATCAGTGTTCGAACCAATGATCTATCGTACTCTAGGTTAATAGTTACACCACCGATGCGCTGCTACATGTACCACATAACATCACTGTCTAAGGTCCAAGTAGGTTATTGGAAAATATATCTTAAATATTACACCATCATTTTGTTGACATAAGTGGGTAATAACGATGATGTTAATTAATTTGAAGCCTTTTTATAAAGTCAAGTGTAGTCTTAATGCATACATAATATTCATTTTATCTTCCCAACACTTATCAGTATCTTAGCTTTCACTGAGGATACCAATTCACAGATTCTATTTAATAAGAAATCGCCAATGATAAACCCAAGTCAAACCAACGATTTTCGCTTAAAATTAGTAAAATTGAATGTATTTAATTACAATTACTAGTACAGATGTACTACAAACTGACATTACTTTTTACTTTGAGTTATCCAATGGGGCGACTTATCTGGCGGTTACGGGTAAACACCACATTCGGCAATATTTCAGTTGCCCGGAGATTTAAAAATCTATAGACCTGTCGCAACCTTTATTGCATAAAGTTGTATCGAGTACACATTACAACGGTGAGAACATTTGAGATAACGGATGCATTGCTTATAACAAAGTCTTGATGGATTTGTATGTTATAATTTTATTGATAACATTGCTATTAGTCTGAACAAATATACTTACTTTTTGAGGAGCAACCTGTGGCATTAACATATCAACTTTTTCTTTCTTAAAGCCATGAATCGTACATATTGCTAAAAGCAGGGATAATGCCCTTAAAGGGACCATTTTCTTTTTCTGAAATGCAAGGATTTCTTTTATTTATATACCATACTTAATACAACAACGTTTTCGGGTCAAGTGAGCTAAACAGAAACAGCAGGCACTGTGCAGTGCATTGTATCTTCATGACCATAATAGGCCATATTAATTTTTTTAATGAATTTTCTCACAAAGTTTAGAACTTCTTTATCCTCAGTTTAGGATCCAAAACAAAGATTTTTATCATTATCATCTTTATCAAAATTATGGAATTTATCAATAATGGCAGTAAAAAATAGTTTGTCTATCATTAGTATGGTTTTTTTTCTCCACATTTGATGATGAAATATCGTCAGTTTTTAGATATATTTTTATATCTAAATGTTTAAGTGCAGGTATTACTTCATACCACATTAATATAAATTAACTGGACATGAAACGTTATTATGCATGTATGTTACACGTGGCAGTGATCCTTATAATGTGATTTAACAACAACAAAAACAAAATAAAAACAAAGCACAAACATAAAAAACCAACATTTTCTGTGCTTGTTTCAAGCAATGATCTGGATTTCTAGCTGAACATTATATGTCGTGGTCTCCCCCCTTTTTGTGTTCAGTCAGTTAAGGTGAGAGATGATTGTTAGTTTTGTTAATATTGATGGAATTATTGACGATCACTGTTTAAACTCTCTTTTCATAATATTTTTAAGAAATGTGGATAATTGCAAGATTTTCATAAAATAATACTTTTTGAGAAAAAAAAACATCTCTGGGCTGTTCCAACCCATGTTTAATTTTTTATTGTGTTCCCTTACATACTTTGAGAATGTAAAACTTTTCCATATTTTGTACCTCTGTTACATTGATAAATAATGAGTTATTGCACATGTGTCATTTACTATAGAGCCTAAGGGGGACTTCTAAATCAGAAACACCATGTACATGTAAACAGAAAACTGTTGTAAAGATTTTATGTATAAAGTTAGCAAAATAATTAATAATCAATTTATCAGTCCATGAAAAAAGAACATTCCCATTATTGTAACATTTGGTATTTCTTCAGAGCTGATTATAATTAAATACAATGGGTCTGACTAAAACTGTTAAGTTTGTGCTTAATAAAGGACCAATTAAAAAAATAATGGTCTTGCATTAGGTTATCATTACAATGACTTTAACCAGCTAATAAAAAAATTAGTGACCATCACCCATACGGCATCCAGGAATAATTTAAACTAAATGCAATCATTTTGTTTTCAAATCCTATCATTCAACTCCATTCCTCAATATTATGATAAATATTCACTTGTTCAAATTGAAAATTTGTGGATTTTTCTTTTATTTAAATAAATTTCTTCAGTTTACATTCACTGGAGGCAAGTAACTGACAACTGGGAGTAGAATAAAAAAAAAAAAACATGTTTTATGTGAGATATGGTTCCATTATTTACCAATTAATGAGACATATATATGAGAGGTATGACAATAAAGAGAGACACAATATGGTCATATATACAATTATTGATATTTCACCGCGAATATTTAGGTTGATATATTGTTGTTGTGCATCAATCATAATTGTTATTTGTATTGTTGTTGTGTATCAATCATAATTGTTATTTGTATATGCCCTCCTGGGGCCCTGATTTGGTTAATAAACTTATTTCATTTCATTTCATATATACATGTATTTTAATTTGCTACGAGTTGTATGAAAATAAAAATAGACTATATATCTATGCCAATTTTAATTTGCTACGAGTTTTATGAAAATAAAAGTAGACAATATGGCTATTATAAATGTTAAGTTGCTATCAGCCTTTATGAAGGTTATAAATTTTATAATTATCTCTCACAACCACGTAAAGATTCTCAGTGTACACGTCACGTGTTTGTCACCAAACAAAATCACAAATATCTTTTGTTGTTGTACATGTATCTTAACACTGCACCAAAACAACCTTACCATACTCCATTATTTATTTTACAAATTTTTAAACAGTTCTCAAATTCATATGGTCCATAACATTATAAACGTATTTTAAATTTAATTCAACTACAAATTTTGTCACAGTACAAGTGAACTTAAAAATAAAAATTGAAATTACAGATTCAAATTTCTTGTACCACAAAATCTGTTATTTAATATAGATTTAATATCGATTAATCAACACTTACTTTATGACAATATTGAAGAAAATAAAATGAAGTGTGTAACCTTACCTTTATAAACCTGTTATGTGGTCCTTGTGTCGAATATCTCTATCTAGATAAGGAAGTTTTACTCTTGTATACAAGTCCTGTACGTGATTGATTTCATGTAAAGCCGGATTGGTTTCGATTTTCATCCATCACATTTTGGAAAACATGGAAATATTAAAATAAGAATTTATTGACGTAATTCCTGGTTTCCAGGGTAATTCACAGAAAAGTCGATATCATCATCGAATCACATTTTGCCCCCTAGAGTCGATCAATACTTTGTTACAGAAGGAAACGATCAATACTAAATATATTAGGTGTAATAACTATTGAAATATGTCACAGATGCACAATGACATAGTTTATGTCATTTTGTAAATGTCATTTTAATTTAAATAATAAGACTAGTTAATAATTTATCATCGTAGGGAATGGGTCAGATTGGAAAAAAAAATATTATAAAAAACTAAGGACACGTGATGCACGACAATTTGGAGCTAGTTTTTTTGTTGGATACGTGAATTATAATATCTTTTGACTGTGAGGTTATTCCAGAAAGGCATCGTGCGAACTAAAGGATGGATGTCTATGTTATTTCCCTAATTAATCATAAGTTGTGAACCTACGCTACTTCCTAATTGAATATTTGAATACATATTTTGGTATGGATGATAAATGTAAAATATTTCAACCTTAAATCCACACTAAAAATTATATATTCCAGTGTCTTTGTATGAAATACAAAAATACCTGGAATAGTGAGATATGTAATGATAAGAGATATAATTCATGTGGTAATAAACTTAGAACATATAGATTATTTAAAGATCAGTTTGTTTTTGAACCGTATCTGAATTGGGGAACATATAACCAGAGAAACATTTAACTAAATTTCGTATTAGCTCACATAAGCTTGAGATTGAAAAAGGAAGATGTATGAATATTCCAGCTGAACAAAGAATATGTAGATTGTGCAAGCTAGATGTGGAAAATAAGATCCACTTTCCTTTGGAGTATCCCTCACTAGCCAACACAAGGAGGGAGATTCTGGATCAAATTGAATCTCGCTTCTCTAACCTTAAATATTTGGACAATAAAAGTAAATTTGTCTGGCTTCTTTCAGCAGATGATCACTACAGTTATACGCTTTATTAACACAATTATATAATAAGAGAAATGATATTTTAAGCAGTAACACCCACTAATTAGGGATAATAATACTTAGTAAATTATTAAATAGCTTTATTTTTATTTTTTATATATTATTTTTTTGATGCATCATGCTGCTACTAATTTTTATAGTACTACTAGAACTCTGCCTTAATTAAATTGTGGATTGAATGGGTCTCTGTGCTTGCTAGAACTAAAATACAACCATTATAAATATATTTCTTACCAAATGTGATTTTTTTTTTATATCTTGTTTGTATTGTCCTATCCAATGAAAATTATTATGTGAATCAATTGCATATTGTGATTGTTTTATTGATTATACTGCTCATTGTGGGCGTCTTGATTGACAATAAAGCATTTGTTGTTGTTGTTGTATTAAGGTTCATTATACCACTTATCAAAGGTGTGTTTGATTTGCAATTTGATCAAAGAAAAAACAGAACTGTATCTTAAATTAATTTAAAAAATGTATAAATGCATCTCACATAGTCAAGTTTTTTTTTTATTAACATGGGAATACTTTGTAATACATTAACAGAAAGAAATATAAAACGGTTTGGGAAGAATTGTCATTCACAAAGTCACCTTCCTCAGAATGGTCACGATTTCTATAAAATCTGTAATTTTTGCTTTATTTTCCATGCAGTTGTATTATTGCAATATTCAAAGAGTGCATGATCATAGGTAGGAACTCCACTGTTTATAAATTAATAAACTGAATTGTAATGCCTCAAAATTGTACCAGAAGTAGAAAAAGTTGCCAAATGTACTCCATATTTACAATGTCTTCAATGGTACTTTTTCAAATTAAATAAGATTATTATATATATATGGTGAGAGTGCCTAATTTATGCCATAAACCTCATGTTGTGCTACTTATTTTCACAATTTCTATTTTTAAAAAAATATCTGAATTCTATAAAAATAAATTCATTTTTGCTTTCAAGGACACAAAGAGTGAGTGATTGTTGTTTAACGCCAACTCAGCAAATTTTCAGCTTTATCATGGTGAGAACAAGTTAATTTTCAATGAAATGTTGATGAGGTCCGCTTTTTCTAGACCAACACGCTGAGTTGGATTTGTATAGTGCTAGCTCACTGAAACAACAGTCCGCGGATAGACATGTCGCGCTACTCGGACACGTTATTTGATTCCGAGCTACCAGTATTTGCTCTTACTCATTAATGCTGCGTGCTTAGCGCATGATAGAGCTGAAAAATTACTGAGTTGGCGTTAAACAACAATCGCTCACTTTCATCAAATTGCATGTCGAACACACCATTGACAAGTGTTATAACGAACCATAATCATACTGATAATTATATATGTCTGCCCTTAAAAATACTTGATATCTATTTTTTTACTGCCCATGGTCCTGATCGTAGAGTAGTTGATTTACATTTGATATAAACCTGTAACCAGTGCTACATTTTGTGCACATATAGTGAGGGAGTAATTGCTTAATGCCAAATGAACAATTTTCAGCTATACCATGGCGAGAACAAGTTAAATTCAATGAAATGATTTGATTTCCGCTTTCTTCTAGACCAACACGCTTAGTTGGGTTTTTATAGTTCTAGCTCCCTGAAACAACAATCTACGGGAAGGCATGTTGCTCCAATCGTACACATTATCCTGATTCCGAGCCAAACAGTCATTGCTCTTTCTCCTTAATGCTGCGTGTTTAGCGGAGAAGCAACAAATATCAATGTTAGAGTCTTTTGTTGGACTCGACTGGGACTGGAACCCACGGTTTACCACACTTGAGGCGAGCGCGCTAATCGTTATTCCCTCTTTGCGGAAAATGGAGTTATCGTTCGTAATTTGAATTATCGTCCTTGGCAGTGGGTATATAGCATTTCCGGTTGCAAAAGTTTTCCTGGCGGTTTTTAATAAATTGATTGAATAAATAATAAGTGCGAAAAAATATGAAATTAATTGACGTAGATTCCAAGGCAACACTTTAAGACTTCCTAACTTGAAAAAAAGACTGAACTTGTACAGTTTCTACGGAAATGTAATGAAAAAATCAGTGGTAACAAGAATGAGCTTGCGCTCCGACAAATATGTAGAGTCGTATCTTTTAAAAAGCCGGTCAGATGACAATGAAAGAAAGAGCTGCTATAGACAGTTCATTAGAGGCTTTAACTTTTTTAAAGAAAATTATATACACGACATTCCCTTTTTTTAAACTTCTATAAAAAAAAGTTATTTACTTATTTAACATATTTTTTCTGGATTTGTAACATTTTTGTACAAATAACTCCAAATCTGTATTTTCATACCACTGAACATGTGACATAATTAACTTTCTGAAATGTGTTGGATGATTGTCCCCAGATTTTTCTGCAAAATGGAAACACTGAAAGCGGGAATATTTTCTTTAAAAAAGATTTTCTCTCCTTTCATTAAAAAGCGTATTTGATTTTTTTCATTACACTCGAGCGGTCGAAGACAAGGCAAGATAAATTTGAAAGCATTTTAGAAATAATAGAATCTGTTGTTTCTTCACCATTTGTAAAAGCAGAAGCGGATTCGGTAGAATATTTTGTACTGTGTTTGAAACGGTATGTGCGTCTTCATTAGCAATGTGCGCTTATCACATAGGTGAACACCTGCATTTAACATTTTCCGACCCTCTCGACTTGTACAGTCAACAAGCAAATCCCAATTTTCGGTTTCCGTCAGGGCAGATCCCACTTTTTTTCTGAATGAATAATGTCCCTCGTATGGAATATTTTGAATAGGAAATAAAACGATCACGAACGCGGCTATTTTCTGTTTTTAATATATCAAGAACAAGCAATTGGTCTATCGTTTAAAAACAATGGTGTATTTGGAGATCGCACCTCTGTCCATTGAAACTTATCTGTCATATTAAAGATGTATTTTTAGACATATGCACTTCTCGACCGCTACCCATGATTTCGGATACCGTCTAAGTACTGACGACAAATAGGTTATTTTGCAATAAATGCATTTACAGTCTCATAATCTTACAGCCAAAAATGCCGTTCTGAAGCTAAGCTTAACAATGTAGACAAACAAACAAAAGGACTGATGGGATTCGAACCACCTTCTAGAACTATCCATTCCATCACAAGGCAGCGCCAATACGATCATGACTACTGTGCTCCCGCATTTAGTCAAGTAAATTTATTACTTAGAGTAGTGATGGGGTAAAATGCGAATTAGTATACATAGCAGACGATTTGATTTCTCAACTGCAGATTTAAGAAAAAAACTACCAAGCACAAAGCAAAATATAAAAAAGGCTCTCATGGTTTGCTTCCGATTAAAACGACATGTGCTAAATTACTTTATTTTTAGTGATTATGACAGTTTACGTGATGTTCGAAAAAAAAACCGAAAAAAACCCCGACAGAATAGTTAATATTGATAAAGAAAAATATGAAATTAATAGCTTGCATGTATATTCGTGTTATGATTTCATATATAAGGAAATATTCGTTGTGCGGCTTTCGAAATATCAATACAAATCTACTGTACACTCACAATTCTTATAATATGTAAAAAAAAAAAAAAAACTTAATATAAACATAGCCTCCATTTTTATCACTTTAACCGAAATTAATAACGAAAAAATGTAAAAAAAATGCTAAAATAAAAAATGCTAAAAAAAAAAAGAAAAAAATCCCCACAAACAACAAGTGTAAATCTGCAGGGGTCGCGAAGCAGCGACTATACGATCACGGCTATGGTACAATGAACAAATTGGTAAGTTTTGTTTTCTTTTTTGTGGTATATAAGGTGTACCTGTTGTAAATTGGTGCAACTCTACAATAAAGCAGACGATGCTTATATTTCATAAAATCATATTTAAGCATATTTTCCATAAAAGGGAAAGTCTTTATATGTTACCAAAGGGAAAATTTATATGCATGTTAAAAAGGAAGTTTTGTGTTGCAAGTTTTTGATTTTTAACAATTGTAATTTTGTTTGTTTTCGTGTTTTTCTCCTTTACACCAGCATTGAAAGCACTTGTATCTGCAAAAACTTCCATTTTTTTTTCTTAAGATCAGAGTCAAATCTTCATTTTCCCCATCCAGCTTTTGGAAGGAGTGGATGCCGGCTATCTAACTCTACGGTCATATTTCTACCCGACGTCTCTGACCTTTGGAGATGGCCAAATCCGGTAAAAACCCTAAATGTTCCTTTTTTATTACAAAATCCGCAGTGGAACCAAAGAATGAATAGTCATGAACCATGTATATAACTAAAGGTAAAATATTCAATTTCTTGAATGGAGCCTGTGGGAATTTTTATGGGAATCTGCATTGATCTCTTGAAAAAAAGAAAACAAAACTAAATATCATGCAAAAATAGACATCTTTTTAATAGACTCCGAGCAGATAAAATATCTTAAACATTTCAAGATTAAGATAATCCCCTGTAAAAGAAAATAAAACAAATGATTCCACTGCGAAAATCGGAATGAATTTTGCATATATCGCTATTAACGTCCGTAATTTTAACAGCAAAGCCGATTTTCGAGAAAATGCTACATCCAGTGAATATAAAACACTGAATTTATTAATTATTACGGTCATTCAGGATATGAAATAAAAATACAGATCTCATAGAAGCCACCGACATCGGGCGATATAAAAAGCTAAATAAAATAATTCCAATAAATCGGATTTTATTTGAATAAGAATACATAGTTTTTTCAATTTTTTAAACGTTATGTGACGTTCCTAAGTTATGTAACCGGAAGTGTACATACCCTCTGTCAGGAAAAGATAACTCGATTCAAGAACGATAACTCTAGTTATCGCAAATCGGGATATTCCTATGCAGTTTCCAAGAGATGCCCTTTAGTAAGGTGAACTAAAACCATTGGCCTACTTTCAAAAGTATCAGGTTACTTTTCAAAACCTTTGTTATTCTGTTTAACTTTTTATATAACATACTGACCAACGAAATTATAATTACTAATGACACTGTATACATATGCCACACTACAATGGTTAATTATATTTTAACAAGGTCACCACTCACCTGCATTAATGTCCTGGTTATAGTACAGCATCTCTAAATTATACAAGTACACCCAAATAAGTACATAACACCTATTGATGTATCATTGTTTTGAAATAAGACAATATAACTGACAATAAGATAATGAATTATTAATACAAAATATGCTTAATGTGACATACATATGTATATTTCATTGATTTTGATATATACATGTTTAGCCTTTGATCATCAGTCATCAGTGGATGGCCCAGCTGTTTTTAAAACGTTAATAACTATATTTATCACATATTTTATTGAAATAACGCCGAATTTGCATGTGTAATAAAAGCATAATTTGCGGCGTGTTATTTGCCTCCGGGGCAATACCATGTTATCTGCCCTCTTGTGAAGGGCAATAACATGTTATCTGCCCTGGCAAAATATGTGATAAATAGATTAATACATGGCCTTTTTCATATTGCCCTTAGTCAACAGCCCTCGACTGATATCGTCCCTCGGGGCCGATATCAAGGTCTCGTGCTGATAACAAGGGCAATATGAAAAAAGCCATGTATTAATCTATAAGAATATGAATAAATGATATGCATATAGTTTTCATGTTTTTTTTAAATATTTATTACAGGCTACCATGTTAAACTATAATTAATCTGAATGTAGCACAGATTCTGCTAAAATATTTCAATGGTTCAATCACCATTTTGTAAGAAAAATTTGAAGATGCTAAAGGTCAGAAGCCGTAAATCGAAGGACAGACAACACAATGACCTAAGGAAACTAGAGGCTTAGCCCACTGAGCTTGTATCGCTCACCTGACAATAGAATGATACTGAAGCAAATTTCAAAGGGAGATAATCATTACCTTAAAAAACAGCAGCCATCTTGAATGGAGGGTGGGGCTGTCGGACACACCCAGGGACTATCTATGCCAGGTTTGGACCTTACATTGATGCTTCCTGCCAAGTTTGGCTCCATTTGACCAAGCTGTTTCAGAGGAGAACATTAGCCAATCAGAAAAAAGAATTAATCTTGACGGCCATGTGTGTTGGCCGAATGGAACCAAATGAAGAAGCTTTATAGAGGATCTTACATAGATGCTTCCTGCCAAGTTTGACTCCATTTTGCCAAGCAGTTTCAGAGGAGAAGATTTTTTTAAACAGTAGCCAATCAGAAACAAGAATTGCCCTTGGCAGCCATATTTGTTGGTGGAACGGAACGAAATGGAGAAAGTTTATAGAGGACCTTAGATAGATGCTTACTGCCAAGTTTGGTTCCATTTGGCCAAGTTGTTTCAGAGGAGTAGATTAAAATATGAAAAAGTTAACGGACGGACGACAAGTGATGGCAATACCTCACATTTAGGCCAGGTGAGCTAAAAAAATGATGAAAAAGGGCAATAACTCCTAGACGGGTATTCAGATTTACTTCAAAATTGCAGGGCATGTAGATCTTGACAAGCTGAACATGTTTTCAGTTTACACTTAACATCTATCTCTTATAGTTTTTGAAATAAAGGATGAAAAGTATTAACATTTTTAAAATTTGATGAAAAAAGGGCAATAACTTCAAGATGGGTAATCAGTTTTACTTTAAAATTGCAGGCTAGGTAGATCTTGACATGCTGAACATATTTGCTGCTTAAACTTAACATCTATCTCTTATAGTTTTTGAAATAAAGGACAAAAGGTATTAACATTTTGAAAAGTTGACGAAAAAAAGGGCAATTACTCCAAAATGGGTACTCAGATTTACTTCAAAATTGCAGGGTAGGTAAATCTTGACATGCTGAACATGTTTGCTGCTTAAACTTAACATCTATCTCTTATAATTTTTGAAATAAAGGACAAAAAGTATTCAAATTTTGAAAATTTGATAAAAAAAAGAGCAATAACTGCAAATTGGGTACTCAGATTAACTTCAAAATTGCAGGGTAGGTAGATCTTGATATGGTGCACATTTTTGCAATTTAAACTTATCCTTTAACTCTAATAGTTTTTGAAATATCAGACAAAAATGCTCAAATTAAAAAAAATAATAATGAAAAAAGGGCAATAACTCCTAGACAGGTAATCAGATTTACTTCAAAATTGCAGGGCATGTAGATCTTGACAAGCTGAACATGTTTGCGGTCACACCTAACATCTATCTCTTATAGTTTTTGAAATAACGGATGAAAAGTATTAACATTTTAAAAAATTTGATGAAAAAAGGGCAATAACTTCAAGATATTTACTTTGAAATTGCAGGCTAGGTAGATATTGACATGCTGCACATGTTTGCTGTTTAAACTTAACATCTATCACTTATAGTTTTTGAAATGAAAAACGAATAGTATTAAAATTTTGAAAATTTGATGAAACCAGAGGCTCCCAGGAGCCTGTAATCGCTCACCTGGATCAAAGCTGCTTTCAATAACAACGCAACTGCACTGTGGTGGCCATCTTGGCGGGAGAGCGCAACTGCCGGACACAATTTTGGAAGAGGACCATCCAATGACTATTCCATCAAAGTTTGGTTTTAATTGAGCTACTGGTTCCAGACAAGATGGTTTTTATGTGAATTTCCCATAGGGTCCTATGTTAAACTAAGTACAGCTGTGTAGCCATCTTGGTCAGAGGGCGGGACCACCAGACACAAATGTGGTTCAGCGGTTTCAGAGGAGAAGATTTAAATGTGATCTTTTATCAAAATATGCCTAATTTGCATAATCGGTATATATCGGCTGAAAGAAAAATTTCACAGAAAAACCCGGAATAAATGTTAAACTATTCCTTGCCATGTAGCTGCAGTTAAAATTTGAGCTCATTTTGACTTACACTAAAGCAGCAATGGACAATTAGAATTTCATCCCCCCTTTTTTCTATTTTGAGCTTGGCGGCCATCTTGGTTGGAAGTCGGGATCACCGGACACAAATTTGGAAGGGGGCCATCCAAGAATCATTTCAGCAAAGTTTGGTTGAGATTGGCTCAGTAGTTTCAGAGGAGAAGATTTTTTTAAAATTTCATCCCCCCTTTTTTCTAATTTGCATAATCGGTCAAAATCGGCAAAAGTTCAAAGTTCATAAAAAATCCTGTAATACATGTTAAAAAGCTCATCATTATGCTTACACAGTTCAAATTTGGGCACATTCTGGCTTAAAATAGAGCAGTTTTGGCCATTTGAAGAAA
Organism: Bathymodiolus brooksi; assembly: GCA_963680875.1. NCBI lineage: Eukaryota > Metazoa > Mollusca > Bivalvia > Mytilida > Modiolidae > Bathymodiolus > Bathymodiolus brooksi. The sequence continues at coordinate 125,164,236 of OY804577.1, read as the reverse complement.
TTTCTATTTGCCAGGTTTGGTTTAATTTGGTTCAGCGGTTTCAGAGGAGAAGATTTAAATGTGATCTTTTATCAAAATATGCCTAATTTGCATAATCGGTATATATCAGCTGAAAGAAAAAATTTCACAGAAAAACCCGGATTATATGTTAAACTACTCCTTGCCATGTAGCTGCAGTTAAAATTTGAGCTCATTTTGACTTACACTAAAGCAGCAATGGACAATTAAAATTTCATTCCCCCTTTTTTCTATTTTTAGCGGGATCACCGAACACAATTTTGAAAGGGGGCCATCCAAGGACCATTCCACCAAAGTTTGGTTGCAATTGGTCCAGTGGTTTCTGAGGAGAAGATTAAAATGTGAAATGTTGACGGACGGACGACAGCAATCGTAACTACTCGGCCATTCTCGCTACCCTGCAAATAACCTCGTACGTACATAGTAGAAATTCTTCTTAAATTGTTTGCCGGAAGTTAAGTTAAGTTAAGCCGCACAAAAATATAGTCCACGAAAATCCAATATGGAAGACATACTAAGTAAAAATCTAATCATGCAAAGCTAATTAAAACTTTAATTGAAACATAGAAAATTGCTTAAAATATAACTTTATCAAACTTTCATGTAACTGACATGTGAAAAGTAGTGCGATTTATACGCCTAATGCATACAAGGTTATTTGCAGGGTAGCGAGAATGGCAGAGTAGTTACGATTGGGACGACAGACGACGGACGAAAAGTGATGACAATAGCTCACATGGCCTAAAGGCCAGGTGAGCTAAAAAGGGCAATAACTCCAAGATAGGTAATCAGATTTTCTTCACAATTTCAGGGTAGTTAGATCTTGCTGTGCTGATCATTTTTACCCTGTCAGATTTCTGATATTATTAACGGTTTTTGAGTTATTACCAAAAACGTGCAATTTTACCATATGTTCTATTTTTATTAACAGTGCCATGTTTGTTGGCCTAATGGAACCAAATGAAGAAGTTTTATAGAGGATCTTACATAGATGCTTCCTGCCAAGTTTGGCTCCATTTGGCCAAGCAGTTTCAGAGGAGAAGATTTTTTTAACATTAGCCAATCAGAAACAAGAATTGCCCTTGACGGCCATATTTGTTGGCTGAATGGGACGAAATGAGGAAATTTATAGAGGACCTTATATAGATGCTTTCTGCCAAGTTTGGTTCCGTTTGGCCAAGTTGTTTCAGAGGAGTAGATTAAAATATGAAAAAGTTAACGGACGGACGACGGACGCCAAGTGATGGCAATACCTCACATGACCCTTTGGGTCAGGTGAGTTAAAAAGGATCAACAATGTTTTTTCATCATGCATACCTATTATCTATGGCGATGGTTTTAGCAAGTAAGGTTATATTAATTAATAGTATAAGAAACTTCTTGAAAGCAAGACAGTAAGCAGATACTGACAGGATAGTGATGGAAAAAAGCAACATCATGTGGACTGCAAAATAAAGAAATGGAGCTCATTAAAGCCATGAAATGCAGCCTACGTATACCTTCCATTAGTAAAAAAAATCACCTTGCTTTCAGTCAAAGAAGTTCATATGCCAAGACCTAACTAGATAACAAACAGCATCACAAAATATGTGCATTTCTACAATGAAAAACCTTATATAGAGTATCATGTTTATCTGAAATATCACTGGAACTCAATGTTGGTGTAAACAAATTGTTTGACTCCTTACTACAGGAAATGTCAAGATAGCCCAACTATCAAGATCTGCTGATAATAGATCTTCCCACTGAAATTTCAGCTTCTCTCTATACTGAATAGAAATCAGTACCCTGTCAGAAACAGATCTCATTCTTTTTAAAAACAGGGAGTCCAATACATTTCTTGGCTCTAAACAGGGAGCATAATTTGCCCATAAAAATAATGTTTATTTGTTTTCCCTTTGGTATTTTTTATACATCCTTTCAATTCATTTTGGAAAATTTGAAAAGCTATACCCTTGTGTAAAGTACATTTCTATACAATCTGATAGTGTCATGCCATACAATGAGTAGCCAGTTATTCAACATACCTCTATACCAGAAATTATGTCCCAAAATATTTGAAAGAATATGGAGGGATTCTAAAAGTATTTAATCCATTTTCTAATGGTATTTGTTTAGTTAACCACCATAATCTAGTCTGTTTCATGAGGGAACAAAAATCAATAATCCAATGTGGAATTAACATTGGAGAGGAACCATGAAAATGTTTATAGCCTATGTGGATGATTTGCCTCCAGTTGTATGTATCCTATGCTTGTGTGCTCCAGCAAATTCATCTTTCTCCTTTATTTCAAGAATATCTAGTTCAGTTAAAAATGAGTAATATTGGAAAACTTTTTTTGGGGAAAAATCTTTGCTTTTAATGGAAAAATGTGGATTTTGAGAATTGTTGCTTGTGTATACTCTAGCAAATTTATTCTTTCAAGGGTTCTCACTAAATTTATATAAGTGAAATGATGACAATACCTCAGAAATAACAAATAACACCAGAGGCTCTCAAGAGCCTGTATCGTTCACCTGGTTATACAAAAAACCAATTGGTCCTATGTAAAAACTATGTCCTGCAGTGGTAGTCATCTTGGAATTACGATCAACATAAAAAACACAAAGTTTGTAAAGGACCTTCCAATGATTGATGCACAGTTTAGGTTCAATCAGTGCAATAGCTTCAGAGAAGAATATATTTCTGTATTTTCCCCATATGGTCCTGTGTTAATACTATGACCTGTGGTGGCAGCCATCTTGGATTTCCGATCGGCATAAAAAACAGAAACTTTGTAGAGGACCTTCCAATGATCATTCCTGGGCAGTTTGGTTTCAACTGTCCAAGTGGTTTCAGAGAAGAAGCGTTTTGAAATATTTTCCCCATAGGGTCCAATGTTAAACTAAATCCTGCCGTAGCTGCCATTTTGAATTTCATATCAGAACAAAAAACGGAAGTTTGTAGAGGACCATCCAATGAACATTCATGTACAGTTTGGCTTTAATCATATTTGTAGTTTCTGAGTAGAAGGCATTTGAATATTTTCCCATAGGGTCCAATGTTAATCTATGTCTTGCGGTGGTGGCCATCTTGGATTTCCGATCGGCATAAAAAACACACACCTGTAGAGGACCTTCCAATGATCAATCCTGGGCAGTTTGGTTTCAATTATTCAAGTGGTTTCAGAGAAGAAGCGTTTTGAAACATTTTTCCCATAGGGTCCAATGTTAAACTAAGTCCTGCCGTAGCCGCCATTTTGAATTTCATATCGGAATAAAAAACGTAAAGTTTGTAGAGGACCATTCAATGAACATTCATGTACAGTTTTGCTTTAATCATATTTGTAGTTTCTGAGAAGAAGGCATTAGAACATTTTCCCATAGGGTCCAATGTTAATCTATGTCCTGCGGTGGCGGCCATCTTGAATTTTCGATCGGCATAAAAAAACGGAAACTTTGTAGAGGACCTTCCAATGATCATTCCTGGGCAGTTTGGTTTCAATTGTCCAAGTGGTTTCAGAGAAGAAGCGTTTTGAAACATTTTCCCCATAGGGTCCAATGTTAAACTAAGTCCTGCCGTAGCCGCCATTTTGAATTTCATATCGGAACAAAAAACGTAAAGTTTGTAGAGGACCATCCAATGAACATTCATGTACAGTTTGGCTTTAATAATATTTGTAGTTTCTGAGAAGAAGGCATTTGAACATTTTCCCATAGGGTCCAATGTTAATCTATGTATTGCGGTGGCAGCCATCTTGGATTTCCGATCGGCATAAAAAACATAAAATTTGTAGAGGACCTTCCAATGATCATTCCTGGGCAGTTTGGTTTCAACTGTCCTAGTGGTTTCAGAGAAGAAGCGTTTTGAAACATTTTCCCCATAGGGTTCAATGTTAAACTAGGTTCTGCCGTAGCCGCCATTTTGAATTTCATATCGGAACAAAAAACGTAAAGTTTATAGAGGACCATCCAATGAACATTCATGTACAGTTTGGCTTTAATCATATTTGTAGTTTCTGAGAAGAAGGCATTTGAACATTTTCCCATAGGGTCCAATGTTAATCTATGTCCTGCGGTGGCGGCCATCTTGGATTTCCGATCGGCATAAAAAATAGAAAATTTGTAGAGGACCTTCCAATGATCATTCCTGGGCAGTTTGGTTTCAACTGTCCAAGTGGTTTCAGAGAAGAAGCATTTTGAAACATTTTCCCCATAGGGTCCAATGTTAAACTAAGTCCTGCCGTAGCCGCCATTTTGAATTTCATATCGGAACAAAAAACCTTAAGATTGTAGAGGACCATCCAATGAACATTCATGTACAGTTTGGCTTTAATCATATTTGTAGTTTCTGAAAAAAAGGCATTTGAATATTTTCCCATAGGGTCCAATGTTAAACTAAGTCCTGCCGTAGCCACCATTTTGAATTTCATACCGGAACAAAAAACGTAAAGTTTGTAGAGGACCATCTAATGAACATTCATGTACAGTTTGGCTTTAATCATATTTGTAGTTTCTGAGAAGAAGGCATTTGAATATTTTCCCATAGGGTCCAATGTTAATCTATGTCCTGCGGTGGCGGCCATCTTGGATTTCCAATCGACATAAAAAACGGAAACTTTGTAGAGGATCTTCCAATGATCATTCCTTGTTAGTTTGGTTTCAATTGTCCAAGTGGTTTCAGAGAAGAAGCATTTTGAAACATTTTCCCCACAGGGTCCAATGTTAAACTAAGTTCCGCCGTAGCCGCCATTTTGAATTTCATATCGGAACAAAAAACCTTAAGATTGTAGAGGACCATCCGATGAACATTCATGTACAGTTTGGCTTTAATCATATTTGTAGTTTCTGAGAAGAAGGCATTTGAACATTTTCCCATAGGGTCCAATGTTAATCTATGTCCTGCGGTGGCGGCCATCTTGGATTTCCGATCGGCATAAATAACAAAAATTTTGTAGAGGACCTTCCAATGATCATTCCTGGGCAGTTTGGTTTCAATTGTTCAAGTGGTTTCAGAGAAGAAGCATTTTGAAACATTTTCCCCATAGGGTCCAATGTTAAACTAAGTCCTGCCGTAGCCGCCATTTTGAATTGCATATCGGAACAAAAAACCTTAAGATTGTAGAGGATCATCCAATGAACATTCATGTACAGTTTGGCTTTAATCATATTTGTAGTTTCTGAGAAGAAGGCATTTGAACATTTTCCCATAGGGTCCAATGTTAATCTATGTCCTGCGATGGTGGCCATCTTGGATTTCCGATCGGCATAAAGAACAGTAACTTGGTAAAGGACATTCCAATGATCATTCATGTACAGTTTGGGTTCAGTCAGTTCATTAGTTTCAGAGAAGAAGATCTTTGAAATTTCAGCCAATCAGAGCATATTATTGGCCTTGGCAGCCATATTGAATATCCGACTGGAATGAAAAACAGTAACTTTGTAGAGGACCATCCAAGGAACATTCCTGCTAAGTTTGGTTCCAATCGGCCCAGTGGTTTCGGAGAAGAAGCTTGAAATGTGAAAAGTTTACAGACGACAGACGACGGACGCCAAGTGATGGCAATAGTTCACATGGACCTTTGGTCCAGGTGAACTAAAAATTGGATGGGGATCATAACTGAAAATGAGATATTTTGGCCCAATATAACATAACAAGAACTAAAAAAAACATTATATTTTAATGATTAAGATCTTAGAACATGATCTCTGAAAGCATTCATTTTACATGTTACTCCATCACATGCTTAGCATATTAAACAATTAATACACACTGCTGACTGACCTATAACTCAAAAATAATGTACTTAATATAGATGTTAATGACAATATATTCTCTACATTACACAAATGTCCTACACATTATTATAGTACAGATATCCTACACATTTACTATTATATGGTACAAATAATATACATTATATATAATAACAGGTAAATATAGAAAAATATACAAAGTAAATTTCAATTAATTAAAGCTAAAACTCGAGGATTGGCACTGGAAAGGAAGAAAATAGTGGCTCACTTGAGTCTGTATAGCTCAGTTGGTTATTCAAGCACAGTTTGAGTACAATTAAGTCTAAATTTTGAGAAAAACAAGTTTGTATGAGGAGAAGAAAAGGAAGAATTCAGGATTGAGGGGGAGACATACCAGTACTTATTTTAGTCATTTTCAAATTCCTACATTAAGCTTTAACCCAATAAAAATTAACAATTGTGGGTATGGATCCCTTTTGGTTCACTGATTCCTCCAAAGTCACTATAACATGTGTGATTACTTCAAACAGGAATTTTCCCTAGGAACTACAAAGATTGGGATAATGGACACAAAGTGATGACAATACCTCATATGACCCTTTGGGTCAGATGAGCTAAAAAGTCATGACACATTAAAATAGTACTTTGATATAAGTTACACTTTCATAAGTCTGCCACATTTCTGTGTCTGTCCCAAACCAGGAGCTACATTTTCAATACCTTCAATTGTTCTACAATATATCTAGAAGTTTGACAAAGGAGTGGTTAGTATTGTTCTGGTTAGTTATCTTGTCAACCATTACATTACATTTTATTTTTTAAAATGTTAACATAAAATGTAGACAGTTATATTAAGAACAGAATCTGATGCAATGACAAAAATTGTCTTTCCTTGGCTAACAGACATTTTCAGGAACAACAGATTATGTGTAGTAAACAACAAAGCTCCCAATACTTGGTGACAAAAAATGGCAAAATATGCATGATTGTATGTGTTGTTTTGTTATAGTTGATTTTAAAAGTTCATTGTGTTGTATGTATATCATGTATCGACTCCAAATAAAGATTTGAATTGAATTGAAATGCAATGTTAAATCTTCTAGATTCTCTTTATTGTCTAAACAGTGGGTATGAAGGAGATATTAATGTTGAATTGAATTTGAACAAAATTCAAACTGTCAAATAAACTTTCATTCTATAAAATGCCATTTCTCATGCATTTTAGCTGACTATAAAGCAATTTTAACACAAACTTTTAAAACAAATGTACTATTACTGGTACTTTTAATTATATATACAATTAAAGCTTCAAGTTTCTGAGATTTGTCTGTTGTAATCTACATACTAAAAACTAACACTGGCCAATATCATGAAGAAAAAAAATCCTGAGTTAAAATTATATGCTAAATACTCTTCTTTAACTTCCGACTCATCTGACATAAGTATAACATTTCGTCCAGGTCAACTGTCGTATATGTGTCGTGTACAAATTGAAGCTTAGGTAAAGCTCATAAACACTTGTGCAATATTGTGCAGAATTTAAAAGCAGTCGCTTAAAGAAAAAGATGTATTTGCTGAAAGATGTCATTGTAACCTAGCCCACTAGTAAGATATTGCTAAAAGAAAGTATGAAGATACCAAAAAGGTAATCAGAAGATGTTTATCGAAGGTCAGACAATATAATGGCCAAACAATGGTCTAAAAAACACTACACAGAAAACTAAAGATTGAGCAACACGAAACCCCACTAATTTACGATTTTTCAAGTTTAAAAACAATAATAATAGTTTCGTTTTGCACAAATTTTTTTTTCTCCATCTCTCGGGAAAAAACATTTGGGTTTGGAGAATAAGGAGAGAATAATTAAATTAATCTAGACAAAATGTTAGATCGCATTGTGTCAGATGGTTGTGATAGTCTTGTAAAACAATAAAAAATCTAAGGCACGTCGACTAACTATGGCAGTGTATTGCTGAATATCATATAAAAATCGTTCAATCTTCACAAAACTGAGATTATCAAATGAATATCAACTTTCTCTAAACGAACCATCTTGCCACCAATTTTTTCTCTTTTAATTTTTGGCCGCCCTACAATATCAAGATGAAAAGTTCTGGATTTTCGGATTTTTCTTCTCAGTTGCAAAGAACTTATGCCTTTCCTTGCATGCATAGAAAATGTTCTGTTTTCGTTTCCTTTTGTTATTTTGTATCTAACATTATCTTTGAGTACTGTTAAGGCAGGAAGTACTTTAAATAGTTTCATCTTTGGTTTTATCTGTCCAAGTTTTAGATTAATCTTAAGAGGCTTTGATGGATCCCAAGGTTCCTCAATTGTACCTTGACTTGTCTCATTATCAATCTGTAAAATAAACATACAAAGTTTGATCACGACTAAAAACAAGAATAGTGGGAACCATTAAACAAGCCCCTAACAATATATAATTATTGCCATCATATGAGGCAAAGATTGAAAGCCCTCTGGAAAACAACCTCTCACAGGTGACAACTTGATGTTTCCTTCGGGAATAGAAAACCTTGGCCAATGTTGACTATCCTGTTATGAACCTTTCATTTACTTGCTAAGAAAGACTTGTAAATTATTTGGTTTTCCAATCTGTTACTTCGAGCGTATCTGATGTAGGTTATTCCAGAAACGTGTCGTGCACACTAAATTAGATATCTACGCTTTTATTCTTTTGTGTAAGGATACAAGCAAGGTTATTACATGTAGATTCTGACAATTTGAAAAATGATCTGTAATCTCTCAAAACATTGATATTAAGAATGACATACAATTTTAAAGATTCTCCTAATTTACCTGGGTACTTCTCTTTGCTCTTTTAGATAATGGTATATCCTTGTCCTCAATGTCACACTGGTAACAACCTTCACCTGGAGGTACACCAGTTTCATCTGTAGGTGCAGGTACATGAGGAATGTCTTGTCCTGGTTGTAAGGTTGGCTGTACAGCCAATACACAATGACTACAAAATGTAAATATTGTCATAATCAAGTGAAACATATCAGCCTGTATTGTTCAGAATGGTAATATTATTATAAAGTTTATATCAATTCTAGACATAAACTAGGAAGAACTGTTTTAAGATACCTAAAACTTATGTCTCCCCTTAATGCATCCATCTGTACAACAATAAGTTACACATTATGAGTTGAATGATACTATTTAAAAAACAATTATTTGACCTTGAGATTTAAGGTCAAGGTCCCACGAAGGTCATTATGGTATGTGACACACCGCCTTATGGTCATGCACCCACATACCAAATATCATTGACCTATCTCAAAAGACAAAAATGTTATGGCCCGGATAAGAAAATACTATTTAAAAAACAATTATTTGACCTTGAGGTCAAAGGTCAAGGTCCCACGAAGGTCATTACGGTATGTGACACACCGCCTTATGGTCATGTACCCACATATCAAATAAATACTATTTAAAAAACAATTATTTGACCTTCAGGTCAAAGTCCAACAAAGGTCATTACGGTACGCGACACACCACCTTATGGTCATGCACCCACATACCAAATATCATTGACCTATCTCGAAAGACAAAAATGTTATGGCCCGGACAAGAAAATACTATTTAAAAAACAATTATTTGACCTTGAGGTCAAAGGTCAAGGTCCCACAAAGGTCATTACAGTATGCGACACACCGCCTTATGGTCATGCACCCACATACCAAATGTAATTGACCTATCTGGAAAGACAAAAAGGTTATGGTCCGGACAAGCTTCGCTGAGAAGCAGAAGAAGAAGTGGCGGAATCGGAAGAAGAAAAAATCAGACTAAAACAATATGTTTCCCTTCGTTCTAAGAGGAGACATAATGATGTGCAGCTTTGGAGAGCCTTTATTGATAGTACCCAAAAAAATAATTTGAAAACACTCTTAAAATAAATTTAGTCTTATAAATCTCACAATAGCCCAAATTATTTACCTATTTTTTTTTTAACTGGAATTTTTTCTCACAAGTTAATAATGAGAAGAACAACTGGGCCTTTATTGCTCACTCTATTATAGTTATCAATGTATTATGTAAAATGTTATTGTGGGTCAAATGGGGTTTGTGGTTTCTAAGAAGATGTGATTGGATCTTTCTTAACATTTTCCTGCAGTGTTGGCTATTGTCTGATTTCTGATCAACATCAAATCATTATATACAATGTTGAAAACTATATTAGATTTCAAACCAGCACAAATGTTTCAGAAGGTATTTCAAGGAATATTACAGTCAAAATATCCTTTTAATGGTTTAGTTGTTTCAAAGAAATATATTTTTAAAGTCATTTTCCCATAGGATTCTATCTTAAACTTTGTCCTGTGGTGGTGGCAATCTTGGATTGCTGATCCATATCAAAATTGTAAACTCTGTTAGGGATCATACTATAATCATTCATGTACAATTTGAGTTCAATCAAGTTGGTAGTTTTGAGAATTTCTTGTTCATTTTCCCATAGGATCCCATGTTAATCTAAGATCTGCAATGGTGGCCAATCAGCACAATTAATGTACTATTGGTAGAGGTCAATCTGAGATAAATTCCCAAAAATTTGGTTTTCAATGGATCAGTGGTTCTAAAGACATTTAATACATACATTTGTATTTAGAATTAGGTCCTATGTTTTTTTCCTCACATAAGTATCTATATCTATGTCCTGCATGAGATGATAACTTACCCTTGACCTAGACTGTGATAACCTGAGGGACATCCACACAAGAAGGAGGACACTGTTGGAGAACATCCAAACAGACATGGATCAGTACCACATACATTTACAGCTAAAATAAAATTAGAAAGAGATTATCGCCTGATCAGTAATGTCTACTGCAAAGTTGAAAAATATGTCAGGGGGGGATTTGAATTTATTATAGAATAATTGTTTGTGTGTTCTCAACCAGGACCTAGATTTCCATTGACTTCTGTTGTTGTCATTTCTGTCTTTAAGAAGTCCTATTTTAACAGAGAAGTGGTTCATATTGTTAACTATTACTGTTAAACTTTTTATTTTGAATTAGACATATATTGTTAAACCTGTTTTATGTGACCTTCCAGGTTTAATTAATATAAAATTCACTGTGAAAGATTTTTTTTTTTATAAAGGTCACATATCAGAGGTGGTCACTAAAGCAGGTGTGACTGTATTTACTTGTCAAAACATAATAATGTTATTCACTTTCAAATTAATGCTTTGTTTATAAAAGACGATGATATTCAGCAAATTAACTAAATTCAATATATCATATTAAAATGTGTGAACCAATAAACTGATGAACTTTAATAACAAAGGTTACAACATTAACTTTCTTTTCTTTGTCTCTTATAGTAAGCAATTTTTCTACAAAGCAAACTGTTTACAACAACTGTCTGGATCACTAAGACAGGTACCAAAATCAAAACAACAGTGTACAAAATTAATGTTAGTCAATAATATTTAGCATGTAAGTTTAATTTCAATTCTAAAGAAAAGTATACACCAAAACTGAAAAAAAAACTATGGCGATGACTGTCACCCGTACTACATATATACAGATGAACCACATTATCTCAAACTCGGATAAGTTGTTGTCATGGTTAACTCAAAATTGTTTTCTTCACCTAGCTAATAACTTGTCACGGATAACTGGAATATTTTGCAAAGTCTAAAGAAAACGGTCTTTTTCTATTATACATTTTGTAATAAAGTTGATTATCATTGTAAGATACTTACGGATACATGAGAATGAGTTAGGATCAAAGTTCATTCCATTATTACACTGACAGCTATAACTACCAGGCATGTTTACACACAGTGACAATCCACATAGTGTTGTATCTGTACATTCATCTGTGTCTAAAACAATAAAATTATATACAACATGTATATACAACTCTTAAAATCCTTAAAGTTTTGTCTGTACATGCAAGGTTGGCCTAAACTTAATCAACTTGTATGATATATCATTAAACTAACTGTCAACTAAATGATTTAAATGTTTTCACTGTCCTAAAGATGTATGTTTTTACTGTCACACTGCTCTCAATGTGTGTCTTTCTACCTTTATACTACATCAGGATGTGTCTTTCTACCTTTATACTACATAAGGATGCATCTTTCTACCTTTATACTACATCAGGATGTGTCTTTCTACCTTTATACTACATCAGGATGTGTCTTTCTACCTTTATACTACATCAGGATGTGTCTTTCTACCTTTATACTACATCAGGATGTGTCTTTCTACCTTTATACTACATCAGGATGTGTCTTTCTACCTTTATACTACATCAGGATGCATCTTTCTACCTTTATACTACATCAGGATGTGTCTTTCTACCTTTATACTACATCAGGATGTGTCTTTCTACCTTTATACTACATCAGGATGTGTCTTTCTACCTTTATACTACATCAGGATGTGTCTTTCTACCTTTATACTACATCAGGATGTGTCTTTCTACCTTTATACTACATAAGGATGCATCTTTCTACCTTTATACTACATCAGGATGCATCTTTCTACCTTTATACTACATCAGGATGTGTCTTTCTACCTTTATACTACATCAGGATGTGTCTTTCTACCTTTATACTACATCAGGATGTGTCTTTCTACCTTTATACTACATCAGGATGTGTCTTTCTACCTTTATACTACATCAGGATGCATCTTTCTACCTTTATACTACATCAGGATGCGTCTTTCTACCTTTATACTACATCAGGATGTGTCTTTCTACCTTTATACTACATCATGATGTGTCTTTCTACCTTTATACTACATCAGGATGCGTCTTTCTACCTGTATACTACATCAAGATGTGTCTTTCTACCTGTATACTACATCAGGATGTGTCTTTCTACCTTTATACTACATCAGGATGCGTCTTTCTACCTTTATACTACATCAGGATGTGTCTTTCTACCTTTATACTACATCAGGATGTGTCTTTCTACCTTTATACTACATCAGGATGTGTCTTTGTACCTTTATACTACATCAGGATGTGTCTTTCTACCTTTATACTACATCAGGATGTGTCTTTGTACCTTTATACTACATCAGGATGTGTCTTTCTACCTTTATACTACATCAGGATGTCTTTCTACCTTTATACTACATCAGGATGCGTCTTTCTACCTGTATACTACATCAGGATGTGTCTTTCTACCTTTATACTACATCAGGATGTGTCTTTCTACCTTTATACTACATCAGGATGTGTCTTTCTACCTTTATACTACATCAGGATGTGTCTTTCTACCTTTATACTACATCAGGATGTGTCTTTCTACCATTATACTACATCAGGATGTGTCTTTCTACCTTTATACTACATCAGGATGCATCTTTCTACCTTTATACTACATCAGGATGTGTCTTTCTACCTTTATACTACATCAGGATGTGTCTTTCTACCTTTATACTACATCAGGATGTGTCTTTCTACCTTTATACTACATCAGGATGCATCTTTCTACCTTTATACTACATCAGGATGTGTCTTTCTACCTTTATACTACATCAGGATGTGTCTTTGTACCTTTATACTACATCAGGATGTGTCTTTCTACCTTTATACTACATCAGGATGTGTCTTTGTACCTTTATACTACATCAGGATGTGTCTTTCTACCTTTATACTACATAAGGATGCATCTTTCTACCTTTATACTACATCAGGATGTGTCTTTCTACCTTTATACTACATCAGGATGTGTCTTTCTACCTTTATACTACATCAGGATGTGTCTTTCTACCTTTATACTACATCAGGATGTGTCTTTCTACCTTTATACTACATCAGGATGTGTCTTTCTACCTTTATACTACATCAGGATGTGTCTTTCTACCTTTATACTACATCAGGATGCATCTTTCTACCTTTATACTACATCAGGATGCGTCTTTCTACCTTTATACTACATCAGGATGTGTCTTTCTACCTTTATACTACATCATGATGTGTCTTTCTACCTTTATACTACATCAGGATGCGTCTTTCTACCTGTATACTACATCAAGATGTGTCTTTCTACCTGTATACTACATCAGGATGTGTCTTTCTACCTTTATACTACATCAGGATGCGTCTTTCTACCTTTATACTACATCAGGATGTGTCTTTCTACCTTTATACTACATCAGGATGTGTCTTTCTACCTTTATACTACATCAGGATGTGTCTTTGTACCTTTATACTACATCAGGATGTGTCTTTCTACCTTTATACTACATCAGGATGTGTCTTTGTACCTTTATACTACATCAGGATGTGTCTTTCTACCTTTATACTACATCAGGATGTCTTTCTACCTTTATACTACATCAGGATGCGTCTTTCTACCTGTATACTACATCAGGATGTGTCTTTCTACCTTTATACTACATCAGGATGTGTCTTTCTACCTTTATACTACATCAGGATGTGTCTTTCTACCTTTATACTACATCAGGATGTGTCTTTCTACCTTTATACTACATCAGGATGTGTCTTTCTACCTTTATACTACATCAGGATGCATCTTTCTACCTTTATACTACATCAGGATGTGTCTTTCTACCTTTATACTACATCAGGATGCGTCTTTCTACCTTTATACTACATCAGGATGTGTCTTTCTACCTTTATACTACATCAGGATGCGTCTTTCTACCTGTATACTACATCAGGATGCATCTTTCTACCTTTATACTACATCAGGATGTGTCTTTCTACCTTTATACTACATCAGGATGCGTCTTTCTACCTGTATACTACATCAGGATGCATCTTTCTACCTTTATACTACATCAGGATGTGTCTTTCTACCTTTATACTACATCAGGATGTGTCTTTCTACCTTTATACTACATCAGGATGTGTCTTTCTACCTTTATACTACATCAGGATGCATCTTTCTACCTTTATACTACATCAGGATGTGTCTTTCTACCTTTATACTATATCAGGATGTGTCTTTTTACCTTTATACTACATCAGGATGTGTCTTTCTACCTTTATACTACATCAGGATGTGTCTTTCTACCTTTATATTACATCAGGATGTGTCTTTCTACCTTTATACTACATCAGGATGTGTCTTTCTACCTTTATACTATATCAGGATGTGTCTTTCTACCTTTATACTACATCAGGATGTGTCTTTCTACCTTTATACTACATCAGGATGCGTCTTTCTACCTGTATACTACATCAAGATGTGTCTTTCTACCTGTATACTACATCAGGATGTGTCTTTCTACCTTTATACTACATCAGGATGCGTCTTTCTACCTTTATACTACATCAGGATGTGTCTTTCTACCTTTATACTACATCAGGATGTGTCTTTCTACCTTTATACTACATCAGGATGTGTCTTTGTACCTTTATACTACATCAGGATGTGTCTTTCTACCTTTATACTACATCAGGATGTGTCTTTGTACCTTTATACTACATCAGGATGTGTCTTTCTACCTTTATACTACATCAGGATGTGTCTTTCTACCTGTATACTACATCAGGATGTGTCTTTCTACCTTTATACTACATCAGGATGTGTCTTTCTACCTTTATACTACATCAGGATGTGTCTTTCTACCTTTATACTACATCAGGATGTGTCTTTCTACCTTTATACTACATCAGGATGTGTCTTTCTACCTTTATACTACATCAGGATGCATCTTTCTACCTGTATACTACATCAGGATGTGTCTTTCTACCTTTATACTACATCAGGATGCGTCTTTCTACCTTTATACTACATCAGGATGTGTCTTTCTACCTTTATACTACATCAGGATGCGTCTTTCTACCTGTATACTACATCAGGATGCATCTTTCTACCTTTATACTACATCAGGATGTGTCTTTCTACCTTTATACTACATCAGGATGCGTCTTTCTACCTGTATACTACATCAGGATGCATCTTTCTACCTTTATACTACATCAGGATGTGTCTTTCTACCTTTATACTACATCAGGATGTGTCTTTCTACCTTTATACTACATCAGGATGTGTCTTTCTACCTTTATACTACATCAGGATGCATCTTTCTACCTTTATACTACATCAGGATGTGTCTTTCTACCTTTATACTACATCAGGATGTGTCTTTTTACCTTTATACTACATCAGGATGTGTCTTTCTACCTTTATACTACATCAGGATGTGTCTTTCTACCTTTATATTACATCAGGATGTGTCTTTCTACCTTTATACTACATCAGGATGTGTCTTTCTACCTTTATACTACATCAGGATGTGTCTTTCTACCTTTATACTACATCAGGATGTGTCTTTCTACCTTTATACTACATCAGGATGTGTCTTTCTACCTTTATACTACACCAGGATGTGTCTTTCTACCTTTATACTACATCAGGATGTGTCTTCCCTCTTTCACACTATCCCTAGATGTGTCTCCTTACCTTCATATTACTCTAGAATGTGTCTTCCTTCCTACACATATGTTTTCCTACCTTCACATTGCCCCAAGCATATGTCTGTGTGAAGCCTGGTGGACATGTACACTTATAAGATCCTAAGTGTTTCCCTACCTTTACATTGCCCCCAAGCATATGTCTGTGTGAAGCCTGGTGGACATGTACACTTATAAGATCCTGGTACATTTTCACAGCCATCTTTACATCTTCCATCAGCACATTCATCTACATCTACAAGATAATTTCATACAGCTAAATTTTGTTGCTTGCAAATTACCATCAATAAAACATTGTATCAAAGTTAATGCTATTTCCTGCATGCTTTTAACAGTGGTGTATCTATAATTCCAATGTTTCACATGCAGGCGTCTTCTATTTGCTGTCTCATATGGAAGAGGTTCAATTACAGAAGAAGATAATATCTTATATGGGAATTTCTATATCTTTATTTGTGTTCTATCAGGGAACAGACAAAATTTCTTCCTAAGAAGATTGATTATTGCTTAATGTCAAAGGCTGGAATAGGGCTAATTAGACAATTAGACGGAGGTTTTGATTTCTACAAGTGAAATGGAAGAGAATGGATAGGGTAAGAAAATCTGACTTTGTAACAGGACACCAGAGACTCCTCATAACAAGACTTTGTAACAGGACACCAGCGACTCCTCATAACAAGACTTTGTAACAGGACACCAACGACTCCTCATAACAAGACTTTGTAACAGGACACCAGCGACTCCTCATAACAAGACTTTGTAACAGGACACCAGAGACTCCTCATAACAAGACTTTGTAACAGGACACCAGCGACTCCTCATAACAAGACTTTGTAACAGGACACCAGCGACTCCTCATAACAAGACTTTGTAACAGGACACCAGAGACTCCTCATAACAAGACTTTGTAACAGGACACCAGCGACTCCTCATAACAAGACTTTGTAACAGGACACCAACGACTCCTCATAACAAGACTTTGTAACAGGACACCAGCGACTCCTCATAACAAGACTTTGTAACAGGACACCAGAGACTCCTCATAACAAGACTTTGTAACAGGACACCAGCGACTCCTCATAACAAGACTTTGTAACAGGACATCAGCGACTCCTCATAACAAGACTTTGTAACAGGACACCAGCGACTCCTCATAACAAGACTTTGTAACAGGACACCAGAGACTCCTCATAACAAGACTTTGTAACAGGACACCAGCGACTCCTCATAACAAGACTTTGTAACAGGACACCAACGACTCCTCATAACAAGACTTTGTAACAGGACACCAGCGACTCCTCATAACAAGACTTTGTAACAGGACACCAGAGACTCCTCATAACAAGACTTTGTAACAGGACACCAGCGACTCCTCATAACAAGACTTTGTAACAGGACACCAACGACTCCTCATAACAAGACTTTGTAACAGGACACCAGAGACTCCTCATAACAAGACTTTGTAACAGGACACCAGAGGCTCCTCATAACAAGACTTTGTAACAGGACACCAGAGACTCCTCATAACAAGACTTTGTAACAGGACACCAGCGACTCCTCATAACAAGACTTTGTAACAGGACACCAGAGACTCCTCATAACAAGACTTTGTAACAGGACACCAACGACTCCTCATAACAAGACTTTGTAACAGGACACCAGCGACTCCTCATAACAAGACTTTGTAACAGGACACCAGAGACTCCTCATAACAAGACTTTGTAACAGGACACCAGAGACTCATAACAATCTTTTGCTCATCTCAGAGAAAATATTGCTCATCAAATAATCTATTAAATTACATACATGAAGAATGGCCGATGTCAAATTTTTCCCTCAAAGTCACTTCAAACTTAACCTTCGTAGCTGTTTCAAATTATGTCATCAAATACATTTTGTAGGCCCATCAAATATTGGAAGTAAGTTGGATTGGTGTCAAATTTGTGTTGGAAATGGGTGGACAGGTCAAGTTTGAAAGACAAATTTGATCATGCAAGAACTTTTAACATATATCTAATCATTAATATTTACCTATACATTTTTCTCCTGTCATGTCTACTTTATAACCAGTTGGACATGAACATTTAAAGCTGCCTCTGGTGTTATGACATGTACCTACAGGTCCACATAGATTAGGCTGGTTTTTACATTCATCTATATCTAAAACAAAACAATAGGGAGAATTAATTAACATCTAAAGCTGCCTCTGGTGTTATGACAGGTACCTACAGGTCCACATAGATTAGGTTGATCTATACATTCATCTATATCTAAAACAAAACAATAGGGGAAATTAATTAATATCAAACATTTTGAGGTATTTCGATTTAAAATGTTGGTGTTGCTTATACACACTTTCTGATGAAATATTCTGTAAAAAATGGCAATATCTCCTAAAAAATTGTCTGATCGAACTGCCATAACAATATCAAAATCTGCATATGGTAATAAATTATTCTGCAAAGCTCTGAGGAATTCTCATTTAAAATGTAGAAGGAGTTGCAATTACAATCTTTGTAATGAACAAACAGGACAAAAAATGTCTTCCCCAGAAGTGGAATGTATAATTAGTGCTTAATACTATTTTGTCTCAACAGGAAAATTAATATTAATCTAATAGGATAATAGGTTGAGATACTAACCAATACACTGTTGTCCTTGTCCACGTCTGAATCCAACCATACATCCACACTGGAAACTTCCTACTGTGTTTATACACTCATGTTGACAGTTGTGTTGCATTGTTGTACACTCATCCAAGTCTGGAAAAATGACACTGACTGACAAATTGTTGTTGAATGTCACTTGATCAGTAAGTATTTCAGCTATTTTCAAGTTGGGAATATATTAAAATACAAAAATTCCAGTGTATAAAAAGTTGATGCTTGGATTGGCGGATGTGTTAATATTTTGATTGGCACAAGTTAAAGGTAAGATCTTAGATATCAGGAAAATTTCCTCTCATTACCAACAACCACTTTTTTGTCATATCTGATATGGTTATTCTCATATCTGACATTGCTATTTCGTATCTGATATCATCATTTTCATATCTGACATTATTAAGAAATTGCTTCATTTATTCACCATGCCACCAAAAAGATTCGTTCAGTATGATAATAAGGAACAAGATTTTTGCTTAGCATAAATTTCTAATTAAAATTGTTCAATTAAAGATTCCATACCTCGACATGATTTCCCATCCATATTTAGTACATAACCCCGTGGACAAGCACATTTATAACTGCCTGGGATATTTTGACAGACAAATTCACATGGCTTCTGACGATCTTCACACTCATTTACATCTGAAAAAAAATCATAAGGCTGTTTAAATGACAGTGGTATAAACACAAATCATAAGGCTGTTTAAATGACAGTGGTATAAACACAAATCTATTCTAGACATTACAGCTTATTACAAAGATAAGAGTAAGTGATTGGTATTTAATTGATGTAACTACTTGTGAATTTCTAATTGCAATAAGATTATCCTCTGACAAGGTTCCAATATCTACAAATTATGAGAAAATTATACTCCAATTGGTTGTTCTTTTTATTGTTCTTGCGAGAACGGGTACCATTTTGCCAATCGTAAGGGAAATAACTCTTATTAAAAATGTATATGACTGACTTATGTTCTACAAACCTATACATCTAGTTCCAGTGATGTCTGTCTTATACCCCTTGTTGCACATACATATGTAGGATCCTACCATGTTGATACACTTCCCATGTTGACAGGCATTAGGAAACAGTAAACATTCATTCAAATCTTCAAATAAGATACATGAACATTATTAATAATAAAATAATACAAATGTAGACATCTAATCTAGTGTGCAGGAAATGTTTCTGGAATAACATACAGGTACACTCAGTGAAAAGATTGGAATAACATACAGGTACACTCAGTCAAAAGATTGGAATAACATACAGGTACACTCAGTCAAAAGATTGGAATAACATACAGGTACACTCAGTCAAAAGATTGGAATAATCTTCATCAGGTACACTCAGTCAAAAGATTGGAATAATCTTCATCAGGTACACTCAGTCAAAAGATTGGAATAACCTTCATCAGGTACACTCAGTCAAAAGATTGGAATAACCTTCATCAGGTACACTCAGTCAAAAGATTGGAATAATCTTCATCAGGTACACTCAGTCAAAAGATTGGAATAACCTTCATCAGGTACTCAGTCAAAAGATTGGAATAACCTTCATCAGGTACACTCAGTCAAAAGATTGGAATAATCTTCATCAGGTACACTCAGTCAAAAGATTGGAATAATCTTCATCAGGTACACTCAGTCAAAAGATTGGAATAACCTTTATCAGGTACACTCAGTCAAAAGATTGGAATAACCTTCATCAGGTACTCAGTGAAAAGATTGGAATAACCTTCATCAGGTACACTCAGTCAAAAGATTGGAATAATCTTCATCAGGTACACTCAGTGAAAAGATTGGAATAACCTTCATCAGGTACACTCAGTCAAAAGATTGGAATAACCTTCATCAGGTACACTCAGTCAAAAGATTGGAATAACCTTCATCAGGTACTCAGTGAAAAGATTGGAATAACCTTCATCAGGTACACTCAGTGAAAAGATTGGAATAATCTTCATCAGGTACACTCAGTGAAAAGATTGGAATAATCTTCATCAGGTACACTCAGTCAAAAGATTGGAATAATCTTCATCAGGTACACTCAGTCAAAAGATTGGAATAATCTTCATCAGGTACACTCAGTCAAAAGATTGGAATAACCTTCATCAGGTACTCAGTGAAAAGATTGGAATAATCTTCATCAGGTACACTCAGTCAAAAGATTGGAATAACCTTCATCAGGTACACTCAGTCAAAAGATTGGAATAACCTTCATCAGGTAAACTCAGTCAAAAGATTGGAATAACCTTCATCAGGTACACTCTGTCAAAAGATTGGAATAACCTTCATCAGGTACTCAGTCAAAAGATTGGAATAACCTTCATCAGGTACTCAGTCAAAAGATTGGAATAACCTTCATCAGGTACACTCAGTCAAAAGATTGGAATAACCTTCATCAGGTACACTCAGTCAAAAGATTGGAATAACCTTCATCAGGTACACTCAGTCAAAAGATTGGAATAACCTTCATCAGGTACACTCAGTCAAAAGATTGGAATAACCTTCATCAGGTACACTCAGTCAAAAGATTAGAATAACCTTCATCAGGTACTCAGTCAAAAGATTGGAATAACCTTCATCAGGTACACTCAGTCAAAAGATTGGAATAACATTCATCAGGTACTCAGTCAAAAGATTAGAATAACCTTCATCAGGTACACTCAGTCAAAAGATTGGAATAACCTTCATCAGGTACACTCAGTCAAAAGATTGGAAAAACCTTCATCAGGTACACTCAGTCAAAAGATTGGAATAACCTTCATCAGGTACACTCAGTCAAAAGATTGGAATAACCTTCATCAGGTAAACTCAGTCAAAAGATTGGAATAACATTCATCAGGTACACTCAGTCAAAAGATTGGAATAACCTTCATCAGGTACACTCAGTCAAAAGATTGGAATAATCTTCATCAGGTACACTCAGTCAAAAGATTGGAATAACCTTCATCAGGTACACTCAGTCAAAAGATTGGAATAATCTTCATCAGGTAAACTCAGTCAAAAGATTGGAATAACCTTCATCAGGTACACTCAGTCAAAAGATTGGAATAATCTTCATCAGGTACACTCAGTCAAAAGATTGGAATAACCTTCATCAGGTACACTCAGTCAAAAGATTGGAATAACCTTCATCAGGTACTCAGTCAAAAGATTGGAATAACCTTCATCAGGTACACTCAGTCAAAAGATTGGAATAACCTTCATCAGGTACACTCAGTCAAAAGATTGGAATAACCTTCATCAGGTACACTCAGTCAAAAGATTGGAATAACCTTCATCAGGTACACTCAGTCAAAAGATTGGAATAACATTCATCAGGTACACTCAGTCAAAAGATTGGAATAACCTTCATCAGGTACACTCAGTCAAAAGATTGGAATAACCTTCATCAGGTACTCTGTCAAAAGATTGGAATAACCTTCATCAGGTACACTCAGTCAAAAGATTGGAATAATCTTCATCAGGTACACTCAGTCAAAAGATTGGAATAACCTTCATCAGGTACACTCAGTCAAAAGATTGGAATAACCTTCATCAGGTACACTCAGTCAAAAGATTGGAATAACCTTCATCAGGTACACTCGGTCAAAAGATTGGAATAACCTTCATCAGGTACTCAGTCAAAAGATTGGAATAACCTTCATCAGGTACTCAGTCAAAAGATTGGAATAACCTTCATCAGGTACACTCAGTCAAAAGATTGGAATAACCTTCATCAGGTACACTCAGTCAAAAGATTGGAATAACCTTCATCAGGTACACTCAGTCAAAAGATTGGAATAACCTTCATCAGGTACACTCAGTCAAAAGATTGGAATAACCTTCATCAGGTACTCAGTCAAAAGATTGGAATAACCTTCATCAGGTACACTCAGTCAAAAAATTGGAATAACTTTCATCAGGTACTCAGTCAAAAGATTTCGTGGTGATCATAATGTTTGATCATAAAGGGCGATGTATCGTTTTGACCAATCAAGAAATCAGATTTTGTTAGTCATTTAATAATAACAATTGTCTAAAAATCTAGTGTATTATATGCTGTTCTTAAATGATAATAAAAGGATAAAGATGGTCATTAGTTGAAAACACTACAGTGATGTCATGATTCCTCAGTGTTTTGAAATCTCAAAATTATGAAGTTACACCAAATTTGGCATATAACAACAATATTGAACAAAGAACATAAATCTAATATGATTTACTATTAATATTTGCCTTTTTACACATAAGAGAAATAAATTTTTAATTGTAACCAGTCGATTATTATATTTATTACATAATGATTTTATTTAAACAATTTTATTGGCTATCATGCTGTCACCTGGCATTCCGTAAAATTTGATATTGTTTGATTAAAATTCGTATTGACTTGGTTTCACTTTCGTTTTCGAATGAAATCTATAAAAAGAATCACGTGAATTCTATTTCTATTCGACCAATGAACATAAAGGTAATGTGAAATTTCGTCCAATCAGAATCGTCGTATTAGCGTTACTTTAAAATGAACAAGTAATCAACATGCCCGATGCAGGCGATGGGCTTGCAGAAGTCAAACGGAGATTTGCAGAAATCTTGGAGACTTGGTTTCACTTTCACTTTTCATTTTAATGTAATAAAACAATTACAGTCTTTTGTATCGGTCAATACGAGTTTTTATGGACCTTAGAAATCAATATTCACATCAGCCTAAAGGCTTCAGTGAATATCGCTTTTAAGGTCCAAAAAAACTCGTATTGACCTCAATGAAAGACTATTATACAAATACAGCCTTTCTATGAAGTCGATACAAGTTTATATCGACCGAGGATGTAGTCCGAGGTCGATATACAATTTGTATCGACTGAATAGAAAGGCTGTATTTTTTATATTATTAATTGATAATTTTACTGTCATTTGATTTGTTCAATGCCCATCACATATATTTTATATTATTAATTGCCACGCAAAACATGAAACAGAAGATCTACAAATGGATATTCATCTGGGACTAGGTGTACTTGCTACTGGAAATAGAACTAAAGTAAGACAACGGAAACAAAATGTGCACAGACGACGACGACTCTGCCATACCATAATACGACCCCAAATTTTTTGCGGTCGTATAAAAATAATATAAGACCCAAACTTTAACAAACAATCTATTCAACAGGAAAATGTTATAGTTTATGGTGATATTTTGACAATTATTAATCATTGGTACTGGAAATTGACACATCGACTTAGAAATGGGTACATTACTACATGTTTCTTGTGCAGGAATATCAAGAGATTTAAGAAAGTCATCTACACCATCATTGTCAGGTAACAGATCATTAAATACGGTCTCTGTCTGCAAACTTGACAGTGCTTGAAGTTCAAATGAGTTGCAAAATGCAGTACCAGAATCATGTTCAATCGTTAAACGTCATGAAAATATTGGAATTTTCGAATTTATTTTTAGTAACCGTGCAATCCGCAAAAGTCAACCTGCCAAAATACAGAACACCACGTGATGGGCATTGAACAAATCAAATGACCGTAAAATTACCAATTAATAATATAATTGTATATTATCTAATCTCGACAGACGATTATCAAATTTGACAGCCCTCATTAAAACACACATAGTTTTAATAAATCATCTATCTTGACATAACAAATTAGATAATACACTGGTAGAAATGTAAGAATCTTTACATCTTCAATGGAAGATTACACTAACCTCCTCCACGGGTGTCTTTTCCTGGACCATGAATACATAACCTTTTGAACTCTCCTACAAAATATTCAAACATATGTATGAGCAAGTGTTTTCTTCCTACAAATTATTCCTACATATTAATGAGCAAGTGTTTTCTTCCTATAAATTATTCAAGCATATGCATCAGCAAGTTTTTTCTTGCCCCAAATTATTCATGCATATTCATGAGCCAGATTTATTCCTACAAACTATTCAAACATATTCATAAGCATGTTTTTTCCTACAATTTATTTAAACATGTTGATGAGCAAGTCTTTTCTTTATTTCATTTAAAACAAACAAGCATTCTTTACATAACAAATATAAAATGTGAAAGTTTTTCATCTTAAATAATGTAAATTTTTAAATTTCAAAATAATATAATAAATAATTTCAATCATCAAACGACTGTGTAAAATGTGTTCAATAATAATATTGTTTAGATGGATTAAACATAAAAAATGGTGTAACGTGATTAGGGGTGAGTGATTGCAGTTTTATTGCAAGTGAGCAATCTTTAAACTTGTGTGGGAATAATCTACTGTTTATTTAATAAAGTGTTGATGTTTGTTTTGTACTAGACAGATATGTATGCTGAGCTGGATTTTTTGTAGTGCTAGCCTGCAGTACATAGTTAGAAAGTTCACTCCACAGACATTATCCTGATTCCGAGCCAACCAGTCTTTACTCTTAACCATTAATGCTGCATGCTTTATAGTGGAGAAGCAGCTAATATCAATTTTAAAGTTTTTGCTTCGACTCGACCAAGGAACAAGCCTATGATATTCTACACCTCAAGGTGAACATGCTAACTATTACCATTCACTCAACACTTAGCAGTAATATTATTTGGATTATCAGCCAAATTGTATCACTGCTAAATTTCAAACCAAAAAATGGTAGAATGTGTCCATATAATATAGATGACCCCTCCTTCCAGCTAAAGTAAAAAAGTGGTCAAATCTGAAATCAAACTTTACCTTTCATTTAGGGTCCCTGACATAGTGTATAAATGTAAAATGATTTGTTTATGGAGAAATCAAGTTATTTAGTGGAGACCAAATACAGGATATATGGACAGACATACAAACATGGGTAAAACTGAATCCACTCAATGCCAAGTGGCAGGGGCATAGAAATAATAAAATATTACTTGAATTTCTAGATGGACATCTCTCACATGCTGGTCCCCAGGCTGCAGCTAAGGCACAACAGCAATCAGTTTTAGATAAGGTAACAGTAGAAGTTTGAGGCTGGCATCGTCCAGCCGTCAGTTGTAGGAAACAGTAGCCATCTCTTAGATCTAAAACAAAATAAAGATAAAGATGAATAATAAACATTTGTAGGTTAAAGGCAGACAAACTAGTAGCCATCTCTCTAAAGAAAAGAAAATGCAGGTAAATAGGTAAATAAAATTACACATGTCAAAGGCAGATAAATTTATCAGTTTGTTGCAAGTACACTTAAACAATCACTATACACAATTATTATTAACAAAAATATGCTGAAGGTGAAAGTACATCACTGAAAAACCTAAATAGCCATGGAACATACATATACATCAACATTGATCAACAACACATTAGTGTGTGTCTTGTAAATCAATCTGAATCAAGAAGACTTTAGTGTATTTCAGATACTTTATTTCTAAAAAAAAATTGTTTCTCCAGCAAGAAGGATTGACCCAAGCTTGATGACATATTTTATCAGACTTACCAATGCACCGTTTACCATCTGCACTGACTCTATAACCAGGCTGACACTGACACCTGTATCCTCCTTGTAGGTTTAAGCACCGTCCATTCTGACAAACACCTGGTATGGTCTGACATTCATTTACATCTGTAAAAAATAGCCTTAATGTAACAGTTGTATTTGTGAGTGACATCTAATTCTGTCTTAATTGTGAGTTTACAAGGCAACTTACAAACCTATAGAAAAACAACCTTATAATAAGAAATAAAAAGAAGTAATTTTGAGGAATCGGTAACTTTTGGTCTTCTCATATCTCTGAAACAGTAAAGTATACAACAAATCTATTGAAACACTTCAAATAGGACATTTTCCAATGAAATAAACTACATACAAATAAGACTTAAAATAAAGAAACGTTATCACTTTGGGAGTTGGTCCCTTTTATCCTTGTTATCTCAAAAACCCCAAGAGCTAGCTTAAATTTGCTTGAACAATGCAGGCATGACATTTCAAAAGGAATCTAAAAACCCTATCAAAATCTGATGCAAAATTCAAAATTTTGGGAGTTTGCCCCAGTTTCACCCATTTATATCTTAAAAATGGTAACAGCCATATACAGCTTAAACAAAATTTTCTAAGTAACAAAAAGAAAAAAAAAAATCATCAAATTGGTTGAAAAATAACTGCTCCACATAAAAGAGGGAAAACATCATATTTGGCATCTTGGGGCCTCTTGGTTGGAAACAGGTTGGGCTAACATCCCAAAAAATTATTGCATGGAAACAATTGTGTCTGCAGATGGACAACGTTAACGAGATCCATACTATAATATGACCACAAAATATTTTTCTGGTGAATGTAATTGGGATGGGCATTAAAATAAAAATAGCAATACCCATCTAGAACGGTAAAAAAATTGCAAAACTTCAAACTTAATCTGTGCAAATAATTATAATATCACATAGTAAATTGTAAGTTGTGGACATAAAAAAGAAATCCAAATGGTCCATGTACAATACCAACATTATTATACTTACCCACACACTGGTCGATGCCCACTTCTCTGTATCCTTCTGGACAAATACACATAAAGGATCCTACCAAGTTTTTACAGGCATAACGACACTTGTTAGCCTGGGTCTGACACTCATCAACATCTAATAATAGAATAAAATAACATGAAGATCTTCAAAGTTATTACAGGTATAGTGACACTTATTAGCCTGGGTCTGACCTTCATCAACATCTAATAAGAGAATAAAATAACATGAAGATCTTCAAAATTTTCAATAATAATGATAGCTGTTTATTAAGTTCTTCATACAGCAAGGGGAGGCATTACTTCTTCCCACATTTTTATACCTGTGCATAACATTAGATTAAAACTGATTTTTGTGTGTATGTTTCCTGGAATAAAATATGATATTATCATTAGACTGGGCTAGTCAATTACAACATCCACATCACATGATGATATCTAGATTTCATGCTTCACTGACGATTAATCTAATTAAAGCAGGATTTTTTTTTTTTATGTGAACAAAAGGTCACCTGACATTACCTTGATACAAGATGCTCTTAAGGGTGTACACCTGGGATACCCTAAAATTTTCCCATCATTCAATTTTTTTTAAATTTGCATCATGGAATACATTTTGTAGTTATGTCTAATTACATTATCTGCCAAAGTTTCAAAAAATTTCACCGTGCCGTTTTCTCCATAGCACATCCTAAATATAGCAATTTTGGGGGTATTCTTGACGCCAGATGGTAATACTAGTTTCGGAAGATTCTAATAGATATGCACATTTATTTCTGATTGAAAGGGAATATTTTGGCTTTAATACACTTGAGAGTGTTGTTGTTGAATAAATATAAAATATCTAGCATATCTGAATATCCTGTTTGGAGATAATCATGTGCAAAACAGTGGAAACTGAAAAAAAGGGGGGATGCCCTGAGGACCACCTTGGTATTAAAAATCGGATTAAAAAAATTCCTGTCAATTAATTTCCACCAAAATATGTCACACTGAAGAATAGACATATAGACATCATTGCACCAAATTTTACAAACTTTTACCGTCAGATTTTTAAAATATTTAAATTTATGTTTTTCATGGAAGGGACCCAGAAAAAAATGAAATTGTCGAGGAAAGTTATCACACGCCCATCCTTTGCTAGTTTCTTTGTTTGTGAGATAAAAAATAACTAGTTACCAATAACAAAAAGCTTTTCAATTCTTATAATTGACAAAGTGGATGTCCAAATTACCAAATGACTGCATTTGTCTTTTTTATTTTCAAGTCGGCTGGGGAGGGGGAGGGGTGGCTTGAGGGTGACTCTACTTGATTAATTCATTACAAAAAAACCCACAAAAAACACAAACAGCCACCCAGCTGTATTGTTAAATTCCTTAAAATTCTGTGCTCCAGTTGTATTCGTTTGATTCTGGTTATTCTTTAGTTGTCTTAGAAGAAGGGGGCGGCGGTATAAGAGAGGATCAGATATTACAATTTTTTTCCCAAACATAGTTTCTATCTTTTCTAATATCTTGTTTATATCTTTCATATTTAACATTAAATTCATGTTTTGTATTTGTTTTATTATTATTATTGATCTTATATTTATTGATTTTAGATTTATTCATTATTGCCTTGAAATCTGTCAATGACATCTAAATGTTCGTTTCCTTCCCCCGATTTCCTACGTCCCCATGATCGCCGTGTTTAAAACTTAGACATGTTGATTGTTTAGCTTTTAAAAAGCTACAAATAACTCAAGTTTTGTGAAAATAATTAGAATATAACACAATTCAACGGCCAATTTGGTAAAGGAAGCGTCTGTTTGTATATTTTAAGATTTGGGATTTAATATTCACCTGGAATTTCGTCAGTACAAATTTGCAGAAGTTTGCCGTGATATTTTTGTATCAACAAATTAAACCTTCTTTATTGCTTGAATAAAACCTTTTCCTCTTATTCTTATGTATCTTTCCATTGATTACAATTGTTTTGACAATCATCTTTACCATAAAACGAAGATTATTTGCAAGAAAAGAGTGACTTGCAAAAAGAAACAAGGCGACTTTAATTTCGCTTTGTAGTCGAGGGAGAGCGACTTCAGCCGATATAGGGCGAGAATTTCGCCCACTTCGCCTGGTTTGGTGAGCCATGCAAGGAGCACAGCTATGGAAAGGTAAAAGGAAAAGGAGTCATTTTTTAACTGGCCATATCCAATGTAAACAATCTTTGTCACCAAGAAGCTTGGAATTGAGGGGGGAATTTTCAAACGCACAGATGATCATATAATTGAGAAGACACTGAAAATAGAGTTATCTCCCATACCCCAGGCCTACCACCTTAAGATGTCTTAAAATGTATAAGTTTGCTTATTTGAAGACATTTCTATTTTCAGTAAGTGTAACATCTGGGATAGACAATGAACTGTTAAATATAAATTTGAAAGGGACAAATTAATTTCAATCTGGCAGTTATGTCGGGGGAAGCGAGGTAATTTTGAAAATTACTGATATTAAAACCTCACTTGGCCTGGCTCAGGTGAGCTAAAATGAGGGTTGTAGGGTATAATGAAACTGGCTTTATAGGAGCAAAACTACTGTATACTTATTTTGGAGGAACCTTGCCCAGTGGACATACAAACTGGTACCCTTCCCTACAAACTGACATAGACTTATAGACAGACAAATGTATTACCTTGACAATGAATACCATCAGAAGCTATAGAATATCCCATAGGACAGATACACTGGAAAGATCCTGGAGTGTTGATACACCTGAATGCACAATTGTTTAATGGACCATTACACTCATTTATATCTGGAAAATAAAAGACTTATTGTGCAAGTCTGTATAACATTTCTCTATGCCTAAATTAGATTGCTAAGCTGTGTTAGAAAAGTCCTATCATGACAACTGGAATCATAAATATATTTTGTTTTGACAACTGATATTAAATTTACAAAATGCATCATATGTTGTATTATTATCTTTTATCGTCTTAGCTGGTAATAATTTAAATTCAGACTGCTTTTGCGATGTCCATTTTTATTTTGTTATCATTTTTGTGGGTTAGGGTTATGATGTTTAATGCCACTTTCAACAATATTTCAGTTACGTCGTGGCAGTCAGTTTTATTGGTGGAGGAAACCAGAGTACCCAGAGAAAACCACTGATCTACCACAAGTCACTGACACACTTTATCGCATAATGTTGTATCGAGTACACCTTGTCATGAGTGGGATTCGAACTCACAACTTTAATGGTGAATAAGGGTAATAACAAAATTACCGAACTCCGAACAATCTTACAAAGGGAAAATCAAAACTCATAATTATATAAACAGACAAAATCAGTCAACAACCGGAAAACTGTGAAAACCGTAATGACCCTGACTTGGTACAGGCATTTCTAAAGAAATGGTGGGTTGAATCAGATTTTAAAGCGCCAAACCTCCCACTCTCATTACGGTTCAAAGGTTCCGGCTGTCACTATAACAGTATTTAAATACAGGAACAAAATAGGTAAAATAGTTGTCAAAGCAGTACCATATTCGGTGACGTAAATGTCAAAAATATTTTTACGTCACACATTGATAAAAAAATATCCTTGACATTTTTCTTGACTTCTTTATCTTTATACATTTTCACTATATGAAAATGCATCGTTTATAATCGTTTCTGCAGAGACGGAATATATTTCGACAAGATCTTGGTATCGGAATATAAACTTTTTAAGAGATCGAATAAGGCGAATCTTTTTATAGCCCTGGTCTAGTAGCCTGTTTCTCAGATGAAGATGACGTTTCAGGAAATCAGAATAATTGCTACTGGCCCTTGTATAGCGAATCAATTGCGAGATGTAAACACCATATGCAGGAGAAGCTGGTATATTGCTGCACATGTTTGGAAAATTTATGATTTTAAAATTGAAGTCCCGTTTATCATAAATTTTAGTACCGAGTTGACCACTGTCGTCAAATTCGAGGTACAAATCCAAAAATGATGCGGACGAAGCTGTATCTGTGGTTTCTTTAACTTCCAGCTCTGGAGGATATATCAATGATAGGCACTGATTGCATAGGTAATTGTCAATCCAACTACCATACGATCACGACAACCTCTACATGTTTGTGATACTATCTTGTATGAGTTGAATAAAATTTGTGCAGGTTATTTTATTGTTTGTCTATATTTGTTGACTCTTGGAAATATACTTATTTAGAAAGGATGGGGTGGAATCCCAATAACCAGTTTAAACCAAGACACATTTTAGTTCCTGTGACAAGCCAGGACATCAGACTTATATCAGTTTCTGTCATGGTCTTCCCACTGTGTTATGAAATTGAGCTGACCAAGAGTAGTGGTTCATCAGATTATTGATCATTAATGACATACAGGTTAAAGGTCAAATGATATAATTTTATGAATGCTGTGAATGAAGTAAGTTCTAAATGTAAAATCGTTTCATAGCAATATCACAATTTCATAAGGAGTGTTACCTTGGCAAATATTGTCTATACCAGGTTCAAATCCAGCATTACAAGAACACTGAAAGCTTCCTATAACATTAGTACATGTTCCATTGCCACATATACCAGGTCTACTTATACACTCATTGTCATCTGAAACATAAACAAAGGTCAATCATTCTAGTATGATACTTACATTACTTTATATATACAGTTAAAGGGGACATGAACGTAGCAAATCACTGTCTATAAAGGGCACCTCTATATAACAAATCACTGTCTATAAAGGGCAGTTTTATTTTCTCAAATTAATGAATAGTGCATATAATTTGAACCTGTGTATAAAAGGCAACTGCTCATAAAGTGCACAATGTCAGGTTTCAGCACCCTTAATATACAGTTTGGACTGTACATTATAAATGATTATAAAACAGTTAATCATGAATTAAAAATACAGTTAATCCTTGAGAATTCAAGGGTACCAATTACTTAACTTCAAATAAAGCAAGGTAATGAGTTAGCTGTACATAGCAATTTTAACTTCCACAAAAGGACTGTAATTTTATTTCAGGTTATCCACAAAAATGACTTATCAGAGTTTGAGATATTAAAGTATAATGTATATATGATGACACAGGGACCATCCAAAGAGTATCACATCCATGTTTGGACCAATCCAGCCCAGTTTTCTTGAGAAGAAGAAGAAAATGTAAATAGATTTTTAGTAGTTTAGAAGTAGTGGGTGACTGGACTGAGGGGTTAGGGGGTTATGGTAATTAACACCACTTTATAAACAATATTTCAATTATATCGGCAGGGACTGAGGAATGTACAGACAGACACAATAATCAATATATACCCCAAATCTACCACCTACATGGTATATGAACAAATGGACAACCAAGAACATTAAAAGTTCCTTCACTATAATGTCATTACCTATACAACTAAATCCAGTACTGTCAAGTTTATATCCAGGTAAACAATCACACCTGAACGATCCATCTGTATTAATACATTTACCATTCTTACAAAGGTCTGGGTTGTCAGCACACTCGTTGATATCTGAAAATATAACATTACAAATCAATTGTCAGCACACTCATTGATATCTGAAAATATAACATTACAAATCAATTGTCAGCACACTCGTTGATATCTGAAAATATAACATTACAAATCAATTGTCAGCACACTCATTGATATCTGAAAACATAACATTACAAATCAATTGTCAGCACACTCGTTGATATCTGAAAAATAAAACATTACAAATCAATTGTCAGCACACTCATTGATATCTGAAAATATAACATTACAAATCAATTGTCAGCACACTTATTGATATCTGAAAATATAACATTACAAATCAATTGTCAGCACACTTATTGATATCTGAAAATATAACATTACAAATCAATTGTCAGCACACTTATTGATATCTGAAAATATAACACTACAAATCAATTGTCAGCACACTCGTTGATATCTGAAAATATAACATTACAAATCAATTGTCAGCACACTTATTGATATCTGAAAATATAACATTACAAATCAATTGTCAGCACACTCATTGATATCTGAAAATATAACATTACAAATCAATTGTCAGCACACTCGTTGATATCTGAAAATATAACATTACAAATCAATTGTCAGCATATTCGTTGATATCTGAAAATATAACATTACAAATCAATTGTCAGCACACTTATTGATATCTGAAAATATAACATTATAAATCAATTGTCAGCACACATATTGATATCTGAAAATATAACATTACAAATCAATTGTCAGCATATTCGTTGATATCTGAAAATATAACATTACAAATCAATTGTCAGCACACTTATTGATATCTGAAAATATAACATTACAAATCAATTGTCAGCACACTCATTGATATCTGAAAATATAACATTACAAATCAATTGTCAACATATTCGTTGATATCTGAAAATATAACATTACAAATCAATTGTCAGCACACTCATTGATATCTGAAAATATAACATTACAAATCAATTGTCAGCACACTCATTGATATCTGAAAATATAACATTACAAATCAATTGTCAGCACACTCGTTGATATCTGAAAATATAACATTACAAATCAATTGTCAGCACACTCGTTGATATCTGAAAATATAACATTACAAATCAATTGTCAGCACACTTGTTGATATCTGAAAAATATAACATTACAAATCAATTGTCAGCACACTTATTGATATCTGAAAATATAACACTACAAATCAATTGTCAGCACACTCGTTGATATCTGAAAATATAACATTACAAATCAATTGTCAGCACACTTATTGATATCTGAAAATATAACATTACAAATCAATTGTCAGCACACTCATTGATATCTGAAAATATAACATTACAAATCAATTGTCAGCACACTCATTGATATCTGAAAATATAACATTACAAATCAATTGTCAGCATATTCGCTGATATCTGAAAATATAACATTACAAATCAATTGTCAGCACACTTATTGATATCTGAAAATATAACATTATAAATCAATTGTCAGCACACTTATTGATATCTGAAAATATAACATTACAAATCAATTGTCAGCATATTCGTTGATATCTGAAAATATAACATTACAAATCAATTGTCAGCACACTTATTGATATCTGAAAATATAACATTACAAATCAATTGTCAGCACACTCATTGATATCTGAAAATATAACATTACAAATCAATTGTCAACATATTCGTTGATATCTGAAAATATAACATTACAAATCAATTGTCAGCACACTCATTGATATCTGAAAATATAACATTACAAATCAATTGTCAGCACACTCATTGATATCTGAAAATATAACATTACAAATCAATTGTCAGCACACTCGTTGATATCTGAAAATATAACATTACAAATCAATTGTCAGCACACTCGTTGATATCTGAAAATATTACATTACAAATCAATTGTCGGCACACTTGTTGATATCTGAAAAATATAACATTACAAATCAATTGTCAGCACACTTATTGATATCTGAAAATATAACACTACAAATCAATTGTCAGCACACTCGTTGATATCTGAAAATATAACATTACAAATCAATTGTCAGCACACTTATTGATATCTGAAAATATAACATTACAAATCAATTGTCAGCACACTCGTTGATATCTGAAAATATAACATTACAAATCAATTGTCAGCACACTCATTGATATCTGAAAATATAACATTACAAATCAATTGTCAGCACACTCGTTGATATCTGAAAATATAACATTACAAGTCTATAATATCTGTCATTTAGAAATTACTATATACTGTGAACACACATAATTATGAAGTGCAAAATGGTAAACTTCTAAACCAAATAATTATTTGTGGTCCAGAGTTCATTACATAATAATGATGATAAATTGACCAAAATTACATGAACTTGACACTATGCTTACATAAATATATACATTTTTTGTAGAAGGTCATAAATAAAAGTATATTTAGATCATGTTTAGACATTTAAATACCCCTACCTTCCATATATGGCACACATTAAAACAGTATACCCCCCTCCCCCCTCGGGGAGCGGGGGTATAATTAACATCGTTTTTCAACATTTAAAAATAAGCGGAACTGTTGATAATATGATTATGCTGACAATTATGTACACATTTACAATCTAATTGTTAAAACACTGTATTTTTTAGGAGAAATTACCCTTTTGTATAAAAAACCACAGATTTTTGGAAAATATATTTCAATTTTTTTTTAGCTCATTTTAACATTTCTCAACATTTCAAACTGACCATTATGGAGGTATATAGACACCTGTTTTCCTTATTTACATTTTTTCAGATTATTTATAATATTTTTGGGTAAAAAAGACATTTTTATACAAAATTACATTTTTTAAAAATTTATTTTTAACTAGAGGCTCCTTGGAACCTGTAATCGCTCACCTGGCTCAAATTGGCTGTGTGGTTTTAGAGAATAATATTATTTACCAACACATGGGTGGATGATGGACAGATGACAGACGCTAAGCGATGGCAACAGCTGATGGGAGTTAGTTTACACAGGTGTTTTTCCATGGAATCCTATGTACGCTTTGGACCAATGGGTCTTGGACCACATTGACCCCAGGACTTCATTGATACAATTTTGAATCCTCATGATCTATCAGTGTTCTACACCAAATATCATTGCACTGACATTATTGGTTCTGAAGATTTTTAAATATTTAATCAATTTTACCCTATTGGCCAGGTGAGCTAAAAAGCACATTGTTGTTGTCTTATGATATGAATCGTGGATATAGGTAGTGGTTCCCCTAAAGTACACTAAGGCATTATAGGGAACATTTACTTTTGGGGACTTGCATTATTTTTTTATGGTTAATGGTAGTGGGTCCCCTAAAATCGTAGATATATATTATGAAAAGGATTTAAGTTTTATTGAATTTTGTTTCTCTCGGAAAGGTGTAAAATGACACTTTATGGGGCGAGCCCCTTAAATTAAAATTTGCATATTACGACTAAAGTAAATGAAGGCTATAATGACTTAGTGTGTCACGGACATGAATTCTACATCTCACTGTTTTCCATTCAATGATTACTGACAAGTCATAAGTAATGCATTTGATGTAAAAATGCATTAAAGGGAGGAAAATATGAAGGTAATAGTTCATGTAAAAATAACTAGAGTCACTAGTATTCATATTTCATATACAATATTTTTTTAGAGAGGCAATTCTCTGGCAAATATTGTCTAATTGAAAGTAAACAGCTAGAGTACAAAAGTTCGGCATGTATTTTTTAAAATATTTTCTATTTCAAATTAAACGTTTTTGCTTTTTTAATTTATATGTCTTTAATATATATATTTTTTTATGTTGAATCGATATCTGTGATGTCACTTTGGTCACTTTCATTGTCAGAATATCGAGAAGCTATGATATCCTTGTAGGCACAGCAGACTGATAAGAAATGATTGACGTCAGTCTTGGCTTACCAAGAGGAGATAATCTTGTTAAACTTCGACAATAAACCATAAATTTACCTGTGTTTACAGATAAACGGTGACACATTTGCCATCAAATTTTTTTTTTCTCAGCATTATTTATGTATCTTTATCGAGTAAAGCAATAAAATCAAATGCTCAAAACCTTTGCATTTCATCTTTAAGTCCAATGTTGACCTTTGCCTGCTTTTATTGTCCCTGACATTGTGTATTAATTTCAATGATTTACTGATGGTGGCAACTTAAATCAAGGAACAGAAACCTGAGAAATTTGTAAAAAAATAAAATTGGCAAATCAAGGGACATAACTCCTGAATGGAAAAAAAGTTCAATTGGACTTACCCTGCTTGTATGGTCCCTAAACTTTCGAATAAATTTCCACTTATTTGCTTTCAAGGAACTAGTTATTGAATGGAAACCAAATGTGGGATGGATGGATATGCATTCAGATAAATGTAGGGATACAGGTGAAGCTTAATGCCCTCAATGCCCACGTAGTGGATTAAAAAATTTATCCATTTAAATAATGGTTTTTAATCCTGACAATACAAGTATACCAGCATTAAGGTAAAAGAGATATGTTTTTACCTCTGGTTCCTCCCGATGGATCAGTCACTCTACCATAACCATCAGGACATAACAAGTCAAACCCAGCTGTAGAAATAACAATATAATAATTACAACTGTAGCCATTACATAATAAAATATTAAATATTGGTTACTGTAATGCAGAGCGTTACAAATGTCCCTCAAACGAACAATACAAGTACTAGTGGTATGAATGAAGAATAGTGTGAGAACATAGCAAGAAATAATTAGAGCCCAGTTTTTGACTCTATCATGTCTATAGTAGTACCAAATTTCGCCCAAATCGGAGGATTTTTGTATTTTGGCGGTCATTTTGGATTCAAAACGGCCACCATAGCAAACTGAAATGGTCGCAATATGGTGCAGCATGTCTTACTCCCTGTAAATATCCATTTCCATTGAAATCTTTTCATTTTTGAATTTTTTACGATTTTTAAAATTTTAATATTGGCGACCATTTTGAAATGGCGGCCATTTTGAAAATTTTAAAAACAAAGAGCACAACTTTGACTGATGATCTATTTTTGTGTCAAGTTTCAAAAGGATCCCCTGTTTGGAGTGAATTTAACATTTTTTGCACCTTGGTTACCATGGCAACGGCAA
This sequence comes from Bathymodiolus brooksi, assembly GCA_963680875.1. Taxonomy (NCBI): domain Eukaryota; kingdom Metazoa; phylum Mollusca; class Bivalvia; order Mytilida; family Modiolidae; genus Bathymodiolus; species Bathymodiolus brooksi. The sequence goes on along the minus strand of OY804577.1, from coordinate 125,126,248 downwards.
CCATTTTGAATTTTTTTCAACCCCTCAAAAGCTGCCACACTCTACGGTGAATATTCCTACAAAGTTTCATGAAGTTTGATGAAAGGAATCCAATTTGTTTTTAAATCCCCCCTTTTTTGTTTCCATGGCAACTGCGGAAAAGGTTGTCCAACCGATTCCGATTTTTTTGACTTATCTCGTTCCACTAGATGTGGATGTTGTTCCTATCAAGTTTCATCAATTTCTGGTTGGCGAGGAACCTGCTATGATCATTATTGTTAGCCTTTTGGCCGTTTCCATGGCAACGGCAGCCATTTTGGAAAAATCAACCCTTAAAGGCACAACTTTACATGGCATATAATATTCCTACAAGGTTTCATAAAATTTGATCAAGGCATCTCCGAGAAATGTGTCGGACAAACTTTTGACGGAAGAAAGAAAGAAAGAAGAATAATAATAATAATAAGAATAATAAGAAATGGAGCAAACACAATATGTCTCCTAAACTTCGTTTGGGGGACATACTAATTGATGGATCAGTAACTCTACCATAACCATCAGGACATAACAAGTCAAATCCTGCTGTAGAAATAATGATATAATAATTACAACTTTAGTTATTACAAACATTAAAATATTCAATATTAATTATGCTGAATATCAACAATTGCCATAAACATAAATATACTCCTTTAAAAGCATTAAAAGAATTAATAAAACAATCTATACACTGAAATAATTGTACAATGTATATAGTTGTACCTGTCTCTCTCAAGGAAAGACAATGCTCTAGTGAATATCTCTTCAAATTATTCACAATCTTCTTCTTTTTTTTCAAGGGCCCGGGTGGTTCAATAAGTTAGGTAGTTGGATTACCTAACAACTCATACAAGCCTATCACCATTATGGCGTGGGTTCGCGCCCAGCTTTGTATTTTACAAAAAAGGGTGCACTCGACTCGCAGCCGCAAGTGATAAAGTTTACAAGTTGCTTGCCCATGGTCGGTGGTTCTCTCCGGGTACTCTGGCTTTTTCCACCACTAAAACTGGTCGCCACGATATAGCTGAAATATTGCTGAAAGTGGCATTAAACACCAAAAATCAAATCAAATCATTTTAGTTTTTTCTCTAGTAAGATCATTTCAAAATATTTACAATTTTAATTTTTCAACTAAAACCTTAAGTTCGTCTATCTGAAAAGAATTATTTTGTTGTGAACACAAATATTAAAACCTTTTGTTAAATAATAATTTTCCAACAAAATACAAAATAGTAGAAATTGAAAATAGAATTAATAACCTACCTTCCCCAGGTTTAGGACAAATTTCACAAAGATCTGAGCTCCCCCATGCTTCACCTCTGCTACAGCAACAATTAGGACGTGTTGTATTCTTAGATCTTGGAGCTTGACAAATACCATTAATAAATTTATTGAAACAATTGCCTGTCCTGACATCTGTAAAAAAAATTGTAAATATGTCTCTAGTGAATTGTGGATATTTTCAAATTCAATTTTTGTTTTGTTTTTAATTTACAGTAATTTGTGGCTTGGAGAACAGATTAAGTCAAAACATGTCTATCAAGAGAAATTTAATAGTTGAAATAAAACAATGTGCAGTATTCGGAAACTTCCAATTTTCCCTATATTTTTAATATAAAACTACAGTCAATCCTGTATTAAGATGTCATCTTCATGACACAGTTAAAGTGGTCATTTAAAGCAGGTGACTCTTAAAAGATGTTCAATTTATATAAATTTTTTATGACACAACAAGAAAACGGTGACCATTTAATACAGATGACCACATGGGCAGATTTGACTACAATTTTTCAAAAAATTATCCTGAACTTAATTAATGTCTGTTTTTGAATTTTTTTTATCAACAGAAGCAGAAAAGTATGTAATTTTCAAATAACTCTTATTCACGATTTAAATTATTTGTCTACAAAATTAGTACCATTGTATTGTGTTCTGAGCAAAATTAATCCAGTCTGTGTTTAACTTGTTGATTCTAAATATTTTGAGTTCTTAAAATTGTATTGAAATTATAGAGTAAAACTACATTTAATTTTGCTTCTGTTGATAAATAAAATATCAAACTCAGAAATGAATTGACTTCATGATAATCTTATGAAAAATTGTAGTTTTATGTCAAATATATGTTGAAAATTGGAAGTTTCCAAATACATTTGACAAATAATTGTAGATAAACAAATTTACACTGGCATTTTCATATTTTCATTTGATAAATTACCTAGACAACTTCTACCATCTAGTGTAAGTAGAGATCCCGGTGGACAAATACATTTAAATCCACCGACTGTATTCTCACATCTACCATTGGCACATAATCCTTCTTCTGTACGACACTCGTTCTTATCTGTAACAAAAATATATATAACTAGAGGCTCAGAGGGCTGTGTCGTTCACATTTCATTCTGTTTTGAGGAAACTTTATACAGAGCCTTCCATAGATGCTTCCTACCAAATTTCGGTTCATTTGGCTACTCGGTTTCAGAGGAGAAGATTTTTTTAGAAATCGACCAACCAGAAACAAGAATTGCCTATGGTGGTCATGTTTGTTAACCGATTGGGACAAAATGAGCAATTTTTATAAAGGACCTTCCATAGATGCTTCCTACCAAGTTTCGGTTCATTTGGCCAAGAGGTTGCAGAAGAGAAGATTTTTTAGAAATCATCCAACCAGACACAATAATTACCTATGCCAGTCATGTTTGCTAACCGATCGGGACAAAATGAACAATCTTTATAGAGGACCTTCAATAGATGCTTTCTACCAAGCTTCGGTTCATTTGGATTAGCGATTTCGGAGGAGAAGATTTTTAGAAATTGACCACCATGTTTGTTGACAGATCGGGATGAAATGACAATTCTAAATAGAGGACCTTTATATAGATGCTTCCTACCAAGCTTGGGTTCATTTGGCTAAGCAGTTTCAGAGGAGAAGATTAAAATGTAAAAAGTTAATGAACGACAGATGACAGACGACGGATGCCAAGTGATGGCAAAAGCTCACATTGTCTTTGGCAAGGTCAGCTAATATAAACTTATCCTTCTTCTGTACGACACTCGTTCTTATCTGTAACATAAACATACATAAAAACTGGATTCTGAATACTGTTATTTTTATGAATACAATTTAAAAAAAATCCTTTTCTTCATTCAGCAAATACTCACCCTAAGAAGACAACAATTTAATAAAGGTTTTTTTATGTTTAATTTGACAATATTATCAAATTTGGACAAGCATATAAAAAATATGATTTTACTATGTTTTTATTTGGTTTCCAAAACAATGTTTTTGTATGATACTGATATATTCAAATTCATTCTACTACGTTATGGAGTTATGAATAATTAATGAAGTAAATAAACCAGATATCTAACTTAAGACACACAAACCAACACAGAATTTTCCCCTGGGTGATAACATATAGTTTAATAAGCCAGGTAACTAACTTAAGAATTACATACCAACACAGAATTCTCCCCTTGGTGATAACACATAGCCGTCCTCACAGAAACATTTATATGAACCCTGGGTATTCCTACATACACCATTTCTACAGATACTAGGATTGCTTAAACATTCATCTACATCTAAAATAAAGGAAATAAATATACATAAATATTATAATATACAATTAACAGGTCAAATAAGTGTCCTTTTTATACCGTTTTATTTTCCATAATAAGTAATAATGACTCAAAATAAAAAATTTACAGATTTAAGTAATACACATTATTACATAATGATTTTATTTAAACAATTTTATTGGCTATCATGCTGTCACCTGACATTCCGTAAAATTTGATATTGTTTGATTAAAACTCGTATTGACTTGGTTTCACTTTCGTTTTCTAACGAAATCTATAAAAAGAATCATGTGAATTCTATTTCTATTCGACCAATGGACATAAAGGTAATGTGAAATTTCGTCCAATCAGAATCGTCGTATTAGCGTTACTTTAGAATGAACAAGTAATCATCATGTCTGACGCAGGCGATGGCTTGCAGAAGTAAAACGGAGATTTGCAGAAATCTCGGAGACTTGGTTTCACATTCACTTTTAATTTTAATGTAATAAAACAATTACAGTCTTTTGTATCGATCAATACAAGTTTTTATGGACATTAGAAATCAATATTCACCTCAGCCTAAAGGCTTCGGTGAATATCGTTATTAAGGTCCATAAAAACTTGTATTGACCTCAACAAAAGACTATAATTGTATATTATGTTATATACACTTTCAGGATAAAGTTATTATTTTTTGGAAAATTGATTGATTGATCGTTGCTAAACATCAAAAGAATAGTATTTTAGCTTTATTAGGGACAGAACAAGTTTACAACAATACACCATGATGTACAGGTGAAAGGTGGTGATGTTTTAATTGCCACAACGAAAAAGGGGTGTGATATATATGGTGAGAAATTTTATCCTTTAACAACACTCCTAATAAATTGTAACTCGTTATGATCTGCTGAAATTTTTAATTTTACATGCAAGGACTGTGATATTCTCCAAACACAAGGCCCTTGTTTACGTACGCGTCCATACCTAGATTTACAGTAAGTTACAGTCTTTAACCTTTGAACCTCCTTGTGTTATCATCAAGCTATAGATGAATAGTTTCAAAAAGTTGAAATATCAATTATATTATATTTTTTTTAAAATAATGATCTTATTTCTCTATGGCTACATTTACCTGTATACCATAACTGTATAAGTGGTATTGTAGTTAGTACATGCTCTGAGACTGAGTCATCAAGATAGAGCAATGATTATAAACAAACTTATCAAGTTATTCTCCCAACTAAGCATGTTGGTCTTGTACAAAGTGGATATCATTATCATCTCATCCAAATGTCACTTGCTCTTGCCATGATGTAGCTGAACAATTGCTCACCTGCAGTTAAACAACTACCACTGAGTGACTCACACACCCTATACAAACCTATACAATTCAAGCCATCTGGTGCTAGTATAAAGCCTGCCTGGCACTGGCAAGTAAAACTACCCACTGTATTGATACAAACCTATACAATTTAGGCCATCTGGTGCTAGTATAAAGCCTGCCTGGCACTGGCAAGTAAAACAATATAATACAATGTAAAACTACCTACTGTACTGATACAAACCTATACAATTCAAGCCATCTGGTGCTAATATAAAGCCTGCCTGGCACTGGCAAGTAAAACAATATACAGTAAAACCCCGCTTTATTGCCCCTCGATTCACTGCCAAACTCGCGTATCGCCAAGAATTTCTGCAGTCCCGTTTTCCGTATGTAGTAATAACCCCGTTAAAATGCCAAACTCGCACACCGCCATCCGCCACGGTAATTAAAGATCAAACGGTCAATTTACTGTTATTTAAACCTCGATCATAATGCCAATCAATAATGTCACACCTCGGTGATTTTAGAAGTGCCTGTCAATCAAGGTAAGTAAACAAGGAGTCAAGGCAAATAGATATCGCTGTGAAAACAGTTAATTGTTATCTTTACAATAAAATTTTATAACCCTGAACTGAATACTTTTCATTCTGAATAAAACTTAATAAATTTGTTTGTGTGTTCTTTTCATTTGTGTTGAAAATGTCGACGCCTAAGCGTAAACGAAATTTGCTTGATCCAACGAACAATGAAACTTGGGAAGCAGCTCGACATCGATATATTGGCAAATGATGTCCTCCAGTCACCTCGACTTTGTGAACATTAATGAAGAAATAAGTACAAGCCTTTCTTTTAATGGGTTATAATCAACGTGAACATGTTGTGAATTATTTGATTGTGAATGCATGCGTAAAAACGACAGAAATGTTTATATGTGAATAGATTTTAACAGCTTCCGGTTATAGAAATCAAATTTACTGACGGTGACATGCTTCTAAGTGTTGTATAAACATTTTTCAATTAAAGTATAACAGCCTTGCTTCAATAAACATATGTTATCACCTTTCTTTAAACAATTAATGATCAATTATTCATAAGTTAACTGTACATTTGCCCAAGGGACAGGATTAATCTTGTGACACGACAACGAGTGAGAAAAAAAACTTTATTGTTCTTTTTTTAGTTGTGGTTATAAAATTGTAAATAAAATGGAGAGTAAATATTTGTAAGACGTAAAAACGAATTTAATATATATTAAAGGAAATTGCTAGTATACGTGCTAATAACGTAATTCCAGGAGATTTTTTTCTTTTCAAATTCGATAAAATAAATTCTGCTAAATTTACAAATGTTGAAATTTTCTACAACTGTTAAAATGAAACATATATATTAGAATATATATTATAATTGTAAGTGATAATACTCATTTCCGGTAAACTTGTAAAAATCAAACCGTCAGTCATTCCAAATTTAAAATCAAACTGTTGACTTCCGGTTTTCTGTCCTTACTCAGTTCACAGGGCCTTGTCACTATCCACGTAAATATACTATCAATGTATAATCATATACAAGGGCGGACATCTTTTTTACCCCCGCTCGCTTCAAGTCGTGTTTGTTTTTTAAATTCCTTCTAATATATTCAAAACCCTGTTTGGTTCAACTCCCAAGACCTTATTCTTTTCCAAAAATATCATGACCCCCCCTCGACTACCTCTTGTGAAGGCGCAGCGGTCGTTTTTGTCAGGAATTCGCCTGAGTAGAGAACAACATGGACCCAAAGTGAAAGTAACAGCGCCACCTATAAAAAAACGGAAGTTCAGAACTCTCGGGGTTTTACCATTCGATATTTGGTTTTCTCGCTAGTTATCGTGTTTCTAAGTATAAGATACCGCGGGAAATAACAGACGAAATAATAAATTAAAGAAAAGGGACAGCAATCAAGAAAAAGCCTTGAAAATGGCATTTATCATTCATTGTATGTACAAGTCAGAAATGTTCAGTTTTCACTTCAAATCGTCCCGCTCGTTTAATGATGTTTGAATCTCAACGGTATTTTCCTTACCTCAAAGATAAAGCCCTGAGAGTTCCGAAATTCCGTTTTTTTTTTAGGTGGCGCTGTTACTTTCACTTTGGGTCCATGTTGTTCTCTACTCGGGCGAATTCCTGACAAAAACGACCGCTGCGCCTTCACAAGAGGTAGTCGAGGGGAGGTCATGATATTTTTTCAAAAGAATAAGGTCTTGGGAGTTGAACCAAACAGGGTTTTGAATATATTAGAAGGAATTTAAAAAACAAACACGACTTGAAGCGAGCGGGGGTAAAAAAAGATGCCCGCCCTTGTATATGTTTATACATTGATAGTATATTTACCTGGATAGTGACAAGGCCCTGTGCTCAGTTTATCGCCAAACGCGTTATAATGCCAAAATCTGGCTGGACAGATGATGGCGGTTTAACGAGGTTATACTGTAATACAATGTAAAACTACCCACTGTATTGATACAAACCTATACAATTCAGGCCATCTGGTGCTAGTATAAAGCCTGCCTGGCACTGACAAGTAAAACTACCCACTGTACTGATACAAACCTATACAATTCAAGCCATCTGGTGCTAGTATAAAGCCTGCCTGGCACTGACAAGTAAAACTACCCACTGTACTGATACAAACCTATACAATTCAGGCCATGTGGTGCTAGTATAAAGCCTACCTGGCACTGACAAGTAAAACTACCCACTGTAATGATACAAACCTATACAATTCAGGCCATCTAGTGCTAGTATAAAGCCTGTCTGGCACTGACAAGTAAAACTACCCACTGTAATGATACAAACCAATACAATTCAGGCCATCTGGTGCTAGTATAAAGCCTGCCTGGCACTGACAAGTAAAACTACCCACTGTAATGATACAAACCTATACAATTCAGGCCATCTAGTGCTAGTATAAAGCCTGCCTGGCACTGACAAGTAAAACTACCCACTGTAATGATACAAACCAATACAATTCAGGCCATCTGGTGCTAGTATAAAGCCTGCCTGGCACTGACAAGTAAAACTACCCACTGTACTGATACAAACCAATATAATTCAGGCCATCTGGTGCTAGTATAAAGCCTGCCTGGCACTGACAAGTTAAACTACCCACTGTAATGATACAAATCTATACAATTCAGGCCATCTAGTGCTAGTATAAAGCCTGCCTGGCACTGACAAGTAAAACTACCCACTGTACTGATACAAACCAATATAATTCAGGCCATCTGGTGCTAGTATAAAGCCTGCCTGGCACTGACAAGTAAAACTACCCACTGTAATGATACAAATCTATACAATTCAGGCCATCTAGTGCTAGTATAAAGCCTGCCTGGCACTGACAAGTAAAACTACCCACTGTACTGATACAAACCAATATAATTCAGGCCATCTGGTGCTAGTATAAAGCCTGCCTGGCACTGACAAGTAAAACTACCCACTGTACTGATACAAACCTATACAATTCAGGCCATCTGGCAACAGTTTAAACTCTGACTGGCACTGACAAGTAAAACTACCTACTGTATTGATACAAACCTATACAATTCAGGCCATCTGGTGCTAGTATAAAGCCTGCCTGGCACTGACAAGTAAAACTACCCACTGTAATGATACAAACCTATACAATTCAGGCCATCTGGTGCTAGTATAAAGCCTGCCTGGCACTGACAAGTAAAACTACCCACTGTAATGATACAAACCAATACAATTCAGGCCATCTGGTGCTAGTATAAAGCCTGTCTGGCACTGACAAGTAAAACTACCCACTGTAATGATACAAACCAATACAATTCAGGCCATCTGGTGCTAGTATAAAGCCTGCCTGGCACTGACAAGTAAAACTACCCACTGTAATGATACAAACCAATACCATTCAGGCCATCTGGTGCTAGTATAAAGCCTGCCTGGCACTGACAAGTTAAACTACCCACTGTACTGATACAAACCTATACAATTCAGGCCATCTGGTGCTAGTATAAAGCCTGCCTGGCACTGACAAGTAAAACTACCCACTGTACTGATACAAACCTATACAATTCAGGCCATCTGGCGGCAGCTTAAACTCTGCCTGGCACTGACAAGTAAAACTACCCACTGTATTGATACAAACCTATACAATTCAGGTCATCTAGTGCTAGTATAAAGCCTGCCTGGCACTGACAAGTAAAACTACCCACTGTAATGATACAAACCAATACCATTCAGGCCATCTGGTGCTAGTATAAAGCCTGCCTGGCACTGACAAGTAAAACTACCCACTGTAATGATACAAACCTATACAATTCAGGCCATCTGGTGCTAGTATAAAGCCTGCCTGGCACTGACAAGTAAAACTACCCACTGTAATGATACAAACCTATACAATTCAGGCCATCTGGTGCTAGTATAAAGCCTTCCTGGCACTGACAAGTAAAACTACCCACTGTAATGATACAAACCTATACAATTCAGGCCATCTGGCAACAGTTTAAACTCTGAATGGCACTGACAAGTAAAACTACCTACTGTATTGATACAAACCTATACAATTCAGGCCATCTGGTGCTAGTATAAAGCCTGCCTGGCACTGACAAGTAAAACTACCCACTGTAATGATACAAACCAATACAATTCAGGCCATCTGGTGCTAGTATAAAGCCTGCCTGGCACTGACAAGTAAAACTACCCACTGTAATGATACAAACCAATACCATTCAGGCCATCTGGTGCTAGTATAAAGCCTGCCTGGCACTGACAAGTAAAACTACCCACTGTACTGATACAAACCTATACAATTCAGGCCATCTGGCGACAGTTTAAACTCTGCCTGGCACTGACAAGTAAAACTACCCACTGTATTGATACAAACCTATACAATTCAGGCCATCTGGTGCTAGTATAAAGCCTGCCTGGCACTGACAAGTAAAACTACCCATTGTAATGATACAAACCAATACAATTCAGGCCATCTGGTGCTAGTATAAAGCCTGCCTGGCACTGACAAGTAAAACTACCCACTGTACTGATACAAACCTATACAATTCAAGCCATCTGGCGACAGTTTAAACTCTGCCTGGCACTGGCATGTAAAACTACCCACTGTATTGATACAAACCTATACAATTCAGGCCATCTAGTGCTAGTATAAAGCCTGCCTGGCACTGACAAGTAAAACTACCCACTGTAATGATACAAACCAATACAATTTAGGCCATCTGGTGCTAGTATAAAGCCTGCCTGGCACTGACAAGTAAAACTACCCACTGTAATGATACAAACCAATACAATTCAGGCCATCTGGTGCTAGTATAAAGCCTGCCTGGCACTGACAAGTTAAACTACCCACTGTACTGATACAAACCTATACAATTCAGGCCATCTGGCAACAGTTTAAACTCTGAATGGCACTGACAAGTAAAACTACCCACTGTATTGATACAAACCTATACAATTCAGGCCATCTGGTGCTAGTATAAAGCCTTCCTGGCACTGACAAGTAAAACTACCCACTGTAATGATACAAACCAATACAATTCAGGCCATCTGGTGCTAGTATAAAGCCTGCCTGGCACTGACAAGTAAAACTACCCACTGTAAGGATACAAACCAATACAATTCAGGCCATCTGGTGCTAGTATAAAGCCTGCCTGGCACTGACAAGTAAAACTACCCACTGTAATGATACAAACCAATACAATTCAGGCCATCTGGTGCTAGTATAAAGCCTGCCTGGCACTGACAAGTAAAACTACCCACTGTACTGATACAAACCTATACAATTCAAGCCATCTGGCGACAGTTTAAACTCTGCCTGGCACTGGCATGTAAAACTACCCACTGTATTGATACAAACCTATACAATTCAGGCCATCTGGTGCTAGTATAAAGCCTGCCTGGCACTGACAAGTAAAACTACCCACTGTATTGATACAAACCTATACAATTCAGGCCATCTGGTGCTAGTATAAAGCCTGCCTGGCACTGACAAGTAAAACTACCCACTGTAATGATACAAACCTATACAATTCAGGCCATCTGGTGCTAGTATAAAGCCTGCCTGGCACTGACAAGTAAAACTACCCACTGTATTGATACAAACCTATACAATTCAGGCCATCTGGTGCTAGTATAAAGCCTGCCTGGCACTGACAAGTAAAACTACCCACTGTACTGATACAAACCTATACAATTCAGGCCATCTGGCAACAGTTTAAACTCTGAATGGCACTGACAAGTAAAACTACCTACTGTATTGATACAAACCTATACAATTCAGGCCATCTGGTGCTAGTATAAAGCCTGCCTGGCACTGACAAGTAAAACTACCCACTGTAATGATACAAACCAATACAATTCAGGCCATCTGGTGCTAGTATAAAGCCTGCCTGGCACTGACAAGTAAAACTACCCACTGTAAGGATACAAACCAATACAATTCAGGCCATCTGGTGCTAGTATAAAGCCTGCCTGGCACTGACAAGTAAAACTACCCACTGTAATGATACAAACCTATACAATTCAGGCCATCTGGTGCTAGTATAAAGCCTGCCTGGCACTGACAAGTAAAACTACCCACTGTAATGATACAAACCAATACCATTCAGGCCATCTGGTGCTAGTATAAAGCCTGCCTGGCACTGACAAGTAAAACTACCCACTGTACTGATACAAACCTATACAATTCAGGCCATCTGGCGACAGTTTAAACTCTGCCTGGCACTGACAAGTAAAACTACCCACTGTATTGATACAAACCTATACAATTCAGGCCATCTGGTGCTAGTATAAAGCCTGCCTGGCACTGACAAGTAAAACTACCCATTGTAATGATACAAACCAATACAATTCAGGCCATCTGGTGCTAGTATAAAGCCTGCCTGGCACTGACAAGTAAAACTACCCACTGTACTGATACAAACCTATACAATTCAAGCCATCTGGCGACAGTTTAAACTCTGCCTGGCACTGGCATGTAAAACTACCCACTGTATTGATACAAACCTATACAATTCAGGCCATCTAGTGCTAGTATAAAGCCTGCCTGGCACTGACAAGTAAAACTACCCACTGTAATGATACAAACCAATACAATTTAGGCCATCTGGTGCTAGTATAAAGCCTGCCTGGCACTGACAAGTAAAACTACCCATTGTAATGATACAAACCAATACAATTCAGGCCATCTGGTGCTAGTATAAAGCCTGCCTGGCACTGACAAGTAAAACTACCCACTGTACTGATACAAACCTATACAATTCAAGCCATCTGGCGACAGTTTAAACTCTGCCTGGCACTGGCATGTAAAACTACCCACTGTATTGATACAAACCTATACAATTCAGGCCATCTAGTGCTAGTATAAAGCCTGCCTGGCACTGACAAGTAAAACTACCCACTGTAATGATACAAACCAATACAATTTAGGCCATCTGGTGCTAGTATAAAGCCTGCCTGGCACTGACAAGTAAAACTACCCACTGTAATGATACAAACCAATACAATTCAGGCCATCTGGTGCTAGTATAAAGCCTGCCTGGCACTGACAAGTTAAACTACCCACTGTACTGATACAAACCTATACAATTCAGGCCATCTGGCAACAGTTTAAACTCTGAATGGCACTGACAAGTAAAACTACCCACTGTATTGATACAAACCTATACAATTCAGGCCATCTGGTGCTAGTATAAAGCCTTCCTGGCACTGACAAGTAAAACTACCCACTGTAATGATACAAACCAATACAATTCAGGCCATCTGGTGCTAGTATAAAGCCTGCCTGGCACTGACAAGTAAAACTACCCACTGTAAGGATACAAACCAATACAATTCAGGCCATCTGGTGCTAGTATAAAGCCTGCCTGGCACTGACAAGTAAAACTACCCACTGTAATGATACAAACCAATACAATTCAGGCCATCTGGTGCTAGTATAAAGCCTGCCTGGCACTGACAAGTAAAACTACCCACTGTACTGATACAAACCTATACAATTCAAGCCATCTGGCGACAGTTTAAACTCTGCCTGGCACTGGCATGTAAAACTACCCACTGTATTGATACAAACCAATACAATGCAGGCCATCTGGTGCTAGTATAAAGCCTGCCTGGCACTGACAAGTAAAACTACCCACTGTATTGATACAAACCTATACAATTCAGGCCATCTGGTGCTAGTATAAAGCCTGCCTGGCACTGACAAGTAAAACTACCCACTGTATTGATACAAACCTATACAATTCAGGCCATCTGGTGCTAGTATAAAGCCTGCCTGGCACTGACAAGTAAAACTACCCACTGTATTGATACAAACCTATACAATTCAGGCCATCTGGTGCTAGTATAAAGCCTGCCTGGCACTGACAAGTAAAACTACCCACTGTACTGATACAAACCTATACAATTCAGGCCATCTGGCAACAGTTTAAACTCTGAATGGCACTGACAAGTAAAACTACCTACTGTATTGATACAAACCTATACAATTCAGGCCATCTGGTGCTAGTATAAAGCCTGCCTGGCACTGACAAGTAAAACTACCCACTGTAATGATACAAACCAATACAATTCAGGCCATCTGGTGCTAGTATAAAGCCTGCCTGGCACTGACAAGTAAAACTACCCACTGTAAGGATACAAACCAATACAATTCAGGCCATCTGGTGCTAGTATAAAGCCTTCCTGGCACTTACAAGTAAAACTACCCACTGTAATGATACAAACCAATACCATTCAGGCCATCTGGTGCTAGTATAAAGCCTGCCTGGCACTGACAAGTAAAACTACCCACTGTACTGATACAAACCTATACAATTCAGGCCATCTGGCGACAGTTTAAACTCTGCCTGGCACTGACAAGTAAAACTACCCACTGTATTGATACAAACCTATACAATTCAGGCCATCTGGTGCTAGTATAAAGCCTGCCTGGCACTGACAAGTAAAACTACCCATTGTAATGATACAAACCAATACAATTCAGGCCATCTGGTGCTAGTATAAAGCCTGCCTGGCACTGACAAGTAAAACTACCCACTGTACTGATACAAACCTATACAATTCAAGCCATCTGGCGACAGTTTAAACTCTGCCTGGCACTGGCATGTAAAACTACCCACTGTATTGATACAAACCTATACAATTCAGGCCATCTAGTGCTAGTATAAAGCCTGCCTGGCACTGACAAGTAAAACTACCCACTGTAATGATACAAACCAATACAATTTAGGCCATCTGGTGCTAGTATAAAGCCTTCCTGGCACTGACAAGTAAAACTACCCACTGTAATGATACAAACCAATACAATTCAGGCCATCTGGTGCTAGTATAAAGCCTGCCTGGCACTGACAAGTTAAACTACCCACTGTACTGATACAAACCTATACAATTCAGGCCATCTGGCAACAGTTTAAACTCTGAATGGCACTGACAAGTAAAACTACCCACTGTAATGATACAAACCAATACAATTCAGGCCATCTGGTGCTAGTATAAAGCCTGCCTGGCACTGACAAGTAAAACTACCCACTGTAAGGATACAAACCAATACAATTCAGGCCATCTGGTGCTAGTATAAAGCCTGCCTGGCACTGACAAGTAAAACTACCCACTGTACTGATACAAACCTATACAATTCAGGCCATCTGGCGACAGCTTAAACTCTGCCTGGCACTGACAAGTAAAACTACCCACTGTATTGATACAAACCTATACAATTCAGGCCATCTGGTGCTAGTATAAAGCCTGCCTGGCACTGACAAGTAAAACTACCCACTGTAATGATACAAACCAATACAATTCAGGCCATCTGGTGCTAGTATAAAGCCTGCCTGGCACTGACAAGTAAAACTACCCACTGTACTGATACAAACCTATACAATTCAGGCCATCTGGTGCTAGTATAAAGCCTGCCTGGCACTGACAAGTAAAACTACCCACTGTATTGATACAAACCTATACAATTCAGGCCATCTGGCGACAGCTTAAACTCTGCCTGGCACTGACATGTAAAACTACCCACTGTATTGATACAAACCAATACAATGCAGGCCATCTGGTGCTAGTATAAAGCCTGCCTGGCACTGACAAGTAAAACTACCCACTGTATTGATACAAACCTATACAATTCAGGCCATCTGGTGCTAGTATAAAGCCTGCCTGGCACTGACAAGTAAAACTACCCACTGTACTGATACAAACCTATACAATTCAGGCCATCTGGCGACAGTTTAAACTCTGCCTGGCACTGACAAGTAAAACTACCCACTGTATTGATACAATCCAATACAATTCAGGCCATCTGGTGCTAGTATAAAGCCTGCCTGGCACTGACAAGTAAAACTACCCACTGTATTGATACAAACCTATAAAATTCAGGCCATCTGGCGACTGTTTAAACTCTGCCTGGCACTGACAAGTAAAACTACCCACTGTATTGATACAAACCAATACAATTCAGGCCATCTGGCGACAGTTTAAACTCTGCCTGGCACTGACAAGTAAAACTACCCACTGTATTGATACAAATCTATACAATTCAGGCCATCTGGTGCTAGTATAAAGCCTGCCTGGCACTGACAAGTAAAACTACCCACTGTACTGATACAAACCAATACAATTCAGGCCATCTGGTGCTAGTATAAAGCCTGCCTGGCACTGACAAGTAAAACTACCCACTGTACTGATACAAACCTATACAATTCAGGCCATCTGGTGCTAGTATAAAGCCTGCCTGGCACTGACAAGTAAAACTACCCACTGTATTGATACAAACCTATACAATTCAGGCCATCTGGTGCTAGTATAAAGCCTGCCTGGCACTGACAAGTAAAACTACCCACTGTACTGATACAAACCTATACAATTCAGGCCATCTGGCGACAGTTTAAACTCTGCCTGGCACTGACAAGTAAAACTACCCACTGTATTGATACAAACCTATACAATTCAGGCCATCTGATGCTAGTATAAAGCCTGCCTGGCACTGGCAAGTAAAACTACCCACTGTATTGATACATCTACCATGCTGGCACATTCCTGCTTGGTTCAGACACTCGTTTACATCTGAAATGACCGACATTAAAACATTTTCATACATTATTTACGTTCATATCTGTATTGATGTCTTATAGATATTTTTCAATTCTAATGCAAAATTTTTATTGGATTATAGTGAAAATTTAAATGTGTTAAGTAATGCCTTTGGAAACACATAAGTTGGCAATCCTATACAATAAATTCTATCTTGTGGCAGATTAAAGCATTTTTATTTTTTGTTTTTTTTAAATAAAACAGCTTTCATTTTTGCAAATGAGAAGAATAAATAAATCATAGCCCACTATTGATTACACTCATTTTATCTAGAGGAAGGAGAGTATTGAACAGTGGATTGTCAACAATCGTTTGCATAATAAAAGTCACTTTGGTAATCATTTTCGATAATACATTACATGATCGTGTCTCCTTCTAATGGCTCCATTTTTATGTTATTGAACAAAAAGTCTTTTGAAACTAAATGGATTCCTATTTTTTTTTATGAAAGTCTCCACCAAAATACAAATGGTTTAAAAATCTAATATCATGTTACCTTCACAATCTTTGGATTCTGACAGAATAAAACCTCTCATACAGTGACATCTGAAATCTCCCTCTAGATTCTCACAGGTTCCATTTCTACAAAAACCAGGTCTCCTCACACATTCATCAATATCTATGAAAAAAACAAGAACAAAGAAAACTTTACTTCAAATAAAAAATTTGAAAAGGAAATCAGAAGAACATTTCCTGTTTACATTCAATTAAATTGACTTTTACAACATAATAAAAGTGATGCATTTGAAATCCAAGTTTAACAAGAGTTGAAAGTAATATCTATAAAAGAAAAGAAAATCATATCCAGTTCAATGAAATATATTTCAATTTTAACATTTAACAGAAAAGGTATCTGGCCGTAGTGGCCGTGATCGTATGGGTGTTGGATTTACAAGTACCTGTGCAATAAGTGCCTATAACCACTAAAGTTGTGATTTCGAGGTTTACTCGATACAACATTATATGATAAAGTTTGTCAGCCACTTGTGGTAGGTCAATGATTTTCTACGGGTACTCTGGTTTTGTCCACCAATAAAATTGACAGCCAGGATATAACTGAAATATTGTTGAAAGTGGCATTGAACACCATAAACTCTAACTCACTCAAACTCAGAAAAGGTCTCATGGTCGTTAAAACTTTCAAGCACTAGTTTCATATTCATACTCCAAAATTGTCCAATCAATACAGTGTATTTACTGGATATCATGTTCTGATTGGATGTTTTTTTTGTGTTTTTTCTTTTCTTCAAATTTGAATATAAAACTCATTGTTGTATGACCATAAGACCTGGGTTAACATACCTATACAAGCATCCCTGTTTTGATTGAGTCTGTAACCAGTTTTACAGATACATCTAAAGCTTCCCCTCAGATTGGTACATTCTCCATTATTACACACTCCAGTCAGACACTCGTCGACATCTGAAACATACAACTACAGGTACAATACACCCCTCTTAAGCAACCAACTGTCTAAAAAGGTCACATATACAATCTGCTTCAGGAAAAGTTAACCTTAGCTGATTTTAGCTATCCTGTTTAGACACTTTGGATGACTTGCTCCTAAAGACATTTAAATTATTTGTCTTTCCCATCTTTTGACTTTGAGTGTACCTAATGAAGGTTATTCCAATCTTTTGACTTTGAGTGTACCTAATGAAGGTTATTCCAATCTTTTGACTATGAGTGTACCTAATGAAGGTTATTCCAATCTTTTGACTTTGAGTGTACCTAATGAAGGTTATTCCAATCTTTTGACTTTGAGTGTACCTAATGAATGTTATTCCAATCTTTTGACTATGAGTGTACCTAATGAAGGTTATTCCAATCTTTTGACTATGAGTGTACCTAATGAAGGTTATTACAATCTTTTGACTTTGAGTGTACCTAATGAAGGTTATTCCAATCTTTTGACTTTGAGTGTACCTAATGAAGGTTATTCCAATCTTTTGACTATGAGTGTACCTGATGAAGGTTATTCCAATCTTTTGACTTTGAGTGTACCTAATGAAGGTTATTCCAATCTTTTGACTATGAGTGTACCTAATGAAGGTTATTCCAATCTTTTGACTTTGAGTGTACCTAATGAAGGTTATTCCAATCTTTTGACTATGAGTGTACCTAATGAAGGTTATTCCAATCTTTTGACTGAGTGTACCTAATGAAGGTTATTCCAATCTTTTGACTTTGAGTGTACCTAATGAATGCTATTCCAATCTTTTGACTTTGAGTGTACCTAATGAAGGTTATTCCAATCTTTTGACTATGAGTGTACCTAATGAAGGTTATTCCAATCTTTTGACTTTGAGTGTACCTAATGAAGGTTATTCCAATCTTTTGACTGAGTGTACCTAATGAAGGTTATTCCAATCTTTTGACTATGAGTGTACCTAATGAAGGTTATTCCAATCTTTTGACTTTGAGTGTACCTAATGAAGGTTATTCCAATCTTTTGACTTTGAGAGTACCTAATGAAGGTTATTCCAATCTTTTGACTTTGAGTGTACCTAATGAAGGTTATTCCAATCTTTTGACTTTGAGTGTACCTAATGAAGGTTATTACAATCTTTTGACTTTGAGTGTACCTAATGAAGGTTATTCCAATCTTTTGACTGAGTGTACCTAATGAAGGTTATTCCAATCTTTTGACTTTGAGTGTACCTAATGAAGGTTATTCCAATCTTTTATGTGTTTTTAAATGTGTGTAATTTTTAAGTACACAAAATCTTGCAAGTGTTTCCTTAAAAGGGAAAATATCAAAAAAAATTCCTGAAAAAATTATTAATAAATACATCAAGAATAAATGTATTTAAAGTCAGATGTATATCCTGGTATTTGTAGAGGGTGAAGGTTTGTTGAATATTTACCTAGAAAACTGTAAAGGTCAGATGTAAAGATTCTGATTTGTTAAATTTCTACCTTGTCATCAGCAAAGCTCAAGGGTATTTAATCATACATAGACCTCTACCTGTATTTAACCCTTCTAAAGGTCACAAATCAATTGACATTTACCTTCACAGCTATGGAGGCCAGAGGTAAGTTTATACCCAGTTGGACATCTACAGAAATAACTTCCTGGAGTATTAATACACTGTGAGATTCCAGCACATGGAGATAGATGTCTACGACATTCATCTTCATCTAAATACAATATATTTAAGCACAAAATAAATTTTAATGAACATAATAATAATTTATACAAATATCTACTCAAGAGCTTTAAACAGAAGATTGGCCTTTTTTCCAATAATTACTAGTGAATGGTTAATAGGAAAATATCTGGTAAAAACACACTGCAGAATAATTCACCAGTGTAATAGTTAAAATTGTACAAATTTTCAGGTAAATGCTGCCTAAACAATTATGTTGTCAACATATGAAAAACAAATGTAAATATCCTGTACAGCAAATATGTATTCTGTAAATAATCTCTTCATTGCTGCTATTTATTTAATTCTACCATAAATTAAAATTTAATTGAATGTTAATTTCAAAATATTTTACCCAAACTTTTAACATTAGAAAAAAGACATCTGGTAACTCTTAATTACCAGTACATAAAACTTATTACTTTAAAACGTACCTTCACAGTTAAATGTGGTAGGGTTATATAGATAACCTGTATTACACTGACATCTGAAGCTCTCCTGTGTGTCAAAACACTGACCATTCTTACAAATGTTTGATCCAAAAATTTCACACTCGTTAATGCCTACAATGTTATGTTTGCAAAATTATTAATTTTTGTTCACAAATCTACAAGAACAGGTATAAATTGACATCAATGTTATTTTATATTTTTATAGTGACTGTGTGAGTGTTGTCTTAACTTTTAAATTTTTCAGTTGTATCATGGCAAGAACAAGTTACACTCAATGAAATGATGATGATGGTCAATTTGTACTAGACCAAAATGCCTAGTTGGATTTTATAGTGCTAGCTTACTGAAACAACAGTCTGCGGATAGTATGTCGCTCCACTCGGAAACATTATTAGTCTTTGCTCTTTCTCCTTAATGCTGACTGCTTAGCGGAGAAGCAACAATAACAATTTCATAGTCTTTGGTTTGACCCAGCCTGGGTTTCAAACACATGATCTACTGCACTCGAGGTGAGCACACTAACCATTACGCCACCAATTGAGTTATATATTTCTTTATTATTTATGATAAATTAATTTTAATAAATTGGAAATACATTATATTACAATGCCTAAAGTTCATTTGGACACCCCTTTAGATTGGTGAAAAGGGTGACATTTCACAAAGAAAATGCAAAGATCAGTCAATAAATCTAACAGCTATGCAAAACCACACCCACTTCTACAGGTATTTTAGGATGTTGTAATTCAAACTAATAATGATGTACAATAACAACAATTGAAATATAATTGCTTACTCATAGGGTTTTGAAAGCATTAACAGAAGTATCTAATTTTACATGAAGCGCTACAACACATTTCTAAGAGTACTATTCCTATACACTGGGATTATCTCAGAGAATTCATAAAGTGAAAAAAATTATATTTTCTACAGTATATATATACTTACTACTTATATCTTTTGGTCCACAGAGGTCACTGTAATTTCCTACAAATACAGTTTTATATGTATAATGGAGTTTTGCAACAAAATAATACATGTAATTAATTACTCTATCAAGATTCTATCTTCTTATCTATAGCTAGTTATAATCAGTTGACTATGAGCATGAACATTTAGTCATCTTGCTATTGCACTGTCCATTTTTATGTTGTCATCCATTTTTGAGATAGTGTGTGGTCTTTTTGAGTGGAAGCAAATCTGTACAGATCTTTTATTGTTTTTTTTATAGCTGTATTGCCATTTATAAAGATAAGAGAGGCTAGGGATCTAGATTAACAGCAAATGCCATGCTCTTTTGTTCAGAGTTGAGAGGCAGTTCATATTGCCGAAATTGTTGGCCATCATGCTTCAAACTTTCTTTTCATAAGGAAAAGTCAATGCAATTTATTCTATTTTTACCAATATGATACATAAATACTAAATTTATAAACTAAATTTCTTATTTTTACGCTAAAACTACATTGTAAAATATTAAATATTGTTTAAAGTTCAATAATATAGCTAAGAGATAAAATGTCATGTACTTACTGACTAAAATTAGTTTAATTCATCAATAATAATTTAACATATACAGTAATCCCTTCTTATGAGGCCACTTCCACCCCAGGTCAGATTTCAGAGCTAGTAAAATACTACTAAACTACCTCCCAAAAGAGAAGTTACCTCTCTTATAAGGCTAGGTTTTCATTGCAGAAGGTGTGGTCTAATATGAGGGGGGACTACTGAATCAGTGGTACTTACCAGAACCTGCCTCAGGACAGGCCTCACATGGAGAATTCCAGTGGCACTTACCAGAACCTGCCTCAGGACAGGCCTCACATGGAGAATTCCAGTGGTACTTACCAGAACCTGCCTCAGGACAGGCCTCACATGGAGAATTCCAGTGGTACTTACCAGAACCTGCCTCAGGACATGCCTCACATGGAGAATTCCAGTGGTACTTACCAGAACCTGCCTCAGGACAGGCCTCACATGGAGAATTCCAGTGGTACTTACCAGAACCTGCCTCAGGACAGGCCTCACATGGAGAATTCCAGTGGTACTTACCAGAATCTACCTCAGGACATGCCTCACATGGAGAATTCCAGTGGTACTTACCAGAATCTGCCTCAGGACAGGCCTCACATGGAGAATTCCAGTGGTACTTACCAGAACCTGCCTCAGGACAGGCCTCACATGGAGAATTCCAGTGGTACTTACCAGAACCTGCCTCAGGACAGGCCTCACATGGAGAATTCCAGTGGTACTTACCAGAACCTGCCTCAGGACAGGCCTCACATGGAGAATTCCATGCTTTACCCAGTGAACTACAGCAACACATCTTCTTGGTAACATTACTTGACAATGGTGATTCACAGACATCTAGGTAGGGTGGTCTTAACTGTTGGTAAAATGTTGAATAACAATTTCCCTTTCTCATATCTGTAACATTAATAATATATGCTAAAAATGTCTTCTAGGGTTAATTCAGTTTGTTTGTTTGTTTGATGGTGTTGAACGTCACTTTCAACAATATTTCAGTTATATCGTGACGGTCAGCTCTATTGGTGGAGGAAACCAGAGGACCCGGAGAAAACCACCGACCTGTCATAAGTCACTGACAAACTTTATCACATAATTACACCCCACCCTGATCGAGATTCGAACTCACAATATCAGTGGTGATAGGCACTGATTGCATAGGTAGTTGTAAATCCAACTACCATATGATCACGGCCACGACGGCCCCTTCAAAAATATGTCACGAATGACTAAATAACACAGTAACTCATGAATGCGTGCAGCGCATTAGTGAGTTACAATGTTATTTGGTCATGGTGGAAAATGTAACGAGAGCTTACATGAAAACGATTATTTCACTGTGAAATTATAATTTTTATTTAACATGGAAAATGCTGTAATTGACAGTTATCTATATAATAACAATTGGTACAATCAACCATTATCTGGTAACTGTAACATTTCTACTGTAACTATAGGAGACAAAACATTAATATGTTTGCCCAATAGATATGTTTATTGGAACATACTGAATATAATGAAAAAAAGTGCAAATATCTAAAAAGACTTCATAACCATAGACTGAACACAGGAAACTAACTTTGTCTTTGTCTCATATACTGACCTAAAGAAGCCAATTCTGCTTTATATCATTTGCACATCATTATTTCAAACACAGACAAGTTGCTTCCTTACATAATGAAGTAAATTAAAATATGGTATATTTGTTATTATAGTATACCCTATATAGCTAGAATACATGAATAAATCCAAGTCAAATCATTGGTCCATTAGACACAAAAGGGTTTTGATGTATATAATTTAAATCAAACATACCATTTGTTAACATTAGTTCATTAATTATAATGTAGTTTGTCTGTATAGCTTAAGTTAAAACCAACATAACATTTGTTAACTTAAGCATGTTCTTAAGTTAAAACCAACATAACATTTGTTAACTTAAGCATGTTCTTAAGTTAAAACCAACATAACATTTGTTAACTTAAGCATGTTCTTAAGTTAAAACCAACATAACATTTGTTAACTTAAGCATGTTCTTAAGTTAAAACCAACATAACATTTGTTAACTTAAGCATGTTCTTATGTTAAAACAACATAACATATGTTAACTTAAGCATGTTCTTAAGTTAAAACCAACATAACATTTGTTAACTTAAGCATGTTCTTAAGTTAAAACCAACATAACATTTGTTAACTTAAGCATGTTCTTAAGTTAAAACCAACATAACATTTGTTAACTTAAGCATGTTTGATCTTCACTTGATCTAGTCCATAACTTACCCATACAGCCTTGTTCACCAATCATGGGGACATAACCATCAGGACACATACATTTAAAACTTCCCTCTATATTGGCACAAGTACCTTCTCCACATAAAGCAGGGTTCTCCCTACACTCGTCAATATCTGTAAATAAATGAAGAGTAAACATTGTTTGTTCATAGAATATCTATTAGGTCACCTATATTTTATTCAGTTGTTGATCCAAGTTTTTTCACAAAAAATATTGACTCCTTTACAGCTTTTAAATATTTGAAATTATAATTGATTTGTAAATTTTCCTTCGATTTTTACATGCAATAATATCTATTATCAAGCAACAAATGTAGTACACATAATATCTTTGATTTCTAACATGACATCATATTGACGTCACATTGACAAATCCTGGATAAACATCATCGATATGTTTTGCTCAAAAATAGACATCGCATCACATCTGATTTCTCTGAATTCACCTTCCATGTGATATTGCTATGAGAACTCCATTACCACAAAATTAATCAACAATAGTATATGCTTAGAAACAATTTGTTTGACATTGTTACACATTATAATTATATAATTACCAATACAGCGATGATTCTGTAGTTTATAACCTGTAGGACATATACAAATATATCCACCATATGTGTTCTGACATTCCCCACCTTGACAAATACCAGATATTTCTATACATTCATCAATATCTATAAAATAAAGAAAGATTAAAATACAGTATGCAGTAATTTTACTACAGTAAGACAAAACTTTATATATATAATATTATATATTGTCAAAGAATATATAATTTATTTGTACGAGCTTTAGAAACAGGTAGAAAGTTGAACGTTTGGTGAGCTTTCCTAGCATGTTTTACTGTGAATGCAAATACATTTTATTTTTACCGATAATGTACATACAGTCAAACCTGTATTAAGAGGTCACCTTTAGGACAAAGAAAAAGAGGCCTTGTAAGACAGGTGACCTCTTAAAAGAGGTTCATTTCATATAAAGATTTCTATGACAGGACATGAAAAAGGTGACCTTTTAATACAGGTGACTGCTTAATAGAGGTGACCGCTTTGGAAGGTTTAACTGTATATTGTGTTTATCCTGCAAAGTAAAAAACAACTGCCAAATTTTAATAAAGAGTAGAAACAGGTAATGTTCTGATTGTTTTCAATGGTGTCCTCTATCACATCTGTACTTATAGAGTAGAAACAGGTAATGTTCTGATTGTTTTCAATGGTGTCCTCTATCACATCTGTACTTATAGAGTAGAAACAGGTAATGTTCTGATTGTTTTCAATGGTGTCCTCTATCACATCTGTACTTATAGAGTAGAAACAGGTAATGTTCTGATTGTTTTCAATGGTGTCCTCTATCACATCTGTACTTATAGAGTAGAAACAGGTAATGTTCTGATTGTTTTCAATGGTGTCCTCTATCACATCTGTACTTATACTGTTTCTTATAAACTGTTTTACATGAATCAGGTACAAGAACAGCTTTATTAGGTCCATGACTAAATAACAATTTAGTTTATTTGACTCCTATATTAGTACTCAAAAGTATTATATAACATTATTGAATTCCTGTGCATAATACTCTCTTACGATTTGTCACAAAAAGTGATGATTATATACAACTAACTACGGTAAACATATTTTCTTTGTGTCAGAAGGTACATACAAGATCTGCATAGCATAGACCATCCATATTTTGATATTTATGTGATTCTATCATGTGAATTATAAAGAATAAGAATGAGCCATCTTCAATCAAGACATATTATACTCTTTCCATGCCATCTTTGTTCTTACTCCTTAATGGTGCATGCTTAGAGGAGAAGCATCAAATATCAATGCTATAATCTTTATTTTTAGCCAACAAGGATTTGATCCCCCTCTGTACTCAAAGGAAGCCTGCTAACATTAAGTAGTCAAATCAGGAATCAAACATTTTCATGAAGAAAACATCTGTATAAGACCTAATTTTCAATCAGCTTTTGCTTACACAAGTGGATGTGGATGAAAGTCATAATGAAGATGAGGAACAACACTTTTATTGCTGATCTTCATATGTATATAATTGTTGAGATCAGATCAATGTTTAATATTTCCTGTTTAACACTAATTTTTATCTCACCATCAACTACAAAGGTAATATTATTTGGTTTAAATCCAGGGCCATTAGGACACAGTGACTTGTATTCACCTAAAAATAAATATAAAAAAACAATGCAAGTTAATCAGAATATCTTAGACCTCAACATACTTAATACAATCAGCAGATTTTTCCCTAGAAATTTAATATAATAAACATTTTATAGTACAGTGAAACCTGTCTAAACCAAACTTCCTTGTGACATTTTCACATTCAGAAGAGATGGGTGTTTGGTTTATTTAGGCTAAATTAACAAAGATTTCCTACATTGGGACTTCATTTAAATTTGGTATAAAGAGTATTCTGTTCTATTCAGGATTAAATTAAGACAGATTTCACTGTATTTATGAATCAAAGTGACATAAATCAGTTTAAAGGTATTCATAATAACAGAAAATGAACATTTTTATGCTTTAACTTTCAAATGAAGTCTAATAAAAAATTATTGGTCATTAAAGTCATTAAATTGCTAACAAACTCTTGAATGTATGCCAGACAGCATGCCTTGTCATCTGCTATGCTGAGTAAAGATACAATTATAAAACATTTTTTTTCAATTTCCTTTGATCTTAGGTTAAACAGTGCACTCAGATATATTCAAACAACCAATTAAGAAGGTAGAAAGCAAACATACTGAGGCCAGGCAATAACTATTGGATTCCATTTCACATATACAAGTCAAGTGAAGCAGAGATTTCTCATAGTATTACAC
Organism: Bathymodiolus brooksi; assembly: GCA_963680875.1. Taxonomy (NCBI): domain Eukaryota; kingdom Metazoa; phylum Mollusca; class Bivalvia; order Mytilida; family Modiolidae; genus Bathymodiolus; species Bathymodiolus brooksi. The sequence goes on along the minus strand of OY804577.1, from coordinate 125,099,977 downwards.
AAACTTCTAACCTTAGCTTGGTAATGAGAGAATCTCCATTTTATGATTTATAATTTCCAAACATAGCTTAGTAATGAGAAGATCTCCCATTGTCTAAGTCTAACTACCTACCATGGCAATGAGATCTCCCATTGTCCAGAATCTTAGCTTAGTAATGAGAAGATCTCCCATTGTCCAAGTCAAAACTACCTACCATAGTAATGAGATCTGGAAATGTCCAACTTCAAAGAACTGCTGAGTAATGTGAATATCATAATCTAACTTCACATCACAGCATTGTAACAAAGAGGTTCTCCCATTTTCTGACTTCCAACCTTATCTGAGTAATGAGTAGCAAATAATCAAAGTCAATGAACATATCCTTGCACAACTAAAACTGAGGCACTATTTTAATGTTTTAATGTTAATATTTAGAATTCTTTGTTAATTGACAGTATACTTACTAGATCCTTCTCTTGGGCAGTGTTCACATAGCCCTTGTGTCTCTGATAGTATACTTACTAGATCCTTCTCTTGGGCAGTGTTCACATAGCCCTTGTGTCTCTGATAGTATACTTACTAGATCCTTCTCTTGGGCAGTGTTCACATAGCCCTTGTGTCTCTGATAGTATACTTACTAGATCCTTCTCTTGGGCAGTGTTCACATAGCCCTTGTGTCTCTGATAGTATACTTACTAGATCCTTCTCTTGGGCAGTGTTCACATAGCCCTTGTGTCTCTGATAGTATACTTACTAGATCCTTCTCTTGGGCAGTGTTCACATAGCCCTTGTGTCTCTGATAGTATACTTACTAGATCCTTCTCTTGGGCAGTGTTCACATAGCCCTTGTGTCTCTGATAGTATACTTACTAGATCCTTCTCTTGGGCAGTGTTCACATAGCCCTTGTGTCTCTGATAGTATACTTACTAGATCCTTCTCTTGGCCAGTGTTCACATAACCCTTGTGTCTCTGATAGTATACTTACTCGATCCTTCTCTTGGCCAGTGTTCACATAGCCCTTGTGTCTCTGATAGTATACTTACTAGATCCTTCTCTTGGGCAGTGTTCACATAGCCCTTGTGTCTCTGACAGTATACTTACTAGATCCTTCTCTTGGGCAGTGTGCACATAGCCCTTGTGTCTCTGATAGTATACTTACCAGATCCTTCTCTTGGGCAGTGTTCACATAGCCCTTGTGTCTCTGATAGTATACTTACTAGATCCTTCTCTTGGGCAGTGTTCACATAGCCCTTGTGTCTCTGATAGTATACTTACTAGATCCCTCTCTTGGGCAGTGTTCACATAGCCCTTGTGTCTCTGATAGTATACTTACTAGATCCTTCTCTTGGGCAGTGTTCACATAGCCCTTGTGTCTCTGATAGTATACTTACTAGATCCTTCTCTTGGGCAGTGTTCACATAGCCCTTGTGTCTCTGACAGTATACTTACTAGATCCTTCTCTTGGGCAGTGTTCACATAGCCCTTGTGTCTCTGACAGTATACTTACTAGATCCTTCTCTTGGGCAGTGTTCACATAGCCCTTGTGTCTGATAGTATACTTACTAGATCCTTCTCTTGGGCAGTGTTCACATAGCCCTTGTGTCTCTGACAGTATACTTACTAGATCCTTCTCTTGGCCAGTGTTCACATAGCCCTTGTGTCTCTGACAGTATACTTACTAGATCCTTCTCTTGGGCAGTGTTCACATAGCCCTTGTGTCTCCGATAGTATACTTACTAGATCCTTCTCTTGGCCAGTGTTCACATAGCCCTTGTGTCTCTGATAGTATACTTACTAGATCCTTCTCTTGGGCAGTGTTCACATAGCCCTTGTGTCTCTGACAGTATACTTACTAGATCCTTCTCTTGGACAGTGTTCACATAGCCCTTGTGTCTCTGATAGTATACTTACTAGATCCTTCTCTTGGGCAGTGTTCACATAGCCCTTGTGTCTCTGATAGTATACTTACTAGATCCTTCTCTTGGGCAGTGTTCACATAGCCCTTGTGTCTCTCCCCATCCTTTTCCAACAGAACAACAGCAGGCGGACCGTAGAAGATTTCTACCTATTTCTCCTCTACAACGACCCACTCCTCTTGAAGCCCGAGGTCCTTCTAAGTAACAGGTACCAATTCTATCATCTATTATACAAGTAAAATATTAAATCTATAATACAAGTCAACAAATTATCCTATTACATTATATAACAAAAATATATAAATAGTTAAATTATGAGTTCCGACTAATAATCTTGTAAATTAGCTTTGTTCTCAAATATGTTGGGATATAGGTGCTTAACTCCATTTTCGACAATATTTCAGTTATATCATGGAGGTAAGTTTTATCAGTAGAGGAAACTACTGACCTCATCTAAGTATCTGACAAACTTATCACATATATATAAATACAGAGAACACCTCTCCATGTGCCGGAAACAAACTCACAAACTTTAATGATAATAGGTGCCTACCGTAATTGTATAAGTAGATAAATGTAAATCTATTTCTATACAATCATGGCCATGTTAGTGCCACTTAAATCTCAAACGTGAGCAAGTAAATGATTATCGTTCAATGGCGAGCTATATCATGGAAATAACCAGTTACTGTTTGATGAGAAGATAATTCTCCTTGTTTTGTGCTAGATTAATGTGCTAAGATGGATTATTATAGCGGTAATTATCCTTGTTTTGTGCTAGATTAATGTGCTAAGATGGATTATTATAGTGATAATTATCCTTGTTTTGTGCTAGATTAATGTGCTAAGATGGATTATTATAGTGGTAATTATCCTTGTTTTGTGCCTAGATTAATGTGCTAAGATGGATTATTATAGTGGTAATTATCCTTGTTTTGTGCCTAGATTAATGTGCTAAGATGGATTATTATAGTGATAATTATCCTTGTTTTGTGCCTAGATTAATGTGCTAAGATGGATTATTATAGTGATAATTATCCTTGTTTTGTGCTAGATTAATGTGCTAAGATGGATTATTATAGAGATAATTATCCTTGTTTTGTGCTAGATTAATGTGCTAAGATGGATTATTATAGTGGTAATTATCCTTGTTTTGTGCTAGATTAATGTGCTAAGATGGATTATTATAGTGGTAATTCTCCTTGTTTTGTGCTAGATTAATGTGCTAAGATGGATTATTATAGTGGTAATTCTCCTTGTTTTGTGCTAGATTAATGTGCTAAGATGGATTATTATAGTGGTAATTATCCTTGTTTTGTGCTAGATTAATGTGCTAAGATGGATTATTATAGTGGTAATTATCCTTGTTTTGTTCTAGATTAATGTGCTAAGATGGATTATTATAGTGGTAATTATCCTTGTTTTGTTCTAGATTAATGTGCTAAGATGGATTATTATAGTGATAATTATCCTTGTTTTGTGCTAGATTAATGTGCTAAGATGGATTATTATAGTGGTAATTATCCTTGTTTTGTTCTAGATTAATGTGCTAAGATGGATTATTATAGTGGTAATTATCCTTGTTTTGTTCTAGATTAATGTGCTAAGATGGATTATTATAGTGGTAATTGTCTTTGTTTTGTGCCTAGATTAATGTGCTAAGATGGATTATTATAGTGGTAATTCACTAAATCAACAGTCTGCAGGTCTATTCCAACACATTTTCTTCACTCATCCATTCTTTTCTCTTAAGTTTTAAATATGTCATTCAGTTATGATGCACTGTTTGTCTTGTAAAAGTGTAGAAATCATATCACATAAATGTCTTTTTTCCCAAATGTACTTATATTACTTTGAATTCTAATAGAACCACATTAATATGATATCACATTAAAACAAGTATTTAATTTCTATACCTATACAAGCTGTTCCTGTTGGTGTTAGTGTAAAGTTAGGAGGACACTGACAGATGTACTTCCCATTAGTATTTATACAGGTTCCATATTTACAGTTGTCTGGATTTAAACACTCATTGACATCTGTAAAAGCATCATAAAAATAGTTAGTAAAATTTAACATTGTAGAAGGCAATACTAAAATTTGTTGTGTTTTAGACAGATCAGTACTGTAGTACAGTAGGTCTTCTCTTATAAGGCCACCCCTTCTACAATGGCTTCTCTTGTGGGTGATAATTTAGTAGTATTTTACTATAGCAGTGCATCTGAAATCTGGCCTGATAAGAGAGTGGCCTTTGGTAGGAATGGCCTGATAAGAGAGTGGCCTTTGGTGGGAATGGCCTGATAAGAGAGTGGCCTTTGGTGGGAATGGCCTGATAAGAGAGTGGCCTTTGGTGGGAATGGCCTAATAAGAGAGTGGCCTTTGGTGGGAATGGCCTTATAAGAGAGTGGCCTTTGGTGGGAATGGCCTGATAAGAGAGTGGCCTTTGGTGGGAATGGCCTGATAAGAGAGTGGCCTTTGGTGGGAATGGCCTTATAAGAGAGTGGCCTTTGGTGGGAATGGCCTGATAAGAGAGTGGCCTTTGGTGGGAATGGCCTGATAAGAGAGTGGCCTTTGGTGGGAATGGCCTTATAAGAGAGTGGCCTTTGGTGGGAATGGCCTGATAAGAGAGTGGCCTTTGGTGGGAATGGCCTGATAAGAGAGTGGCCTTTGGTGGGAATGGCCTTATAAGAGAGTGGCCTTTGGTGGGAATGGCCTGATAAGAGAGTGGCCTTTGGTGGGAATGGCCTGATAAGAGAGTGGCCTTTGGTGGGAATGGCCTGATAAGAGAGTGGCCTTTGGTGGGAATGGCCTGATAAGAGAGTGGCCTTTGGTGGGAATGGCCTGATAAGAGAGTGGCCTTTGGTGGGAATGGCCTGATAAGAGAGTGGCCTTTGGTGGGAATGGCCTGATAAGAGAGTGGCCTTTGGTGGGAATGGCCTTATAAGAGAGTGGCCTTTGGTGGGAATGGCCTGATAAGAGAGTGGCCTTTGGTGGGAATGGCCTTATAAGAGAGTGGCCTTTGGTGGGAATGGCCTTATAAGAGAGTGGCCTTTGGTGGGAATGGCCTTATAAGAGAGTGGCCTTTGGTGGGAATGGCCTTATAAGAGAGTGGCCTTTGGTGGGAATGGCCTTATAAGAGAGTGGCCTTTGGTGGGAATGGCCTTATAAGAGAGTGGCCTTTGGTGGGAATGGCCTTATAAGAGAGTGGCCTTTGGTGGGAATGGCCTTATAAGAGAGGGGCCTTTGGTGGGAATGGCCTTATAAGAGAGTGGCCTTTGGTGGGAATGGCCTTATAAGAGAGGGGCCTTTGGTGGGAATGGCCTTATAAGAGAGTGGCCTTTGGTGGGAATGGCCTGATAAGAGAGTGGCCTTTGGTGGGAATGGCCTTATAAGAGAGGGACCTTTGGTGGGAATGGCCTGATAAGAGAGGGACTACTAATTTGATCTTTATTTTGCTTTGTTTTACCTTGGTACTATTTTTTTTTATCTTGTTTGTCATTTCAAATGAAAATCTCTTAAGATTTGGGTACTTTATGATCCTCTAACAGTTTATATACATGTAGCTTGTGGATAAGAATAACCAAGAGCACAAACAAATTAATTTTCAGCAATAAAGGATGAACACTTTAATGAATTGAACATGAGATATATCAATGTTCTTTATGTTATACTAATATATATTCTTTTTATGACTCAATTGAAACCACAACCAAGTCTTTAGATGTTATTGTTTCTGTGTTTCAAGTCTTCAATATTTTATTTCTTAGAATGATGATTAGACAAGACACTATACCTGTACAGTTTCCTCCAGTCTGGTCTAGTTTATAACCTTGTTCACAATTACATCTAAAGTGTCCGTATACATTTTCACACTGTCCATGTACACACAGGTTTTTAAATATACATTCATCGATGTCTGAAAATATACTGATATTTTATTTTTCTGAATAAATGTAGAAATCAGTTTAATCTAATGTTAACTACTTGTCTATTGAACTATCTTAGTGCAGTCAATAAATAATAAATATATCTTTTTAACCAGGAATTTATTAAATTTCTTATTTCATTAAAATGATCACTTTCACCAAAGACAAATAAATGCTTTATGTAGTAGGAAACAGTATTGACATTTGACACCTGTGGTAGTAGACTACCTACATTTGATATCTTTGGTAATCATTACCTTCACAAGCTTTCTCGTCTTCTGTTCTAGTAAATCCCATCTCACATTCACATCTATAACTACCAGGGATGTTTAAACACTGTCCATTCTGACATGTCAGCCGATCAACAGTACACTCATCTACATCTAAAATATACAACAGTTCATTAAATGTCTCCCTTTTTGATACTAAAACTAATACTTAAATATACGTTATCTATTATATATGTGATGTGGCATTTCATTTAACCTTGAAATATTATTTGTTTGACCCACGCCGAAACTTGATTTGCATCGACTTTTGCTGTCCTCATTTCTGTTTACAGATGTTAAGGTTTACTGGCAAGCCATTTGTTTTTTGTGCTTGTTGTGGTTGGTTATATTGTACAGTACTACTATTTAAGTTGTTATTTTGTACCTAATCCATCAGATGTGGTAATTAATTTAACAATGCCATATTTTTTGCTAACCTCAAACGGGAACCATGTGTCGATCTATCAATATGTAACTTGTATAATTCTGGAAGCTATTTTGAATGTATATACTGGGTAACACCATCCTATTATTTATGACGTGGATGAAATCAATCTGTATACTTCTGGTTTACAATTCGTTGATGTTTCCCGATATATCAATTTCGGTGGCAAATACTCTACTGTGTCACAAATTTGACCTTTGACTGCTGGATCTTGTTTTGAATTGTCTAGTTCATGATGAGTTATGTTATATATGCTCATTATGAAACAGCTTCACAGACACCACAAATTATTGTAACTATTACACTAACCTCTACAACGATAGCCATCACCTGTATACCCATCATCACAAACACATCTAACACTACCAGGTACATTTATACAGGTAGCAGATATATCACACCCACCGTTATTACGGTTACATTCGTCCACATCTGTAACAGATAATTTGGTATTTGATAAACATCTCTTACAGTTAAATAATGAAAAATGTGTAATAAAATAAAAAAATAATACTATAATAAAAAGAGACTGTTTATATAGCATCAAAGAATTTTCTTAAAAATACTGTACTTTCTATTTTCCGTTTGAATAAAAACTACAGATTTCATTCAAATTATAGACTAAATTTTCCCCTAAATTTACCATATATGGATCCTGTTGATAAGAAAATTTCTGTCAATTACATCCAATATAACTGTTTCATGTAAGCTAAAGGTAGGTCTGATTTCCAAATAATACCTTATTTTGGCACCTTTTGGTCAAAACATTTCTCATTATAAAAACAATGAAAATTCTGTCTAAGAAGACTTTATGAAACTCATCAATATTTAGTTCAACAATGTTTCAATTCATTTGAATTTCTTAGCAATATTTTCCTCATCATCAGATCAATTAAAATTAAAATTTGGACCCATAAAACTAGCTTAACCTCACCAGTACCAACTGTCTGTACCGAGTCAGGAAAGAACGTGGCCATATATATTTGTTAGGGGTATCAATTTTGAATATGATTTTTCAAATAGATTTTGGAACTGGTCCGACAGGGTGTTATTTTTTGTTTCTCATTTTATTATGATCTACCTACCTCAAATGTCGCAGGCGACACAATTTTGATTTTTCTAAAAGAAATTGATTTATATCCTAAAATATAGCTGTATAACATATGTTCTAAATATATGGTTTTATCTTTTATTTGTATATATAATCTTTTTGTTTTATAGACAAGTATGTTTTATGTTTTATTTCTAAGGGTTAATAACAAAATTTCTTCATGCAACGATATAGCTGAAATATTGCTAAAGTTGGTGTTAGACACCAATCAATCAATCTACCTACCTCTACATGTAAATCCATCCCCACTATATCCTGGTTTACAGTCACATTTAAATGAACCAATCGTATTGATACAAACTGCCTGTGAGTCACACCTAGATGAACCCTTTACACATTCATCAATATCTGTAATTATATAATAAATATACATGTTTCATCCATTCTTTGTAAATAAATGTACTGATATACTGTCTAGTTGCATACTTTTTATCCACAGTTTTTATATTTCAAGGGGAGAAATAATATCTACTAAAACATTAGTGCCCACTAAAATAATTCTTTTGATATCAATGTCTATATATAACAGTATTTCATAAAAATTTTCAAATTTGCTGTATGAAATATTTGGTACACAACAAGATAAGAGTAACACAGTAAAATAACTCTGGGTCACCTCCTTTAGAACTTGTAGTAAATATAATTGCTATGAATTCTATTTTTTTCTAGGTCTTTGCATGGTAAAAAAATTAGAATCGTCTAATACTAGAATTGTTTGTTTAACATTACAGTAGTGCCCCCTCTTATAAGACCATTCATGTAATGACGAAGTGGCCTTATAAGTGGGTGGCCTCTCTGGAGGGGGGACATTTAGAAGTATTTAAGTGCATCTGAAATCTGGCTTGATACTACTATACCTGTACACCCTGGATCTTTAGTGTCTGTTTTAACAGAGAATCCTGGATCACACACACATGTGAAGGATCCATGTGTATTTCTACACTGACCATTTCTACAGAAATTCTTTCCAAATTTACATTCATCTATGTCTGAAAAATTATCATAAAAATAAAATAAATAAATTATTTATGCTTTCTTAAGAAATAAAAATAAATTATCACGAAAAACATGTATATAAACTAATACAGATCAAACTAGAACTGTGAGTGACCTCACTGAGTGATACCCCCCACTTGCAATAGTATGATGTTCAAACATTGGAATACAGGTATATTAGCAAGTTACCTATGAAAAATGAACGGATATGGAGTTATGTCAAGGAGACAACATCCCATCTCCAAAATAAACTAACCAAGAACATACATCTCGGGGTCACCACAAGGTCTTCAACAAAGTGGGATTGTTTAAAACCAATACGGTTTCATCAGTATACATGAGGATTACAACATTTCCTAACTTTTTTACAGGTCACATCAAATGTTATTGATTCATCACCTTCCAAATTTTTGACAGCAACCATATTCTTTCATGCACATCTGCAGGCAGTGTATTACAACTGTGTAAAGTTTCATTTAAGTTCAATGAGCCGTTTAGGAGGAGTTGTGCTTACAAGCCCATCTCTCCATACAGAACGTATTTCAGAGTATAAGTTGAATTATCTCCCCTTCCAAATTTTGGACAGCAACCATATTTCTTCATGCACATCTGCAGGTAGTGTATTACAACTGTGTAAAGTTTCATAAACATCCAATAAGTTGCTTAGGAGGAGTTGCGCTTACAAGGTACATGCCCCCCCCTTTTCGTGAAAGTATAAGTTGAATTATCTCCCCTTTTAAATTTTGGACAGCAACCATATTCCTTCATGCACATCTGCAGGTAGTGTACTACAACTGTGTAAAGTTTCACAAAACTCCAATCAGCCGTTTAGGAGGAGTTGCGCTGACAAGGTACACGACCCCCCCCCCTTTTTCATGAAAGTATAAGTTGAATTATCTCCCCTTTTAAATTTTGGACAGCAACCATATTCCTTCATGCACATCTACAGGTAGTGTACTACAAATGTGTAAAGTTTCATAAAAATCCAATAAGCCATTTAGGAGGAGTTGTGCTTACAAGGTACATGGACGGACGGACAGGGTGATTCCTATATACCCCCCAAACTTTGTTTGCGGGGGTATAAATACTGTAAATAATTTATATTATGAGGCATATAATTTATTACATGATTCTTGCTTTGTTAGGTCTATAATATTGAAGCACGAATACCTAGCAGAGGAATATGAAGAGGTGTGTGTATGGGTAGATTTAAGGATCCATGAATACATTAGTGTATAGTGGGTTATTTTCGGAGGGTGAAAATCTTTGGATTTTTCATATGAAAAAAACAAAAAAAAAACAAATAAGATTTTTTTTTATTTTTTCTCTCTCAACTAATCATGATTGTTTTTGTCATATCTGCCAAAATAATCCACTATACTGTAATTTCTAAAATAACCATGAAAAATGATGGCTAATAAAGAATGTTATTTTACAAGTACTGCATAAATTACCCTATCTTTGTACTAAATTCAGATTGGAGAGAGAAAAAAAATCAATACTTGCACAAACTTGAACTTTAAAAAACCTAAAAAGAAAAAAAATATTAAAATCATTTACCGGTCATGTATGTGTGGTAGGGGTATCGATTTCGTCTCTACAATTTTGCTATTGGATTTTGGAGCTGTTCCGACAGTGTGTAATTTTTCGTTTTTCATTTCATTATATAGGTTAGTTAACCTACCAATACAATCTTTATTATCATCTGTTGGAGCCAGTCCACCTATACATGTACATCGGTAGGATCCCTGGAGATTTGTGCATCTTCCACCGCTACATATATCAGCATTCTCCTTACATTCATCAACATCTGAAATAAATCAAAACTAAGTATACATACTACAGTCAAACCTGTCTTAAAAACACCTGTATACAAGTCACTGTCTATAAAGGACAGCTTCATTTTCTTAATTTAATAAATAGTACATATAATATGAATCTGTAGGCTGTATATAAAAGGTAACTAATTAATGGTATGCTTTCAGATTAACTTTAGTGTTGTTCATTAGGAGTTGCTGCAGCTTGTATTTTATATACAGTGTCATTCATCAAACACAAGGGTGGCATTATCCACACACCAATGTGGCATTCCCCAAAAATACAAGGGTAGCATTTTCCAAAAACTCAAAGGTGGCATTCTCCACACACCAATGTGGCATTCCCCCAAAACACAAGTGTGGCATTCTCCCAAAAGACAAGTGTGGAATTCTCCACACACCAATGTGGCATTCTCCCAAAAGACAAGTGTGGCACTCTCCCAAAAGACAAGTGTGGAATTTTCCACACACCAATGTGGCATTCCCCAAAACACAAGGATGGCATTCTCCACATACCAATGTGGCATTCCCCAAAAATACAAGAGTGGCATTTTCCACACACCAATGTGGCATTCTCCCAAAACACAAGAGTGACATTCTCCAAAAAGACAAGGGTGGCATTCTCCAAAAAGACAAGGGTGGCATTCTCCAAAATGACAAGTGTGGCATTCTCCACACACCAATGTGGCATTCCCCCAAAACACAAGGGTGGCATTCTCCACATACCAATGTGGCATTCCCCAAAAAGACAAGGGTGGCATTCTCCACACACCAATATGGCATTCATCAAAAATACAAGGGTAGCATTCTCCAAAAACTCAAAGGCGACATTCTCCACACACCAATGTGGCTCTCTCAAATACCAGTGTGACATTTCCAAGACACCAGGGTGGCATTTATATCATGTCTCAATGTCAAGTTTTTTTTGTACATCCAACACAACCAGTGGACACCCCTTTTTGAATCACTTGTAATAAAAAAAATTCAATATACTTACCTTGACAAGATTTTTGGTCTGGTAGTAATATAAATCCAGGTTTACAACCACAGGTAACTGATCCTGCTGTGTTGATACAGATAGCCTGACAGTCTCCATTCCTAACATTACATTCATCAATATCTGTAAAATACATCTTAAATGTCATAACATTTATTATTATTAAAAAGATGCCTACCTGAAATTGCTAAATATTTTAAATAAAGAATAGCAACAAATGTTATGCATCAACAGAAATTTAAATAAATAGTCGAATCTGGAAAAATCCAGTTGATGTCGCTATCAGTCAATTATTTTTGTTTGTTTTTACCTATATGTTGCTTTGGTTAACTTCATGGATTACTCAGACATGGATAAAATGATGGACATAAACAATGATAAATGCTAATAATGAGCTTGAAATCATCAAATAATGCTATGAAAAAGTAGTCTATATGCAAAATTAAAGCACACAAACCCTTTATAATGCTTAGATAAATGATAATTTACACTGTTGTGCTACCATGAATAGTCTTAGACTTACTACAGTGAAAAATACAATGCTTATTTATGTACATTCGTTCCGGTTTTGTCATAATCATGTTTACAATTTGACAAAGCCGAAATTTAAAAACATCTGTTGACATCAAGTTTTAGGCTATAACTTGTTACTAACTGACTTTTCCTCTGAAAAATTATATCTAAAAAAGACAATATAACAATAACAATCATAACACCTAATAATGTAATACATTATATACAGTATATTCATCAAAACTTGTGAAAATCGTTTGTGTCTTCTTTAAAAAATACCGCTTTATAACATGCCAGAAGTTGACAAAACATTTTCATCTGGGATTCTTTGACGACAGTGCATATAAAGAACACAAAAGTCAGATAAACAAGGGCAACACAAAGCGTGGCGTATCCCCTCACCTAAAAATTTGACCCGGTGTCATATGGTATTTTGAACCCCATAGTAAATTGAACCCGGGGTCGATTTACCTATGATATTTTGACCCCGGGTTTAATTTTCCATATGGTATTTTGACCCCGGGGTCAATTTTTTGTCATTGTATTTTGAACCCCCTCATGGCAATTGAACCCCCCCTCATTTCTACCAAAAGAGAGGAGTTTGATATACCATAGGTAGGGGGGTCAATATTGCATGGGCAGGGGGGTCAAAATACCATGGGTTGGGGGGTCGATATACCATGGGTAGGGGGGTCGATATACCATGGGTAGGAGGGTCAATATGCCATGGGTAGGGGGTCGATATACCATGGTTAGGGGGGTCGATATACCATGGGTAGGGGGGGTCAATATACCATGGGTAGGGGGGTCGATATACCATGGTTAAGGGAGTCAATATACCATGGGTAGAGGGTCGATATACCATGGGTAGGGGGGTCAATATGCCATGGGTAGGGGGTCGATATACCATGGGTAGGGGGGTCAAAATAGCATGGGTAGGGAGGGGGTTCAATATATATTAATAATTATGGGTAGGGGGGGGTGGGGGGTAATAAAATTTCAAAATTTCCAAATAAATCTAAATTTTCAAAAAAGTTCAAAATCTCAAAAATTTTATAAAATTAAAATTAAAAAAAAAAAAAAAAAAATTGAAAATTTTTAAAAAAAAATTAAATATTTCAAAAATTTCAAAATATTCAAAAAATTTCATAAAATTTCAAAACTAACATATTTCATAAGATTATAAAAGAATAAAAAAAAACAATTCAAAAAAAATTTCATAGAATTTTAAGAAAATTTTCAAAATTTCAAAATTTGTAAATCATGAATTTGATATTTTTCTTAAAATTGGTTTCGCTGAGATTCCCTATATAAACAAAGGTTTACTTGTTTACTTAGTTTTTTCAATGGGTATGGGGGTCGATATACCATGGTATATCGACCCCCCTACCCTATACAATTATTGACTTTTAATGCGGTCTACTCATGACTATACGGACCTGGTTAATAAATGATTGACCGAGGCCAACGGCCGAGGTTAATCAATCATTGACCAGGTCCGCATAGTCATGAGTAGACTGAAATTAAAAGTCAATAACTGCTTATTAAATAATAAGGAATTTTTCAAACTTTTCAACAGTATATTCAACAAAATAGGCTACAATTGTTTTATCATTTCTCAAGATTATTTAAATATTATGAAATTTTGTATATATATTTTTAATTTTCAAATTTTTTAATTTTTTGAAACTTTTGAACTTAAATTTTTTTTTTTTTTAAATTTTGACCCCCTACCGATGGTATATCGACCCCCCTACCCATGGTATATTGAACCCCTTACCCATGGTATTTTGACCCTCCTACTCATAGAATATCTACTATCCCCTGAACACTCGTCAACATCTACAAAAATATCATTAGAATACAAAAATCTAGAACAATACTCAACTATACGCTTTGTATTTGCAAAGTATTGAAAATGATATCTTTTGATTAGAAATGGGAGGGGGGGGGGTCAAAATACCATGGGGGTTCAATTAACCATACAGGGGGGGGTTCAGTTTTCAATAAGGGGGTTCAATATACCACGGATGTAAATCGACCCCGGGTTCAATTTACCATGGGGTTCAAAATACCATATGACACCGGTGACCTTGACCTTTGACCTTGAAAATCAATAGGGTTCCAGATTCTCTCAAGGACTAAGTATGTACCAAGTTTGGTCAAAATCCATTGAAGGATGTTGATTCTAGAGTGTTCACAAGGATGTTATGGAAGGACGGATGGTAGCGTTACTATATCCCTTCGCAACTTCGTTGGCGAGGGGATAATAAAGACAACAAGAATATAATACCTGAGCATGATGTATGTTGTGTATTTGGTTCATATCCATCAAAACAACGGCACTGGTATCCACCCATATAATTCTCACATATACCATAAGTACAAATACTACTATCCCCTGAACACTCGTCAACATCTACAAAAATATCATTAGAATACAAAAATCTAGAACAATACTCAACTATACGCTTTGTATTTGCAAAGTATTGAAAATATTTGCCATAATTTAAAATAAATTAAAGTCTGATAAAATTGTTAAACATAACTGATATACTAGTTATAGGTTCAATGCTTATTAAATATACAGTATAGAATACAAGAAATCTCAAACATATATTTTGAATAGAAAGTTAAATTTGAAAATTCACTGGTAAAGAAAGTACCTATATAAATTTCACCTGTATTTTGAAACAGTGTTATTATCAAAATGAGCCAAAGGTAATAAAAGTTGAAGTTGTGGTTATATAAATATTATTTCTTCACATTTCCATGTCAATGGCATGGGCTGTCAAAATTAAGGTTTTAGATTATAGACCACAAGCCTAACATAACAAAGGTAGGTTTTCGTGGCATAATATCCACCCATGACCAGGGGTTTGGTCAGTCAGTTCTCAATAGCTGTCAAGCTTCTCACTTTCCCATATAGTCTAGTAGTCACAATACATATGAAAAATCCATTGAAGGATAGAACTGGTGGGGTATGTTGTAATGGGTTAAAGTGACATGGACAAGATAGTCAATACAAGTCAAATCTGAATGTTTTTCAAGGCATTGCGTCAGAGGGTGTAAATCTATCTGTAGAGAAGCGTGAAATAGTGAGGCTTTCCTTCACACGTTCCTAACAAATGTGAATAGGTTTTAGATCATTTGGTTGAAAACTGTTAGAGAAGTTGATTACCGGGTACACAAAGTATGTACCATTTTCCCCTACCATTGTGCCTGCCATTTCACTCTACTATAACTCAAATTACACTTCATTCAATCCCCTCCACCCAAAAAAATAATATGATGTCCATCATTGGCTATATAAACAAAGCCATGCTGGACAAATAATGGACATCATGATTTCAGGTATTTATACAGGACTGTGGTGTACACAAACATTTTTTCCCCGACAAAAATACTAGACAACCAACTACCAACTTTAAATTTTATAATAGGTCATCTATATCTGTGGCATAGTTTGCAAGGAATATGCTGGGGACATTGACACATACAAGATACAAATTTATGTTATGATTTTTGCCACTACAAAATAAATATGTATACACCATTGACTAAATATACTAACCTCTACATGATCTGCCATCAGAGGACAGAATGTGACCTTGAGGACACTGACAGATGTAACTACCAGCTGTATTCTCACATGACCCTCCAGTACACAATGTTGGTTGCCGTTGGCATTCATCAATGTCTAAATCATATAATATTGTCTTAGAGTATTAAACATGTATTAATATTGAATTGTAAAGCTAATAGCCTATATAATATTATAATACAACATTAGCCAACTCAGTAATGAGAGGAAGAAGTTGAGAAGATTACTTAATAATTAAACCAACATTTAAATTACATAATTAAACCAGCTATGTAGTCAGTCTAGATCTACCATGAATTGAGCTAAATGACATCACTAACTCTCTTAAGAACCCATATATACAAGGAGATTTTCTGCTGAGTGTAAACCTTTAAGAGCATTATTTTTACTCCAAACCAACAGTTAACCTAATTAAAATTGCATGTTTATTGAATTTTCACAATTCTTAAAACTTGAAAATCAACTAACTTCTAACAAAATTCAGAATCAGGTGAATTCAGTGGTCACAGTACAAGCAACCAATCAGCAACAAGCTTACAAAATGTTGAGGTATAAAATGGTATATAAGTTAATGAAAAGATGAGATAACAATGTAGCTTCTTAATGTTAATGAAAGGTTACTTGACTTTGATCTGATACACAATGTTGTTATCTAAATAAAAACATACCCATACACATCTGTTCCCTCATAACTGCTTCAAAACCAACATTACAATCACACCTGAACCTTCCAGGTAGATTTACACAGGTACCATCACCACACACTCCAAATGATATCTTACATTCATCAATGTCTATAAAAACAGATAAAAATCTCTGATCTTTTAAATTTCTACATTGTACACAACTCTACGACAGAATTCCAATATTTCATTTTTTATGTTTTAATTGTAGGTCAAATGAATACTCAAAATAACTCAGAATTACATTCATTCTTTTTATTGTAAAGTTTATGTATGTGAAATTATATTACATAAATGATTGATGGGTAATGTGCATTTTACCTCAATTTCAATACTATAAAAATCTATTTCAGTTACGTCTAGACTGTTGATTACTCTAAAGTTAAAGCACTGGTGTTCACTGTCCTGTCGCAAAAAACTAACAATTAATGCATAAAAAGTTGTATCAAGTACATCTCACCATGGACGAAACTCAAATTCACAACGATA
This sequence comes from Bathymodiolus brooksi, assembly GCA_963680875.1. NCBI lineage: Eukaryota > Metazoa > Mollusca > Bivalvia > Mytilida > Modiolidae > Bathymodiolus > Bathymodiolus brooksi. Next base: position 125,083,231 of record OY804577.1, on the reverse strand, counting down.
AGAGCTGATATACACCGATTGCATAGATAAACAAACAATATATATATTTCTGAAAATACTGAACTTACAGTCTTATATTGTAAAAGCATGTGAAAATGTTGATTAAATCAAAATAAACAAGCATGAAATATACAAACATAATTTATCAACTAGAATAAATTTGTCAACATACCTGTACAATTAACGCCCCTCTGATCTGGAGCAAATCCTGGTTTACAGACACATTCAAAACCTTTTAATGTATTCTTACACTGTCCATTATGACACACATCAGGAAACTCTATACACTCATTAATATCCTCTGTCAAAATACACAAACAAAAACATTTTGTTATTTCATTTCTTTTTAATGGAATTTGGTTTGATTAAAACAATATATTTTTTCTGAGAGATTTTTCTGAAACAGCAAAGGAATTAAACTAATCTTTAGTCTTAACGACTGAAAAGAAGGAGTTCTTGGCAATCAGGCAGGAGCTGGAAAACAATAGTGATGTTGATTGATAGATTGAATATTGGTTGTTAAACTCCCAGCGGAAAATATTTCATGCATATTTATGACGAGAACATGCTTAACAATATCTAAACAAGATGAACTGTGAGCTAATGCTCACCTATGATACCCCCGCTCTTTGGCAAACAGGAAGTAGGAATCTGATGGGTCCAAAAATGCTTCCCACGATATGGGGTACCTATATGAAGCTTGTGACCAAATATCAGATCTCTGCCATCAATAGTTGCTAAGAAAAATGTGACGAAAAATGTGCATATATGTTCAATGTGTATAGAAACCAACTAAGTCGGAAAACAGGAAGTAGAAATCTGACGGGTCCAAAACCGCTTCCCACAATATGGCATACCTATATGAAGCTTGTGACCAAATATCAGATTCCTGTCATCAATAGTTGCTGAGAAAAATGCGACGAAAAATGTGCATATACAAATGTATGTTAAATGTGTATAAAAATCAACAAAATCGACAAACAGGAAGTAGGAATCTGATGGGTCCAAAAATGCTTCCCACGATATGGGGTACCTATATGAAGCTTGTGACCAAATATCAGATTTCTGCCATCAATAGTTGCTGAGAAAAATGTGATGAAAAATGTGCATATATGTTCAATGTGTATAAAGACCAACTAAGTCGGCAAACAGGAAGTAGGAATCTGACGGGTCCAAAAATGCTACCCACAATATGGTATACCTATATGATGCTTGTGACCAAATATCAGATTTCTGCCATCAACAGTTACTGAGAAAAATGCGACAAAAAATATCTTGGACGGACGGAAGGACGGACAGAGGTAAAACAGTATACCCCCCTCCCCCTTCGGGGAGCGGGGGTATAAAAATATAAAGAAATAAAGTGGGGATTGAACTTTTGAATGCCATTGGAAAGTACACAGAATTTGGAGACACGAAAAATTTAATCTTTGGTAGTGGCTACAATGCAAATAGTCTTTTTCAAAATCTATATAAGAGGTGTTCAAAGTTCAGGGAGTGTGGCACCAGTCAGGTTGTATTATTATTATAACATGAAATATAAAACACCCCATCAAGAAGGTGCTCCTATCTGCCAGCTGGGGACGTGTTGGGCAGTGCTGTTGATTAATCAATGAGAACCTACACCAGTGATATGACACAGGGGTCTGGAGCCTGAAGAAAAAGGAGATGTTGTGTGAAGCTGGGAGACCATTTAAGGTTGAGTCCAGATGCAATATACATGTAATTTTACATGAACAAGTAAATTAATTTGATTTCATTATTCTGTGCAAGTAGAATTTAAATTCTCATTACAAAATGTATACTTGTCATAGGTGAAAACTTAATAATCAACTGTGCCTTTCTGTATGAAATGCCAATACACAACAATAATTTTTTCATACTGTTTAAGTATCCAATAGAATAGTCATTTGTAGAAGATAGTTTTTATTCATAGTTTTTATCAAAACTACATTTTCTGTGTTTTTAACTATTATCACTATTTTGTTTATTTTCCCTTTGATGTTTAAAACCGATATATTTCATATCATGTGGGCGCATGATATGATTCCAATTATCGCTAATCGCTAAGCGTTGTCAAGGATGCACGTAGTATTATCTTGTTTTCTAATATGACGTTATAATGACGTCACATTACCAAATTCTTGATAATTAAGTGATTAACGATATAAAATATTAATTGTGTTTAAAAAAATGTCAGTATCTAAACAAAATTTATTTAATTATGAATACAAAATAGCGATAAAATAATTAAAGATGCTTTTTAAAACTCGAGGACGTTTCTCAGTCATCTCTCATCTCAAGTCTTCGCCCTTCGATGAGAGATGACTGAGAAAAGTCATCTCGTTTTAAAAAACATCGTTAATCACTTATTATGACAGTTTGTCCACAAGGTTTTTGGTGTTGAATTGGTTTTTAATTCACAATATTTTATTGAAATCTGTACATTTGTTAGTTCAAAAACCTTGAATACTGGTACCTTCTCTCGGCCTCTGTGTTGCATTTATTATTACTAACTAAATTATATGTTTTGAATCAATTCGTCCTGAAGGCTCATGGTCTTAAGTTGTATTTGGTTTCTAAGCACTAATGACAATGAATGCCTTTTTATTACATCCATTCTGAATTTTTTTAATTAAAGCACAAAATGTTTTTTTATTTAAACTAATAATATTTTACCTGTTACGCCGAAGCACAAAGATGTATACTCCTCTGAAATAAAAATAAAAAACCTAAATAAGTGGATATTCAAAATAAAATATAACTATAAAAGTTCTCACGAAATAAAAAAAATAAATTATTTGAGGATTCATAGTTAAATGATGTTCTGAATATTATAATAAACATTTTTTTCTCCCTACAATAATACATCAAAAATCAGCAAAAAACGAACTAAAAAAAAAAATTTTGACAAATCACTAAATGTTTAATTTCAGTCAAATTCTGATTACTCTTGTTTGCCCATCGAGAAAAAATTAATTGCAACAAAATACTAGTTCAAATTGAAGTGTAAATTACAAAAAAAGATGCACTCGACTTGCAACCGCAAGTGATAAATTTACCAGTTGCTTGCCCATGGTTGGTGGTCCTCTCCGGCTTCTTCCACCACTAAGACTGGTCGCCATGATATAGCTGAAATATTGCTGAAAGTGGCGTTAAACACCAAAAATAAATAAATCAATCAAATTGAAGCAGTGTTCACTGATTAATTTCCTATTAGAATCAATCAGATATACATGTGAGAGAAAAAAACTATTATTCAAAGCTTCAGCCTACTTTCACAATGCTATTTCATATCTTCTGGTAAATGTCTTATCAAATAAACACAGTAAGTGAATTAAGATGTTAGAAAATAACATGATCCATTTCAAAAAGTATCACAAAACAGTTGTCATAGTTAGTGTTATTTTTGATTGGATTATACCTGTTCCTTTTCTTGGACACTGTTTACATGGTGATCCCCAAGCCTTTCCTAATGAACAACAGCATGTTGATTTGAGGTAATTTCCTAGAATAGGAGAAGTACACAATCCACGGCTATACTCCATATAACATGATGACGTTCTTGTATCTGTTCAAACAAACAGAAAATGTGATTTAATCTTTACATAAAGCACATTTTTTAAAAGAATTAATAAACATTTGGTAAGAAAGGATATGGATGTAAATGAACATGAGAGACTATCCAACATTACACTTAGACATGGATTAAAGTAAAAGGACAGCTTGTAATAAGAAAGAATATGGATGTAAATGAACATGAGAGACTATCCAACATTACACTTAGACATGGATTAAAGTAAAAGGACAGCTTGTAATAAGAAAGAATATCCAACATTACACTTAGACATGGATTAAAGTAAAAGGACAGCTTGTAATAAGAAAGAATATGGATGTAAATGAACATGAGAGACTATCCAACATTACACTTAGACATGGATTAAAGTAAAAGGACAGCTTGTAATAAGAAAGAATATGGATGTAAATGAACATGAGAGACTATCCAACATTACACTTAGACATGGATTAAAGTAAAAGGACAGCTTGTAATAAGAAAGAATATGGATGTAAATGAACATGAGAGACTATCCAACATTACACTTAGACATGGATTAAAGTAAAAGGACAGCTTGTAATAAGAAAGAATATGGATGTAAATGAACATGAGAGACTATCCAACATTACACTTAGACATGGATTAAAGTAAAAGGACAGCTTGTAATAAGAAAGAATATGGATGTAAATGAACATGAGAGACTATCCAACATTACACTTAGACATGGATTAAAGTAAAAGGACAGCTTGTAATAAGAAAGAATATGGATGTAAATGAACATGAGAGACTATCCAACATTACACTTAGACATGGATTAAAGTAAAAGGACAGCTTGTAATAAGAAAGAATATGGATGTAAATGAACATGAGAGACTATCCAACATTACACTTAGACATGGATTAAAGTAAAAGGACAGCTTGTAATAAGAAAGAATATGGATGTAAATGAACATGAGAGACTATCTAACATTACACTTAGACATGGATTAAAGTAAAAGGACAGCTTGTAATAAGAAAGAATATGGATGTAAATGAACATGAGAGACTATCCAACATTACACTTAGACATGGATTAAAGTAAAAGGACAGCTTGTAATAAGAAAGAATATGGATGTAAATGAACATGAGAGACTATCCAACATTACACTTAGATATGGATTAAAGTAAAAGGACAGCTTGTAATAAGAAAGAATATGGATGTAAATGAACATGAGAGACTATCCAACATTACACTTAGACATGGATTAAAGTAAAAGGACAGCTTGTAATAAGAAAGAATATGGATGTAAATGAACATGAGAGACTATCCAACATTACACTTAGACATGGATTAAAGTAAAAGGACAGCTTGTAATAAGAAAGAATATGGATGTAAATGAACATGAGAGACTATCCAACATTACACTTAGACATGGATTAAAGTAAAAGGACAGCTTGTAATAAGAAAGAATATGGATGTAAATGAACATGAGAGACTATCCAACATTACACTTAGACATGGATTAAAGTAAAAGGACAGCTTGTAATAAGAAAGAATATGGATGTAAATGAACATGAGAGACTATCCAACATTACACTTAGACATGGATTAAAGTAAAAGGACAGCTTGTAATAAGAAAGAATATGGATGTAAATGAACATGAGAGACTATCCAACATTACACTTAGACATGGATTAAAGTAAAAGGACAGCTTGTAATAAGAAAGAATATGGATGTAAATGAACATGAGAGACTATCCAACATTACACTTAGACATGGATTAAAGTAAAAGGACAGCTTGTAATAAGAAAGAATATGGATGTAAATGAACATGAGAGACTATCTAACATTACACTTAGACATGGATTAAAGTAAAAGGACAGCTTGTAATAAGAAAGAATATGGATGTAAATGAACATGAGAGACTATCCAACATTACACTTAGACATGGATTAAAGTAAAAGGACAGCTTGTAATAAGAAAGAATATGGATGTAAATGAACATGAGAGACTATCCAACATTACACTTAGACATGGATTAAAGTAAAAGGACAGCTTGTAATAAGAAAGAATATGGATGTAAATGAACATGAGAGACTATCCAACATTACACTTAGACATGGATTAAAGTAAAAGGACAGCTTGTAATAAGAAAGAATATGGATGTAAATGAACATGAGAGACTATCCAACATTACACTTAGACATGGATTAAAGTAAAAGGACAGCTTGTAATAAGAAAGAATATGGATGTAAATGAACATGAGAGACTATCCAACATTACACTTAGACATGGATTAAAGTAAAAGGACAGCTTGTAATAAGAAAGAATATTGATGTAAATGAACATGAGAGACTATCCAACATTACACTTAGACATGGATTAAAGTAAAGGAACAATGTTGTTATTGCTGTTCTATATTGCACAGTACACATTTTAAATATTAAAGTACATATGTGTTAAAATATCCATTGTTACCATGGCAATCTTCAAATGCACATATATTCAAATGTATCTAATTATCGCTGGTTTCTAGATCAATCTCCCTCAGGCATAGGTGACCTTAGCTGATGTTAGCTATCCTGTTTAGACACTTTGGATGACTTGCTCCTAAAGAAATTTAAAATATTTGTCTTTCTCATCTTTTGACTTTGAGTGTACCTAATGAAGGTTATTCTAATCTTTTGACTTTGAGTGTACCTGATGAAGGTTATTACAATCTTTTGACTTTGAGTGTACCTGATGAAGGTTATTACAATCTTTTGACTTTGAGTGTACCTAATGAAGGTTATTACAATCTTTTGACTTTGAGTGTACCTGATGAAGGTTATTCCAATCTTTTGACTTTGAGTGTACCTAATGAAGGTTATTACAATCTTTTGACTTTGAGTGTACCTGATGAAGGTTATTCCAATCTTTTGACTTTGAGTGTACCTAATGAAGGTTATTCCAATCTTTTGACTTTGAGTGTACCTAATGAAGGTTATTCCAATCTTTTGACTTTGAGTGTACCTAATGAAGGTTATTCCAATCTTTTGACTTTGAGTGTACCTAATGAAGGTTATTCCAATCTTTTGACTTTGAGTGTACCTAATGAAGGTTATTCCAATCTTTTGACTTTGAGTGTACCTAATGAAGGTTATTCCAATCTTTTGACTTTGAGTGTACCTAATGAAGGTTATTCCAATCTTTTGACTTTGAGTGTACCTAATGAAGGTTATTCCCATCTTTTGACTTTGAGTGTACCTAATGAAGGTTATCCCAGAATGCTATGCACACTAAATTACATAGCTACATTTTTAAAACACAGTTGCTTTTGATGATGTACAGTAGCGTATTCACTCTGACAAACAATTCATACAGTCATAATCCACTTGTAATATAAATATATTAACTGATGGTAAATCTATGAGTAACCTACCTACACATTTACGTCCTGTTGAGTCCAGAGACAATCCTGGTGGACACGAACAAACAAAGGATCCCTTAGTATTGGTACAGAATCCACGATCACATATGTCAGGGAAAAGGTCACATTCATTTATATCTGTAAAATAAAATTATGGCTTATTACAATCATATTAAATTATCTAGTTTTGCAAAAACAGTATTTACCAACACAGCTCAATACTAATTTAAATGAGTAAGAAAACATCACTATTTTTAAAACATGCGAATTCATTCACCTTCAGAAAGCTTATATTAAAGATATATGAACTTTTATGATATTTAACTGGACATATAGTGCTGCATAAAAAAGTAGGTCAAGTCAACCTAATTTTGAAATGAAGGTGATGCACCATCCAAGATGTCTCTTAAGATGATGTTGCACTGAATTGTTCCAGAAATTGTTCTAAAAAAAAAGCAGTGAAGCATAAAATATAGGTCAAGTCAACCTAAATTTCAAATGAAGGTAGTTCCATTTTGTTGGACAATGTTTAGTGTTTTAGGAAACAGGATTAAATGTCTAAATTAAACTAACCTGTACATGTAATACCATCATCTGACTTGAATCCTGGTCTGCATTTCAAATCCTCTACAACAAAAATGTAATTGTTTCATTTTTCAATAAAACATATTTATGCACTTCTGGTTGGTTTGTAAATAAGGAGGTATCATAAAAGATTTTGTTTACCTCAATATCTGTTAAATTATGTGCATTTTCCAAAGAGAGACAGCTTAAACATAAGGAAATATCTCCTTCAAAAGTGTAAACATTCCAGAAAATGACAGTGAACCTCATCTACAACAAATCTCAGGTTTTCTTCAAAATATGTTTGTAAAAAAGCTTGATATATCTGATTTATTTATACTCTTAACTAATAACAATTCATTATAAACCTATTTATTTTCCACTTGTTTTATTTGTAACTTTTGTTGTTACAAGAAATGAATTCATGCTGAACATGGCATCCCAATATATTTGTTATACAATAGTTTATCACTGAATAATTCACTTCCTCTTTTTTCAATATCAAACCTTGATTTTTATCTGATTTTGATTTACAAGTAACTAAAAAAGAATGACAGATGGAAACATTTTATGATCTGTTTTATACCTACCTGGTGCTGGACATTTTTCACATGGACTACCCCAAGCTTTTCCTATACTGCCACAACATTCTGCTTTAGTTACAGGTGTCTTAACGTCATTCTCACAACGTCCTCCTCTTATTTCTAACCAACATGAAGCTCTCCGATCGTCTATAAAAAAAAAGTTTAATGAAGTTTTAGTTTTATTACCAAGACCAAAAGAAGGAAATCTACAAATTTTATGCAACGTTTTTTTTTTTATTGTTAGTGTCAAATTAACAATTTTGTTTGACTTTCAAACTTTTATTTGTAAATAAGAAGGGGTTATAGTTATGGTGTTTAATGCCACTGTCAACAATATTTCAGTTATATTATGGTGGTCAGTTTTATTGGTGGAGGAAACCAGAGTACCCGGAAAAGACCACTGACCTGCTGCAAGTTCTCGCCATGAGCAGGATTCGAACTCACAAAGTTAGTGGTGATAGGCACTGATTGCATACCACCATACGTCCACGACCACGAAGAACCCCTAAAAAAATTAATTAAAAATAAACATTTTGACCATATTGAAAATTTTATTTTATCTCAGTCATGCCAGATGATGCTAGCAATACTCACTCAAAGAAGCAATTTTTACTTTACTTGTCACTGGTTGAAACCAGAAAATATCAGAAGAATTAGGACACCATCCCTCTTTGCCCTTTCAACTCTCAAAGCAACAAGTAAACAAATTCAACAATAAGAAAGATTGACAAATCTAGTCTTTACCAATGCAGATCCTGCCAGAAGAATCTAATCTCATTCCTGGATGTATACATTCACACTTAAAACTTCCAGGTGTATTTGTACAGTAGGCATCTATACATGGCTTACTTTCTACACACTCATTTATATCTGTCAAGAAAACAAAACATATCAATAAATTTAAATTAGAGCTCCCAGGCAAATCATATTACAGACCACGTCTATTAAGCAATAACTTGTGACCTTAATTTTTTATTTCCTTTCACAGTGTATTTCATATCAATTAAACCTGCATAAAGAGACCACCTGTATTATGTGACCATATTACACTGTTCCCTTGGAAGGTCAAAGACAAAGGACCAATGATTTTACTTCAAATTATTTATATGTTCTAATTTGTCCTTTGTCATATTCAAAGAAATTATAATCACTACTAATTAAGGGACTGCACTTTGACTTTTATGCTTGATTGTATGTACATAGAAAAAAATATCAAATTCATTTTCTGAAGAGGCCACCACAGAGTGGCGAAATATGTTGATGAACCAACAAAGTACTGTATGAATATTTCTACTTCTGTTTAGAATTTTATGGAGAATATATGTATGGTAAGTTAACGTGAACATTTAGAATGTACAAAAAAAACAAGTTATCACATTTTAAAACATACCAGCTGATACAAATAATTCAAAACACATCAGTCATACTGAACATGTTCTTTTAAAAGTTTATTATGTAACACTTACTCAAATAGTAAATATGTTATCAGTGTTGTCTGAAGCAAAGGCTGTTTTGAATCATATTTTCAGTTTAAAATGTTTTATTAGATCACAAAAATGTAAGCATTTACCCTACCTACCTTGACAAGTTGATCTATCCTGTATAAATCTATATCCTGTAGGACACGTACAGTGGTAACTTCCTTCTGTGTTTCTACACTGTCCACCAGAACAAAAATGGGGGTATGTTTGGCATTCATTTATATCTGAAATAAATTAAAACAGGACTTAATGGAATACATTTTGTTCAGTTAGAAATCAATAGTAATGTTAGTGGCAGTCTATCAGTGTAAAATGATGATCCAAATAGCTGGAATTTTCATTATGTTATTAAAAGATTATTGACCCTCTCCTGGTTCCTATAGTAACAATCTAATGAAAGTTAGATGTTTGTTGGATCTTTTTGATTGGATTTTACCCTGCAATCCAATAACATTAAATGACCTTCGATATTTGGTCAAATCTGAGGTCACACACTTCAAGCAACCAATCACCAATTAGCTTACACAATTTTAAGGTATTGATCTGTGTAACAGTTTATGAAAAGAGCAGAGCTTCTGACTATGAATGAGAAGTTACCTCACATAATTAGATGTCAATGGATCTTCAGGTCAAAAATTGAAAATTTCTTATCAACATTATCTTAATTAGATTGGCATATTACTTGACGGAAAGAAAAAGGAATTAAAATGGTACAGAATAAAACATAGATCTTATGATAAAAACCATGAGGTTTCTGATGAAAATTTAAAAGTTCAAAACTATTTTCTTTAATGCTCCACTTTTTCATATACATGTATATGTTTACTCTATTTGTGAAAAAAGAGCTTTAAGAAACTATTTAGCTGTTATATACCTAGACATCTTTTCCCTGACTGGTCAACCCTGTATCCAGGATTACATATACATCTGTATGAACCATCCAAATTTTCACAGGCTCCATTCTGACATATTTCTGGATTCATGGCACATTCATTCATATCTGAAAGATATATATATATATTATGATAATAGGTCATTACTGCCTCTTTCAACAGTATTTTACTTATATTGTGACAGTCATTTTTAACATTGTATAAATGTAAACCTCACCATCAACAGGAATCAAACTCACAAATGTTAGTGGTGATATGTGCTGGTTGCATAGGTACATGTAAATACAAATACCATACGATTGTGACTACAGGGGCTACTGAAAAATTATACAGTGCTAAAATAAATACAAAATACAAAAAGTATTAAATATATAGATTTATCTATTATAAAAATAAACTTTAAGAAAGATTCAAAATAATTCTTTATGGCTCTTTTTATTTGAAATCACAATGCATCACTAATGACTCAAACACAAAATTGATCATCTGTCTTTCCTTCAATGGGCAGAACTGTTTTGAGGTGTCCCAGAAAAAAGACAGAGTTTATAAGTGGTTACACATCATTTATATATATGATAGTGCACAAACAAACCTCCATAGCTGATGTCTGAGTAACATACAGTTCATGTGACTTACCTTCATCTGGCATGGTATCACAGAGTTGTTTATACTGAGGTGTTCCAGATAAAGGACAAAGTTCACAAGTTCATACGACTTACCTTCATCTGGCATGGCATCACAGAGTTGTTTATACTGAGGTGTTCCAGATAAAGGACAGAGTTCACAAGCAGCTCCCCATCTTTTATACAGGAAAGAACTAATGTCTGTACAACAACACATAGATCTAGTCATGGGGACAGGGAGAGGCATGATACAGACACCCCTTCTTTTATCCTGGTAACATATGTCCTTCTTCACATCTGAAATTAAAATCAAAACAGGTGAAATGTTATGCAGTATATGGTTTTGTATAGAATGCACTAGTGTATACCATGCACCTCTTCCTTACTCCTTTCTATAACAGTTAGCAAACTTAACATACATTCTTTAAATTTCTAGCAGATAATACAGACCCACACTGGTCAAATACAGTCAAACTTGCATATTAAGCAAAACCCTGTGTTCAGGAACCTTCATGATCAATGTCAATTCTAGTGCATTTTATGTAACTTGGACCTTCATTAAGGGACCACCTGTATTAAAAGACCATTTTTTCCCTCTCCCTTGAGTGGTCTCTACCGACAGGTGTTACTGTAGTTTTTTGACTACAAAAGTGGACCATAGTGAGTGACGTGCTTGGAGTCTGCGCCACACTCCCTGCAAGCTAAAGACCTCTTTTGTAGATTTCGAAAAAGAGTAGACATATTGTAGCATAAAAATCAAAAACTTAAAGATGATTTCAGTGATTGAACAATATTGTGAAAGTGTGGACATACTAATGACGATTGTAAAACGATCACAAAATGTCAGATGGCCTTTAGCCATGTGATCTGAAAACTATTTATAGCATACCTAGACAAGTTCTGCCATCTCTCTGTAACACAAAATGTTCTGGACATTCACATCTAAAACTTCCCTGGTTATTGATACAGATACCATTTATACAAGGTCTTCTTAAACATTCATCCACATCTATAATACAAACAAACATTACTTATATAATATCTTAATAGCAATATCAGATGGAAGTTTAATCTTAACATACTATTTTGACTGTTAGGAAGTAGATATTCATCGCTGTCTGTCATTTTCATTTTCCGTGCTTAGAAATTATAGGCTTGACAGATGAGTAGTCTGTATTGTTGCGGTTGGTTTACTATTTACATTTTTTGTATTTTATAATAAATTATGCTAATAGATAACAAAAGTAGCCCCATATTTTTTTTCTTCAATAAAAGCACTACTTGTATCACTAGTGATAGTAGACTGTATTGTATTCAACTGTAACATTAGGTAAGTAAGACTGTTATATCTGTCTAGCCTGCCAGTCATATCGAAATTTGTTATTTTCCTGACCATAATTTCACCAGCAATATAGATATTGTAATTTAAAACTGTCCAAACAGGAAAACATCAGTTTAAAAAATATACTGTGAGATTTCTAAAATACATACTGTAAATTGATTCTGTAGTTAAAAAACAATTATGGCTTTTGGAGATCTAGATACCAAAAAGAAGGATTGGGATCTTATTAACTGGTTTAACTCTGCCGCATGTTTATGCCTGTCCCAAGTCAGGACTTATATTATATTGGCTTCTGTCACTCTTATTTCTGTAGTTTATGGTTGATTTATTTATACATGTATTGTCAACCATTACTGTTTTATATTTGACAGAGGAGTGGTACATGTGGCTGTGACTGTCAACTGTTACTATTTAAATTTTTATCTATAGTCTGACAACAACAAAGATTTTAATTTTACCTATACAAACTTTGCCATCGGGTGCTGCTACAAATCCAGGGCTACATATACACATATAACCACCATTCATATTGACACATTTACCATGGGTACACATTCCTGACTTGGAACACTCATTATAATCTGCAACAACAAAAATATTATTTTATATTTTCCTTTTAAGCCATGCCAAAAAAATATTGGTTTGTCATTTCCCTGCCAACCTATAAAAATCAGCATTTCTCTATAGATTAATTCAGGTTTTTTTTTAAATCATTATTTTTAGCATGTTTTTACTACAAAAATGAGTCTTTTCGAATAATAAAAAAAAATTGCCTACCTAATACCTACTTCTCTAATTGTGAAGAGAGAGACAGCAAAGCAACTATTTTCTTAGCATGGCCATAACTATTTGTAGTTTACACATTTCCACTATTAAAAGATTGTAGTATTTCACAGATCAGACTTAAAATGTCATGTACAGTAACAAATCTAGTGGGTTATTGGTGTTTTAACACACTTCATTTATATGGTAGTGGTCAGTTTTATTGGTGGGTAAAACCAGAGTACCCAGAGAAACAGACTGTCCAAAGTCACAGACAAACTTGATCACATAAGGCTGTGTTTACTTAATCCTAGCCTTAACAGGAAATGGAACTAATCTTAGTTTTGATAGGCACTGATTACATAGGTAGATGTAAATTCAACTACCATATGATCATGGCAATGACAGTCCCTTCTGAAACAGAGCATTACAAATATTGTTTTAGAAGTGGTCGAAAGCTCAATTAAGAAATCAAGCAATGCAACAACAAATACCAAGTCAAGTGGTTGTACATAAAGCAGCACAAAACACTGAGGTAGTTCTTGTACACAATGTTTCTTTTTCTGCCATCTGAAATATTGGCATGTAATCCTGGATTTGGGAAGATTTAGCTGAATAAATTCAACTGTTAAAATACTCAAATTACAATGATACAAACCTAAACAGTAAGCGCCATCTGGTGAGAGTTGGAATCCTTGTCTACAGATACACCTATATGATCCTATCGTGTTCTCACACTGGCCATTTATACATAATTTACCATTCTCATTACATTCATCAATATCTAAAAGAAAATAAGTTTTGCAAGACTTAAAAAATAAAGACATGTTGTAAAACATGGAGTGGAGTCTGGAGTCACTTTTGGAGTTAATTTTGGAGTGGTATTTTTTTTAAATTCTTTTCAAAAGTGCATTTTGTTTTATTTACAAAAATAGTGATTATAATATTTTGCCTGTTGAAGGTATTATTTGACGGATTGACTACATTAAAATCTATGGCTGAAGTAAATAAACAAAAATTCTGAAGGGATAAATAATAAGTCATAAATCTGTAAGAATTTTTTACTACTTTGCAAATGATGGTATCCTAATCTTCTCACTAATGATTAAAACAAAAATTATTGGTTTTTGTCAGAAAATAAATAGAATAGCTAAACGGCGTCAGAGGCATGGACGCTGTGGCAGGGGGTTGTTGGGGCAAGAGTATTTTTTTTTGCCCTTGAGATTTTTTATGCCCATATTTTTCTGAATACACTAATAATGAACCACTGAAAACAAATTTCAGGTTTATTGACCCCCCCCCCCCAAAAAAAAAAACTATTAAAAAATAAATCACATTTTGGTTCAGTCTCTCTACAGAGACTTATTCTTCAGTTGCTTACTCAATCTGTGGTTTGAAACTATCACTTGCATTGAATTTCTAATTAATAATACTTCAATATCATATAGATTAAGTAAACAAAGCATTTTCTTCAAATGGAGATGCAAGACTATAATATTTTTGGTATAGGATAGCAACATTCAAATTTTACAGGTAACAATTGTAAAATCCAACAAAATTTAATCATCTGGTAGCCAGTCCATTGAGTGAGTGAGTGATTATTGTTTAAGGCCAAATGAGCAATATTTCAGCTATATCATGGCGAAAACAAATTGCATTCCATGAGAAGATAATGATGTCCACTTTGTATTAGACCAACACGCTTAGTTTGATTTTTATAGTGCTAGCTCATTGAAACAACAGTCTGTGGGTGCTTGTTGCTTAGCGAAGAAGCAACAAATACCGGGGCTCGAACCCATGACCTACCGCACTCGAGACGAACATGCTAACCATTACACCATTAATGCAGTGTCAGTCCTTTGAGTAATAAACTGCAGAATAAACATTTACTAAAGATCAATCAAATATTTACAGGGGTGTGGAATTGCCATGCCTGACTCGTCCGACTCGTACATAGAATCTGCTGGACAAGTAGATTTTCCTGGCTAGCTTGTCCGGGGACAAGTAAAGATCAACAAATAAAAATAATTTGTGATTAAAGTATTCTGGAAAGACAATTCCTCAAATGATATTATATCGTAAATATCAACGGTTATATAGATAAATGTTTTTGTTTTTTTAATGGTGTTCCGAAAGCAGCTAAAATAACCAGAATTGTATATTACGACGTGATTGCAATAATAATTGTACTGCATTTACTTAACCATAACCGGGACAGTGTAACAGGTTTTTATTGGAGTTCCGAATGTGACTTTTCCTTGCTAGTCCATGGCTTTTCGTAAACGAACAGGGCCTAACATCCGTGAACATATAATACAAATCGGGTTGCAGTCGTTACAATGGATAAATATTTAATAATAAAAAAAAGTCTAGGAAAGGTTCTGCCCAAATTGAACATCACGAGAAAGTTAACAAACTCAAAACTCTAGCAGAAAAGGACACATAATTTGAGGAAAAATACCCGACGGACTGTTCAGTCCATGTGGCTAGCCGATTTCTCATGGTTACTGCTGGATTCTGATAGTGTCTCATATTGCAATATCTGCAAGAAATATTCTGATTTTGCTGACCAGAAATCATTAATATTTATTGGCAAAATCGTGGACAGAATGGATACTTGTCTTCCCACCAGTCATCTGCAAAGTATGAAGACAGCACTAAAACTAAATACATGACTGGTTTGATGGATAAAGCCATTGCCAAGGTTAATCAAAATGAACCTGATTGATATGAGAATTTTTTTCAACACAGCTTACTCTGTATCTAAAAACAACTGGCTATTCTCTGACTGCACACATACCTGTTAACCCTCCCCCTTTTCGCGGGAGTCTCCCACGTAAGAGCCTTATCTCCCGCATGGACTGGGTCTCATGCGCGGGAGACATTAATCTCCCGCACACACCTTTTCCTCCCGCACGATCTCCCCCCAACAAAATAAATCAAGTACAATAAAATCTTGACCTACATTTTGCGATCAATATTTCTGGAAATTCCCCATTTGGAACTCCTGTGCTGATGAAAAACGCCGAGAGATACGAATGGTAAAGGTGTTTAAATGATATCCGGTTATTGATCTGTTTGACACCTTTACAGGTAAATTGGGTCATGGAGATTAATTAAGGTGTTGATGATTATACAACAATTATCCACTGATTGACAGTTAATTGGGGATAAGGAAGTGGGTTTGTGGCACACGCTTAGATGATTAGAAGTGTGATAGCGGCAATTAAAAATAGTTATAAACCGTTGTGCAAACAGGAGTCGGACAACCTTTGATGCCGAGGAAAACTTCTTATTTCGATCAAACGTGCAATGAATTCAACTCGGATTGAGTTGTTATGGCTTGTTTGGGACCAAAGCCGATCAAAGTATTATTTAAGGACTAAGTTCCAGGATGGAATTGATAAACCACAAAAATGCCAAAACGTATGCTATCACCCAATGCACCAGCAGCAAAGTGACTTTTTAATTTTAGTGCTCTATGACTTTATTGTTCAGAGCATTCTGTCTTCATTGTTATTGCTTTGTTATAACCTTATGATTATGAATGATTATGAATAAATTATAAATACAGTTTTTATCCTTCATTCATCATATGAAACACTACTAATAAGACAGAAATGTAAACAATATATATTGAAATGGGATGCAGTTGGTTCAATACTGAAACAAACAAAAAGAAAACATCAATTAACAATAAAAACATGCATCAAATACGTCGATAAAAAATCTCCAGTTATGAGACCAAATTTCCAGCCAAAAATTTACAAATCTCCAGTTGTAGCATAGCAACTCTATCACATGTATGCAACTA
The DNA here is from genome assembly GCA_963680875.1 of Bathymodiolus brooksi. Classification (NCBI taxonomy): domain Eukaryota; kingdom Metazoa; phylum Mollusca; class Bivalvia; order Mytilida; family Modiolidae; genus Bathymodiolus; species Bathymodiolus brooksi. The sequence goes on along the minus strand of OY804577.1, from coordinate 125,066,223 downwards.
CAAGGTACAATTTTGTGCATTTAAAGGCGACACACAAAATCTCCCCCTTAGAAGAGTTGGTAAGGGGGGAGATCTCCCCCTAGCAGTTCCCAGAGGTTAACAGGTATGTGCACATTCCTATCTGAAATCCAAATTTAAAATGGTCTTCATTTGAGCAGTGATCTCTTAGTCAGGGTTGATTGTGTTAACTTTATTAAAATTATATTTCAAATTTTACGCAATGATGTAATAAACAATATAAACAAATATTTATACAAAAAACAGGACAAGTAGGATTTTGTACAGACAATTAACTTTTTTCAGATAACTTGCCCGTGGACAAGTAGAACATTTCAGTATTTCCACACCCCTGATTTATAATCTAATATGGTATAATAAATGACTGCCAATCATTTTTATTTTTTACAGCCTTCTAACAGTTATAATATATTACCATAACATATCTGTTGGTTTAAGGATTGTCTGAAGCCAGCATTACATTCACATTTATAACCTCCATTCATGTTGATACAACGCCCATTAGGACACATCCGTGATGTCTTACATTCATTCATATCTAAAATTAAATTATTGATATGAACATTTTAAAATTAAGTCATTATGAAATTGAAAGAATAAATTTAGAAATGACCAAACAAATGATAATGACAAGAAAAGAGCAGTAATGAAGACATAAAATAGGAGGATAATTGGCATGAAATATGAATGCCCCTTTTTAACGATGTGACAAATGATGTCTATTGCATCAGTATTTTTACTTGAAGTACCGTATAAGTGGTTTTTTTCGCGGGTACCTATTTTTCGATTTTTTCACGACAGTCGTCGATCAGTGAAAAAAAGAACCCACTTTACTCTATCTCCCACAGTATGACTGTATATCGAATATTTAACAATTATATGGTCACTTCCATTCTCAAAGTTGTTGAAATGACACTTTTAAAATATATAACTAAGGGGGGAAATCCTTTCCGAAAACAATGCATATGGTGACAAATAACAGGTAAATTATTTTGCATGTAATTAATTGACCTTTTATCTTGAAAACATTAATTACCCTGAATAGTTGTTGCTGTGTAAACATACCATTTAAACAACATTAGCTTTTTCTTTCAACAAATTTTAATTTTCTGTAAGTTGACAATTTTTGGACTTAATTAATTGATCATATTTTTTGTCAGAGTCTGTTAATGAGACTTCTCTGTGTTTAATAATTGTAAATGTGTTGTAATAATACAATGTACATGTATATTAAAATCATATTAAATGCCCTTACACAATTTTCTATTAATAAACATATATATACAATTATAAAATACTGCCGATCGCATGCAAAAAGCTCTTACTAATTTATTTAAAAACATTTCCTATTTTGAATTGTTGATCAAACAATTCAGATAATGTTATTCTAATATAACGGTCAATCCGCTAAAATTTGATTTTAGGTAAAACTTGGGATCGTGAAAATTAAATACCGCTAAAAAAAATTCCACCAATTTCAAAGAAAATCACGAATTTTGGCTCCCGCGAAAAAACCCACTTATACGGTATTTTATATGATTTCTTATAAGTCTTCATTAACAGTCAGTGTTAGTTTAAATTACATGAGAAATAGGTCTTTAATTTGTCTCACTTGTCCCAACTGACATTTAGAATTAAAAAAAAATCAATTATTTTTTAGAATTAAAAAATATCAATTATGGGCCATACTCTGAAAAATATTCAATAACCAAATAATTTGTTTGGCTTCATAAGATTGAAACCAGTATGTAAAATTAGATAAGTAGTCAGTGGAGTGGTTATCACAAGATGTAACAGAACACAACATAGGTGATGACATTACAAACCTTATGTATGGTCTAGACCGCACAGGTCACACAAACATTGTATTCAATTGGGTGAGTGAGTGATAGATTGTTGTTGAACATCAAATGAGCAATTTTTCATCCATATTATGGTGAAACAGGTTACATTTTGATAAGATATGATGATGTCTATTTATACTAGACCAACATGATAAGTTAGATTTTTACAAAGCTAGCAGACTGCAACAACTTTCCATGGGTGTTCATGTCATCCATTCAGACACATCTTGATTCTGAGCCAATAAGTGTTTAGAGAAAGAGCAGTAAGTCCCAATTTTATAGTCTTAGCTTTGAACCGACAGGAGCTCGAACTCATGATCTACCGCACTCGAGGCCAGCACGCAAACATTACACCACAGATGTAGTATGTATTCATTTGATAACTAATTTATATATATTTTGGGATCCTATCATACCGTCGTAGTTAAATTAAAAATATGGCTGCGAAAATTGTTTGAAATAGCACCTGAATGTACGGAACCCTAGACGCCATGGTACCATAGGATCAGACTATATATATATAATACCTGTACAATACGTTCCATCCTTTGATAAGACATAACCAGTGTTACAATCACATGTAAATCCTCCTGGAGTATTCTTACATCTGCCATTTCTACACAATCCTGGTCTGTCCACACATTCATTTCTATCTACAAATATACAAAATAACTCAGCTCACAAAGTTCTATATCAAATGACTTTTAGTCTGTTTTAAGCAGAAATAAATGTTTTCATGAAGTTGTATATGATGAAATCTGTTAAACAAACACTTTTGAGACCAATTAAGTTGTTTGTTGAAATAAAAAAGGTGCTCACATTTATATAGGTCAATATTACATATTCCTCAGACATTAGGACAGCAATATCAGTGCTGTTCCTTTACTTTCATTTATGTTGAAGTGTAAAATTGGATAGTCTTTCACATATATTTACATCCATATTCTTTTTTACTAACACTTTTGAAGTTTAGTTTAAACATATTTTATTAATTAATGTAACATAACATTACATTACAATATTCAACTATTTATAATACATAATAGAAAGTAATTAATTGGATTGGGAAACAAGTTGCTAGAACTTATATCAATCCCTATCCCTTTGAAGTTTGGTGACACTAACCCCAATAATATATCAAAGACTTAAATTTACATAAAACACATGATGGAAAGCAATGTAGAATATAGAACACAGAAATAAATATATATAACAATTCCTTTACAACTTGTGTCTCTACATTCTCCATTCTTGATTACCCCTTCAGTTTTCTCTAGTTTTCTCTAACGTTTATTTACAATTTAGAACATATTGTAATAAATGTACTACCGGTACATTATTTAATTGAAAGTCAAATCCTTATAGTCAGCACAGCATTGTAAAAGTTTACCTAAACATTTCTGATTGGATGAATCAGGTTTAAATCCTTGATTACAGTCACACCTGTACCCATCAGGTGTATCAATACACACTCCATTATCACACAGGTTTAATAGTATCCTACATTCATTTAAAGTAGTCTGGTTCCCTAAAGGTCTACATAACTCCTGGTACCCAGCTGAAATAACAAAATAAACATGTTAGAGCAACAGAGCAATGCATCAATGACTGTTGCCATGATAAGCAGTCAGAAATTGAGTGTGATTGTGTCATTGTTGTTTAACACCAATTCAGCAATTTTTTTCCCAGCTATATCATGGCGAGAACAAGTTAATTTTCAATGAAATGATGATGAGGTCCGCTTTGTTCTAGATCAGCACGCTTAGTTGGTTTTTTTTTAGTGCTGGCGCACTGAAACAACAGTCCACAGATAAACATGTCGCCTCACTCAAGACACATTATCCTGATTCCGAGCCAACCAGTCTTTGCTCTTTCTCCTTAATGCTGCATGCTTAGCGGAGAAGCAACAAATACCAATTTTTTAGTCTTTGGTTTGAATCGGGACTCGAACCTACGATCTACCGCACCTGGGCGAGCACGCTAACCATTACACGACCAATGCGGTTAGTCAGAAATTGACAATTACCTTGACATTATTATACACAAGAGAGACTGATCTAATGCTGACTTTCTAACCTTTAGGAAAGATACTTATTTGGCATATTATAATTCTTTCAGGAAAGAGGAAAGTCTCTTCTAAATATTTTTTGCTTACCCTTCAAAAAATGTCATGTATATTTCACTTAAGCTTGTGTTTGACACTGATTGTAGTTATACTTCAGGTTACCTCTCTCTATGACCAAGACACATTTATATTCCAATAGAAAATTAATACTTCCCCGATCATGGCCTTTGACAATGCATATATACTGTTTATATACTGTATATATTTTTGTGCCTGTCCCAAATCATGACCTTAATTTCCAACACCATATGTCCTAATCTTTTTTTAGTTAAATTGTTTCAGGTTGGAGGTGGTGGTTCGTTTTGTTGAAATTGGTGGAATTGTTGACATCACTATTTAAACTTTCCTTTCATATTTGAGGTTATCTCAGAATTCATCGCATTAAACCATGATATTCTATTAGATAATAAATACTTGCCTGACCCTGACCTTGGGCAATGCATACATTGTGCATTATCTCCCCATCCTCGACCAACTCCACAGCAACAGTCAGCTAGTGACAAAAGCCTTGACATTCTGTCTGAACATCTACTTCCTGATATTCTATGGAAACAATACTTCCTCATGATTGCTGAAAAGTAAACAAAAGATGGTCTTGTTTAATTTTAACACATCTTTTTTTTATTCAAATAAAAAAATAACTACTGTAAAGTAGGTCATGATAATTTAATTTAAAGTTAGTTTTTTTAAGTTAGTTTTCTAATAAAATGAGAGAAAAAAACTAAATAATAAATCCCACTTATATTTAATTTATTCCTTATTTTGTACTTGTATCATTCTAACAAATACAGAATAAGTCAGATATCCATATGATTTTATGAAGTGTATCTCAGTCAGAAGAGGAGCTGTCGTGGTCATGATCATATTGCATTTAGATTTACAACTACCTGTACAACCAGTGCCTATCACCACTAAAGTTGTGACTTTGAATCCCTCTCATGGTGAGGTGTATTCGATACAATATTATGTGATCAAGTTTGTTAGTGACTTGCAACAGATTGGTGGCTTTCTCCGGTTTCCTCCATCAATAAAACTAACTGCCACTATATAAAGGAAATATTGTTGAGAGTGGAGTTTAAAACACCACAACCCCTTCTCAGTCAGAATATTAAATGTAAACACAACATTGACGATTGATGACTTTTTTTTTCTTTCATCTAATATCTAACATACACAATACATTAAATAATCTCAGTATACAAACACACAACAACAAAATGTTATAATTAACAATTATCTCCTCATTAATGGTTGTGGTTTTACTGGAAATATTAATATATACAGTAGCCCTCCTCTTATAAGGTTCAACCAAAGGCCTACCTCTTATCAAGCCAGATTTATAATGTACAGAGATAGTAAATAACAATGTACATGTACTACTAAGTTGTCCCCTTCAAGGGAGACCATCCCTGTTATAAGACCTCTTTTTCATTGCAGAAGGAGCAGCCTTACAAGAGGACAACTACTGTATACATTTAAATTGATTTAATTTCTATAACTACCACTTATATACCTAAACACTGAGTTCTATCAGCCGTTAATTCATATCCTAGGTTACATCTACAGAAATAACTTCCTTCTGTGTTTATACACTGTCCATTGGCACAAGCATTAGGTATAGTATCACATTCATTTAGATCTGTAATACACAATTAGACATATAAGAAAATAACATATATATGTAATAGGAAATACACTTAGATGGGGATAGACATTTAGATCTGTAAGATTGAACAATAGAATATATGTCAAGAGATACAATTAGAATTATAGGGGAAAATACAATACAATCAGTCTATAGTACTTATGCATTAGCACAATCAAATTAAAATTAGATCTCTGCAGTTGCTAATGTTTTTTGATTGGCTCGCAAAAGATGGTATTACCAAGTTGATAGACCCCAAGATTAAATGGTAGAAACTTTTAGAAATGAAATTTAGAACATCCATAAATTGATAACATCAAGATATATGAGAAACTTTACACTCAAGACACTGTTCTGTATGTTTTACTATGTTAAAAGATTTTGTAATTTTGAGCTGCCCACATTTTCCTGGAGAGTCTCACACCCTAAAAATAACTTTGATGTTATACATTATACATTGTGTTATATAGAAATTTGAAACTTGGATCAATAATAATGCCAATATGAATAGTGTGGAGGTTTCAAATTTTCAAATTGCTCTATATGGATGGTCAGTTATAAGAGGCATTGGTTCAATTTGTGGTTGTCGTGCAAGGACAAAATTAAACTATATACCGGTACTGAGTATGCTGTACCAGGTATATTTTGCTTCTTGAATTGGGAAACATGGGTAGCCTTTGCTGTAATGAAGCTGAATTTCAATTACATTACTGAACAATTTACCATGATTTTTTTCCAACTAGTCTTGTTCTCATATCAGGTTTGCTTGTGCCAACAGGAGTTGCATTTAAAATGCCAAAGTACTTTTTACAGACTAAAATGTAATACTACCTTCACATTTCTTAGTGACAGGATTTTGACGCTGGCCATCTTTACATTCACATCTGTAAGATCCCATAGTATTGATACACTTCCCTCCAACACACAAACCTGGAATAGCTTTACATTCATCTACATCTGTAATACAAAATATCAAATTAAATAGCAAATTTCTATTAGGGGTCCTCATTGGGTGATCTTTCCCCATTATAAGACTTGGTATTTTCAACTCTTCTGTTATCACAAATTCAAAATAGGAATATATTCCAAGACTGAAGCATACATGATGCGAAATAATGTTCAGTGACTAGGTTAGAACAACTCTGAAAATTTTCATATGATTTTATATGAAGTTTATATGCCAAAATTCACAATATTTCACGGCATTTTAGTTTTTGCAATTTCAGACCCTTTCTTAAGAGTGATTGAAATATTCTTGTCTTGCATTAGAATAAAAATAGAAATAACAGCATTATATTTGACAAGTTGCCAGCATCAATTTCAGAATTTGAAGTGGGTTCTATGTCATATTTATCCTTACCTTGACAAGTACTAGATTCATGATGAGGTAGGAAACCAGTCCTACAGATTCCAGGTTGTGTAGGACACTGTTCACAAGGATTACCCCAGGCTTTACCTACTGTAGCACAACACAACTGTTTGGTACAAACAACTCCTGTCAGCTGACCCCTACACATGTTATCTGACAATTCAGTAAAACATGGTCCTGTTCTATAGTCTGAAAAAGACATTTAGCATGTGATTATTGTTTTTTTGGTGGTAAATCAAGGGACATAACTCCTCTATGATAAACATAGATTTCTCTATATTTCACAGTGGATTACAGCCCTTTATCAAATCAAGTTAATAAACTTTATAACCTTTGGTAATGAAAAAAAAAGTGAGTCCTGAGATCACACATATCCAAGACTGATAGTGGAACAAGAACAATAGTTTATAATAATTTTATTACTTAGAAGAAGATAAAATACGACATGGAAGTGCTTGTTAAATGCATTTTATTATAAACACTGAAAAGTAAAAGAAAATTGGTTCAGAAAATGGAAATTAGAGATGTAGTTAATTAATTCATCCATCACAAGATGGAGTTGTCAAGACTGACAGATGACTGGTCCAAAACAATATATTCCTGGCAACTTGGTAGCATTGGATATAAATAAACAAGCTTTAGAGCCATTAGTTTTTAAAAGTAGCCAAATGGAAAACAGAACGACTTTGTCAATAAGATTATAAGAAAAGAGGTGTACCAGTACAAAAGGTTTCCTCAATACATTTGATGTTGAATGGCTCAACCAATGAAATCCTGTCTATTTCTTTATTAAACATTTCCATTGTAAATAATCAATTAAAAGGTCACATTAAGTTTAATTTAAGATACAGCGAAACTTGTCTAAACCAAACCCTGAATAAACCGGAATCCAGTATAGAAAAACATTAAATAAAGTCCCAATGTAGGGAATCTTTGACCTGTATAAACCAAACACCTGTCTATTAAGAACACAAAAGTTGGTCACAAGGAGGTTTGCTTTATATAGGTTTCATTGTAATTCAATAGCTTTAACCGAAGCAAATTGCAGCAAGCTAACTTGAAATCTTCATAAGATAAAATGAAATTCATCTGTGAATCTAAAATTGACAAGTAATTCTTCTAATGAACTGAAAAACTGACATTGACAAATGTTCACTCTTAAAAACATACAGAATATGACCTTGCACAACAGTTTACACAATATTTACATAGACATTTTATAAAATTTAACAATTTTGAATTCTTTGTGCCAGTCAATTACTGTGTTTAATATTTGTTTAACATCTGTTTGTAAATTCTTCAAGTGTCAGATTTAAGTGTTCATTCACAACACTCATATTACAACAATCACATCAAGCAATTTTAAATATTTTTATAATTTTTAATCCAATAACATAACATAAATAAAAATCCATAAATTTGTAAATAAAAAATTAGGGAACAAGTGACTTCCAATCTTTTCTACAAATCTAATTACCTACATTGTAATATAAGTACGAACACCTGTTTTATCCCAGGTGTTTTGACTTTGGATTTGTAGATTGTTTTGCTTACAAATAGAATTATAGTACTTGACTGTATACAAATGTACTAAGAATGGAACATGACTACTGTACCTTTTAAAAGGCAGTTAATGTCACTTTGTATTTATATATATATAAAGTATTTGAGACTACTACTACTGGTAAATAGAAGGAACATATGTGAATTGAAAGCCTCAGAAGATTTATGCAAAAAAAAACAATTTTGACCATGAAAGATCTATGTCATTATATTTTAATGATCAAACTATTTGACTTTCGCATATTTCAAATTATATATTTTTACTAGCAAGTATAACGCCATATTGCACACTTACAAATCACAAAAGGGGACTTCATCATATGGTAGTTGGATTTACAACTACCTGTGCAATCAGTGCTTATCACTACTAATGGTGTGAGTTTGAATCCCACTAATGGCGAGGTATACTCAATATAAAATTATGTGATAAAGTTTGTCGGTGACTTGTGACAGGTCAGTGGTTTCTCCGAGTATTCTGGTTTCCTCCACAAATAAAACTGACAGCTACAATATAACGGGAATATTGTTGAAAGTGGCATTAAACACCATAAACCAACCCAACAAATCATAAGTAATTCAGAGAAATATCAATAATTCATGCTTTTGATGACCACATTAAAATCACTACTTTTTGCCTTTTCTGTACAATCCTAAGATAAACTTTTTAGATAAGGCACAGGTAAAAAAAAATACTAACATTCTTGAATTCTTGAGACATCAGTAGGTAGACAAAACTTTCCATTTTTAAAATATATTTTTACCTACAAAAATATGTTATACAAGACAAGGATCTCACTTAAACAGTGCTTGTCCAAAAACAACAATAAAATCTGTAGGGTAGACACTAAAAATTAGTGTCATATTATAGTATTATCAGAAACACAGATATTTTTGATGGGTCGAAGCCAGGTAAAAATTGCTCCTATAAACAACTTTTAATCCTAAAAGTCATATAAATATTCCAAATATCAACTCTCCAACAACAAGAAGCTTTAAAATCTCATGAACAAACAATATGCATATGTATATCTGCTATAACAAAGCTCAATTGATATGTACATTGTAGTGTCAAATATGTCAACAGTACAGTAGAAGAGCTGTAGTAGAAACAAGACTGCCAAGTGAATAAAACAAATACAATATATGTTTATTATATATTTGTAGTGATGGGAATCGGTAACGTTTTCAAGATCGATGATCGTTATATCAACATCGACCGATGATCGATCTCTGTGACAATTGCCTGCTATATGTATTTACTGACTATAATTAATCAAGTAGTCTTTATTTCAAGAGTATGATTGACAAAAGTAAAGATATAAATAAAATTGTATCATAAATTTATAAACTATAATTTTTCCATTAGTAAACATTAACTTAGAACAAAACAAAAGATCGTTTTCCATATGTGTAACACCTGATATAGATAGATAAATAATAGACTAGTCCAAATATGTGTTTGACAAAAGAAAAGATTTGAATAAAATCAAATAATATATTTACAAACTACAATTTTTCCATTTGTAAACATTAACTTAGAACAAAACAAAAGATCGTTTTCCATATGTGTAACACCTGATATAAAATGGACTATTCTGGGAGGTAGATAAATAATAGACTAGTCCAAATATGTGTATTGACTGAGTGTCAAAAATACACTTGGACAAAACTACCAGATGTTTGTCACTAGGAGGGCAACAAAAACCAGCTGGGATAAAACTGCAATATTTTTGTCAGTATGGAGACAAAAAAAACAACCCCAACCAAAGAACAAAGTTAAGCATATATATTTTAGACACTATAGAATCAGAATCGATCATCGGATCGTATGATGACGTCCGACTGATTAGTCGATGTTTCCGATGATCGGTACACCACTATATATTTGTATACATCATACTTTCCAAGTCATTTTCTGACATTTCTTTTTATCAAAGTAAGTACCTTACAGGTAACGAGGTTAATCATGTTAGCCTGCACAGGACGTATTGTCCATAATTCATCTTTTACAAACATTTTAATTTAATTACAATGTTGAATTTTTTCATGACTTTGGCATATCCATCTAATAAGAAAGTGATACTTTTACTGTTCCATCCCGATTAAGTACCAACATAGAACAATCTGACAAAAACAAGTAACAAATGTTGATAACCAGCATGTTTTTTGACAAAACCTACCAATTTCACACCGTTTTCCAGAGAATCCATAAACACATGCACATCTATTATCTCCCAAACAGCGACCTCCATTTAGACAACCTGGACTACAATTTTCTGGAAAAAAAGAAGAAAATTTAAATACAAATTACAATATTTTTTCTTTATTTGTTATTACATACATTTTTATATTCGATATGTTTGTACTTGTTTATATATAAGATGAATCAAAATCAACCTTTTGTATCTTATTTTACACTATAGGCCTGTCCTATTGGCACTTCATTCTCAAATTTGTGTATAGTGTTCTGGTTTGGTTTTTGGTGTTTAACACCACTTTCAGCAATATTTCAGCTATATCATGGCGATCAGTTTTAGTGGTGGAAGAAGCCGGAGTACCCGGAGAGAACGACTGACCATGGGCAAGTAACTGGTAATCTTCATCACTTGCGGCTGCAAGTCGAGTGCATCCTTTTTGGTAATTTTACAAAGCCGTGCATGAAATCACGCCATATTGGTGATAGGCTTGTATGAGTTGCTAGGTAATCCAACTACCTAACTCATTCAGCCACCCAGGCCATCTATATCGTGCTGGTACCTATTTTGACGTGGACCAGAAATGACGCACCGAGATGCATTCAGGTTTTATTTATGAACCGCAAAACCTATGACCTCAGAGGTTTGAGGTTTCTTCACGTTGACGGCAGTGTTCGCTGTTGTATCCCACAACATGTGGAAATCACCCATAAACAAGGTTAGAAAACATCTAGTTTTGTTATCCATATAAAACTGCCATTTTTCCTTACGTCCAAAAATTTGTTTACTAAAATAGACCCACGATTGGCCTAAAACCCTTCAAAGTGTTGTCAACAGTTTCCGTCTCCTGACAGGCTGGTTGGGCATATTAGGTCGCTCAACTGTCATGTGGTGAGCATTCCGTACTAAAAAATATTCATTGTCAAAGTATGACAATCGCTTATATGATTTTCAATGAATATAACGAAATATGGCAAACAGAAATTAAGAACTGTTTAAATAAATCGTTTCTTTGGAGCAATTAAGAACTAATGAATAGAACTGAAAATTATTTTAATACAGTTATGACATTTATCACTGATCAGTATTTAAAATATATCATGTTAAACATGTCTAAAATATTGAATTAATAGATTTTACCATAATGTAACTTACTAAAAAAAAAATGAACGTTCATTATAGACAGTGCTGTTGGATTTGACATTTAAGTTATTAATTTGGATGTTGTCGTTTGGATTTTACAACTTTGGACATTCGTCAAAGACAGTGGTTTCGAATGGAAGCATTTTTTTTTATTAGCAAGGTAAGCTGTAGTGATAATATATTGATAGAATAGGCGTGCGTCATTTCCAGTCCCTGAACAAAATGTAAACACATTACCTGTTAGTCCGAGATTCCTCTGCCGTCTAACAGCTTTTATGGATTTGCTGTAGCTGTCACGGCTACCGTCTAACAGCTTTTATGGATTTGCTGTAGCTGTCACGGATACAGCAAATCCATAAAAGCCATTAGACGGCAGAGGAATCTCGGACTAATTACCTGTGTACCAAGAAAACGTTGAAAATGGCATGAAAACAAAATAATTATTAATCATATTGCAAATTAAATCAATAGAAAAGAATAAATTCTTTATTTTTTGCAGAAATTTTAAAACAACAATCTATCGTCAAACGGTAACAAACAATTATCTGCTTAGGTGCGTCATTACTGGTTCCACGGGGATACTAGTGTTCTGTATTTTGTATGTAAATCATAAAAGTATTTGCATGTTTTTCCCATCATATCATAGGGCCTTGTGGTTGACTATTCACATAAACACATGGATAGTCAACAATGTCTGATCATATCAATTATCATGTGCTACATTGTCATTGTATTTCCAGAGGCAGAGATGCATCTCCGGCCATTTACAATAATTATAATTTTAATATGAACAAAAAGGGGGAGTGTCCAATCAGACAGAAATCCTTGTTTTATGTGATTTTTACGTCACACATTTTATCTCAATAAACTTCAGGTACAAAACCGTACAATACAGTTTCTTCAGACTGATGACCACTACTAATAGTCCAGTCAATAGACCCGTAGACCCAAAACAAATTGCAACAGAAATTATAAATACGTCGGCATTTTCACTTTAACCCATAGAGTAACCAATAAATTATCGCCATGAAAATTTTATGTATTAAAGACAGAAATTAAGATAAAAAATTAGTACTTTTTACTTCTATCGTTTTGTCACTACGGATCCTCCATAGCCGAATCAGAGATTTACCGGAAAATACAACTCAGACGGAAAGCAATGAAAATAGGAATTATCATCCATATCTAGGTAAGCGTAATAATAATATAATATATTTCTATGAAGTTACTACAACAAGTATGTTCAATTTTACCAAAACACCCATGAAAAGTGAACAAACAGGTCAATATCTATGACATTCAAATTGAGCAGACGCAATTCCCATAATGCACCATTCTCAACCCCAAAAAGAGCTTTATAAAGCCTTTTTAAATTACTTTCTGCAAAATTTTGTGTAAAAATGTGTTATTATATATTAGACAGAGATATTTATTTCAAGTGTTTGATCGAATTAGCACTTAAATTCGCGGATTTCAATAATAGGTAGATGCGGACGGAAAAAAAAATCTATGGACCGCCAGTTTACCTTACCTTAACTCTGCATCTTTACCCCCTTTAAAGGAGAACCATACTGTGTCGTATGTTAAACGTGTGTTGGGTGGCGGTGCGCTGTACAGTGCTGTGTGAGTGAAAATCCCATCACCTCCGTATCCATGAATAAAATGTATGTACACTAAAAATCAGGCTTATTCACACGGGATATATAAAAGTTTATCAAATCAAGTTAAAACAATCCACAACGATTGTCCCGACATTGCGTATAAAATATGCATGTTGCATGTATTGGAAAAATTTAAGAAGACGCATCACTGTTTAAAATCTAAAAGTCTCTGTTCGTATGGTTAAAATCTAAAATCTATTTGTTACGGTTTGGTTCGAGGTTTAAAAAGTAATTGTCACATCCTAAAATCTAAAACGAATCGTATCTACAGTTTAAGATCTAAAACGTCATCTTTCAAAGTCTAAAATATAAAACAATCATCACAGTTTATTGTAATGGATTCTTGGGCAATCCCCGGACTGTTCTCCCTTCCCCCTTTTCGCAATGTTAGTTCCGTTTCTTCATTGTTGTCTGTATTTTGTCTCTATCACTCTCCAGAAGCTTCGTTCTCTTAATATGCAATTTGAACATTAATCTCCTTGATAGACCTTCGAGTCTGGCTATGCTGGCTGAGTTTTTCTTGGTAGGTTTCACTTTGATTGTATTGTCCATTAGCAGTTGTAGTTGGTCAAAATTTTCATTATTTTGGAACTCATTTTGCCATATAGCGTTGATCTCGGACAGTAAAGCTACTCTCTCCGACTGTAGTTTTTCACATTGGAAAATGAAGTGTAGTACATTCTCTTCAGCTGTTCCGCATAGCAGGCATGTTGGGTCACTTTCATTTCTGTAGTACTTAATGCGTTTTGTTTGCAGCACGTATGTCCCGGTGACGGGTCTTAATTTTACTGGAATTCTACTGATGTCTAATGATGAGTAGCATCTGTGCTTCAAAATAGGATGTATTTTGCACTTGCTCAGATTGTGGTTACTAAGATATTGCAGCCCTTTGTAGAGTTGTTAGCTGGGTACACCAGTGGACATTCACTGTTGATTTCACCAACGAGATCCATCGTGATTTTTTGATAGGATTGTCCAAATAGTTGTACGCCTCTTTCAGGTCGTATTTTCGTAGTATTTTTTTGACACATATAAACCAGCTGTTAGGGAACGACCATTTAACTTGAAAGGGGGGGGGGGGGTTATGGTTTTTTTCTAAAAAAATATTCTGATTCCCAATGTTGCTGAAAAAAATATTCTGATTTTGGTGGAGGAAAAAAAAAATAATCTGATTCAGAGTTTTTGTCATATAACCTAATGTTAATTTCTGGAAAAAAATTTCGCGCTTTGCGCGACAAAAAAAATAAATATTCTAACTCTTGTATTGTCCGAAAAAATTTTTTTGAACGAAACAAAAAACCATAACCCCCCCCCCCCCCCTTCAAGTTAAATGGTCGGTCCCTTACTAGATTCCTCCTTCACGGTTAGTTGTCTTCTTGCAAGTTTTTTCTCAGTGTTTTTTTCGCCCTGATGACAGACGTTATTGAAGAATGTGAGGGCTCTATATGAATTTGTGCTTCTATTGGTAGAATTCCAATTAGTATATAAACGGCTGGGTCCGGACAGCTCATCGGTAATGACAGGATTTGTTTTAGTATCCTTTTCTGGAAGAGTTCTAGTTGTTCAAGAGGTTTTGAGGACGGTAATAATAGCTCCATACCGTAAAGCAATACTAGTGTTATGTAGGTTTTGTAGATGTGTAGTAGAGACTCGGGATCCAGGCCGTTGTGTTCATGAAATCCACATCCGAATAGACTGTTTGCAGGGGCGGATCCAGGATTTCAAGTTAGGGGGGCGCACTTAAAAAAATGGCGCCGAGCGGAGGGAGGCGCGAACAATTTTGGGGTATTTCGTGTGAAAAATCACGATTTTACGCAAAAAAAATCACATTTTTTCCAATTTTAGGGGGTCGCGGGAAATTTTTGGGGTATTTCGTGTGAAAAATCACGATTTTACGCAAAAAAATCATATTTTTTTCAATTTTAGTCCTATACCTACATCTTGCAAACGGTCTAATAGTGGGTTGATATATAGTTTATAGAGATCAGTACTAAGGATACCTCCTTGCTGGACTCCCATACCGACCTTAAAACAATGGAACGTGCTTCCTGCCCATTTTATGCAGCTTTCCGCATTGTGGTGCAAGCTTTTAATAACAGTCCACGTTTTGTCCTGAATTCCCGGAACAGATGTGAATGTATAACTTTGTCGAATGCAGCTTTTGCATCGAGAAGTACAAGATGTCCATTTTGCTTTTCGTCGGTTAATATTTTGTATGCTTCTTCGACAGGTATAGCAGCATTCATGGGGGACGATCCTTTCGTAAACCCTCTTTGTGTTGGATTTTGCATATTATGGATCAATGGTTGTATTCTATCTCTGATCACTGCTTCGACGATCTTACTAATTACAGGCAGAACTGTTATTCATCGATAGTTGATGGCATCGTTTTTGCTTCCGACGTCAAACGCTGCACACTTTCATATTTTGCGAGTGTTTCATCAAGTGAAACAATGGATCGGTGAGGTTGACAATATGGAGGCAAAAGATTGGGGATGGTCTATTGAACACAACATGTGCGTACCAATCAGATCGAGTTGCCACCCGCTCCAGATGAACTTCTAAAAACGATATATTGCAGATGTAAGACAAACTGCGATTCAAAACGCTGTAACTGTAGAAAGCATGGTCTGGAATGTTCTGTCGCTTGCACTGAATGCCGAGCGAATACATGTAGCAACATGTCTGTATGCGACGATCAGGACTCTGATTCAGACGAATAGTTGATGCCTAATGTTGATATTTGAAAGATACATGTATTGCTAACTTATGCGATATCAGAACATTCATTTAATTTTTTTGGTGGGGATTTTTGGTGAATTTTGAAATTTTCCATTTTCGTTCATCTATGTATGTATGTATGTTTATGGTGTTTAGCCCCACTTTCAACAATATTTCAGTTATATAGTCGCTGTCAGTTTTATTGATGGAGGAAACCGGAGAAAACCCCCGACCTGTCACAAGTCACTGACAAACTTTATCACATAATGTCGTTAATCTAGGGAAGGAAAATAAGATGTTTCTATTTTTTTTTCATTAAACAAACACCAACTGATCATGATTGTTAACAATTGACATTTAATTATATTTCAAAACATTCTTTATTAATCTGTACCGAAACAGTCATAATTTAATTTATTCTGCCACGGAAAATATAATTTTTTCAAAATTTCAGTTTTCAGCATTTTTTTTTTTTATTGAAATTTTACCAAAAAAATAGCCACCTGGGGGGGAATATGGATAGATTTTTTTATTTTGTTTGAAAGAATGTTCAATAATAACAAGAAACTTTTAGAGAAATTGGTAATATTCTGCAAAGTAGAGTGAACATGCGAAATTTCCAGTTTTCAGCGATTTTTCTTCAAAATCCCTTGTTTTTACCCCAAAAATTGCAAGAAGGCAACTTGGGATTTTCGGCGACTTTTAATATGTTAATGAGGACACTCCCAGCTTCAAGATGAGCCCAAGAAACCTTCTGTTGCAATTTGTTCTAGGTCACGCCTTTTTCTGGCGTATATAGACTGGACTATAACTTCACTTTTTGACAAGTTGTAATTTCAAGGGGAGATAATATTTCCCACCAAATTAAAGTTAATAAAATACAAAACCTTATCGAAATATAAATGTGCAAATTCCGGTTGTAGCTTTTTAGCCGGTTTGAGATTATTTTCAATCTAATTAAAATTAGATCTTTATTAGACCCCCTTTCTATATATGTATTGCCGTTGGAAATCCAAGGCCAGTTATCAAGAGGGGATGGTGGAATCCCGCTAACCGGTTTTACCTCGCCACATTTTTGTGCCTGTCTCAAGCGTGGACCTGGTTTACCAACGTCATATATGTTGACAGTAGTGGAATTGATGACCATCACTATTTAAGCTTTCTTTTTATAATAAATTACTCCCGGCTTAATTAAATCCAACACGAATTTAGAGAAATCGAATCAATAGGTGTTGAGGTAACATCTGGAAATGAGAAATGGTTTTTTGGTGGAGTCTATTAACCTCCCAGTAGGCCTATGTCCAATGAACACTTTTACACTGATTTTGGCCAGACAATTGTTAAAATAATTTCAAAATATGATAAATATATTTTTATTGGTGATTTTAACTATGATATGCTTGCAATGGTACGAGATATCTGTGATATTTTTAACATGAAACATATTGTTCAAAAAGCTACTTGTTTTACTAAAATTGCCAAGGCAACTCTTTTAGACTTAATTTTAACTTGTCAAGAGTGTGATTTTAAAAAGGTGTGTAATTTTGGTACTGGTATTAGTAATGTGCATAATTTTATTGCGGCTCAACTAAATTGTGATCTGCCAAAAATATTTCCGAAGAAGAAACTTTGTCGAAGTTTTAAAAATTTTGATGTTACAAATTTTTTACAAGATCTAGAAAACCAAAATTTAGATATGTCAAATTTTGATAATGTAAATTCAGCTTATGATCATTTTAGTAAATGTTTTAATGAGGTAGCTGATAAGCATGCACCTTTTAAAGAGAGGAAGATTTTACCAAAGCAGGTTCCATATATGAATTCAGTATTAAAACGGGCTATTTATAGAAAGAAAATGCTTTATAATAAATTTCAGAAATATAATAACAGTAAGAACTGGGAAGCATACAGACGTCAACGATACTATGTTACTAAACTTAAAAGTAAATCTATAAACACATATTTTATAGAAAGGTGTGCTGGGGGCCCTAAATCCAAGGATTTCTTGACAAATAAAGGAAATGTAAACCAAAAAGATACTGTTTTATCAGAAAATGATGTTTTAATAACAAAACAAGATGAGGTTTGTGAAATTTTTAATAATTTTTTTGTTAATGTGGTTAAAAATATTGGAAACAATCAAATAAATGTTGATGGAGACCATCCTAGTATTTTGGAGAGATAACAAATAACCATCCATAATTACTCGAGAACAGCTTCTCTTTTTCTTCAATAAATCCTGACTTTGTCGAAAAACGTATTAGTAAAATAAATGTAAAAATGGCTACAGGTATAAATGGCATTTCCCCTAAACTACTCTATTTTGCAAAACCTATCATTGTTAAACCACTGACTGATATTGTAAATTTATCAATATCAACATCAACTTTCCCCGACCGTCTTAAGGAAGCTCAGGTCGCTCCTATTCATAAAAAGAATAGTGTTTTAGAAAAGGGAAATTATAGACCAGTAAGTGTCTTACCTGCTATATCAAAAAATTTTGAAAATGCTATTGAAGCACAATTAGTAAATTATTTTGAAAATATTTTTAATCCATTTCTAGCAGCTTTTCGTTCCGGTTTTGGATGCCAATCTACTCTTTTACGTGTAATTGAGGACTGGAAACATGCATTGGACAAAAATGAATACCTTGCAGCTATCCTTATGGACTTATCAAAGGCCTTTGACTGCCTCCCTCATGACTTGCTGTTATTGAAATTAAATGCATATGGTCTATCAAAGTCATCATTAGACCTACTTTGTAGTTATTTAACAAACAGGAAACAGTGTGTAAAACTTAACCAGAATCTTAGTAATATGCTCCCAATTTTTAAAGGGGTACCTCAAGGCTCAATACTTGGACCAATCCTATTTAAAAATTTTATAAACGATCTGTTCTTTTCTGTAAAAAAAACTGTTCTATGTATAATTACGCTGATGAAAATACTTGGTCAAAATCTGATAAAACTTTAGAAAAAGTAATTTCTGCTTTAGAGGAAGACAGTAACTCCCTGATTAATTGGTTTTCTGCAAATAAAATGCAGGCTAACCCTGAAAAATTTCAGGCCATCTCTATTGGTAGAAAAATACATGATTTAATTGTAATGTTTAATTTAAATGGTATTAATTTATCTTGTGAAGATGAAGTAAAATATACTAGGTGTAACCATAGATTTTAAACTTAACTTTAATACACATATCTCTAATATCTGTAAGAAGGCTGCAAGGCAATTACATGTTCTAAAAAGAATAGGTAAACACTTAAATCGTCTTGGTAAACTCACAATTTATTATGCATTCATTATGTCAAATTTTAGCTATTGTCCTTTGACTTGGCATTTCTGTGGTGAACAAAACGCTAAAAACATAGAAAAAATACAAGAACGCGCACTTCGTTTCATTTATGATGATTTTCAAAATTCCTATGAATTTCTGTTAGAAAAGTCAAAGTTGCCCTCTCTTAAAACCCGCAGAATGCGTACTATTGCTTTGGAGGCCTTCAAAATAATAAATAAAAAAGCCCCCTTTTCATTCAAGATCTTGTTATAATCAAAAACAATTCATATAATTTCAGATACACGAATACTGCTGAGGTACCCAGACCCAGAACTTCAAACTATGGTAAAATATCTTTCAGATATGAGGCAGCACAGGTATGGAACTCACTATCAAATGAGGCCAGAATTATGACCTCATTTGACCAGTTCAAAAAGTACATAAACAGCTGGTGTGGAGGACAAAAATGTACATGCAGTGCATGCCGTATCCAACCAGTGCTGCCTCACACTTGAAATGTTTGCTACCGGTTTTTGTTTCTGCTTATATATGCATGTGCTGTTTTTATTTTAGTGCTGCTTATGTCTTAATGTGCTTCAATTTTATTTATGTGCTTTTGTGTTTTGTGCTCTGCTTTTATATATGATTTTGAATAGCCTTCTGGATCATTACAGGAGGGAAAACGGCTTCTCCCAGTTCAGAGGCTTGATTCAATCCTGGGAAGGCTCGAAATGTCACTGTTCCGCATGCATTTAGTTCTCCTTTCAGCTTCTTGTTATATATGATCTTTGCTTTACTTTTATTATTTTGTGTTCTGATATTTTTTTAGCATATCATTTTGATTTATTTTAATGTTTTTCCATTTGATTATTCTCAACATATTTTTGCTTTTTATTGCTACTGATTTGCTGCTGGTAATTGTAAACATCTGTCTAAAGAGGCACTTGCCACATGGATTGCTGTTAGTGATTGCCAACAGTACATCTATTTTGCATGCTTGTATAGAATGATTCCTTGTATATGAACTTTGCTTTATTTTATTATTTTGTGTTCTGATATTTTTTAGCATATCATTTTGATTTATTTTAATGTTTTTCCATTATTGATTATTCTTAACATATTTTTGCTTTTTTATTGCAAACAGCTGTCTAGAGAGGCACTTGTCACCTGGATTGCTGTTTGTGATTGCCAATAGTACATCTGTTTTGCATGTTTGTTTAAATGTATTTGCTATGATTTTATGTAGTGCTTGACATAAGTTGTTATGTTTATATCTGTATAGTCGGTTTAAGAGCACTTTAGGGCTCATGTTGATTTGTCGTCTATGTATATATATATACCGACTCTAAATAAAATTGACTTACTTACTTACTTAACACATTTTTTCGCGGTTACGTATTTTTCTGTTCATTGTCGGAATATATGAATTTCCTATAGACGCGGAACGTTCGTTCCATACATGCAAATGGAGAAAGACAATGAATCAGATTAGCCTTACTTTCACGATTTAATAGATTGAGCGAATAAAGGTCACTTGAATTTGGTCGCTTATAGGATTGCGTTAGATGTTTCTACGCGACATAAGTCAATAAAGAGTTTAATTTTGATTAGACTGCCATTTCTTGAGAGAAACACGAAAATATCTGAACTAAGCAAAACCATAATAATTAAAACTAAAGATTGAGCAACACGAATCCCATCAATAACTGTGGTGAACTCAGGTAATTATATGTAGTTCCCGCTTCACTAGTGTCATCAATCGTGTTAGTCTGGTTAAAAATAGAATTGATAAAGAATATTGAAATGATACAAAGGCTTACAGTAGCTATGCCAACCATATTTGCAACTTTCTTGGCATTAGCTCTAGAGGTAATACTAGTGTCTAATGATGGAAAGTCAGAGGTGTTACTTATACTATTAACTCTGGATGCAGATTTTATTTTGACGAACTATATCATAAGATCTTATTTAACAATATATGTCATTGAACTGCCAATAAATACGTATGGAGAAATTACCAATGGTGGGACAGCCAGATATCAAATATACAATTCTAGTAGATCAAGGAATGTGCGTATATCTGTATAGTCGGTTTAAGAGCACTTTAGGGCTCATGTTGATTTGTTGTCTATGTATATATATACCGACTCTAAATAAAATTTACTTACTTACTTACTTATTATTCTTCACAGTAAATGATGTGTCATGATCAGTTTGTCAGCCGAGAGACAAAAGTCAAGTTTACGTTCTGCCGTGTCATGTTTGGAAAAAAGACGATAGTATCTAATTATTCAAGGTACTTACTTTTCCATGACACCCTACACTTCATTCCATGTTTGCTTTCATCTAAACGTATCTGAAAACTTTATTATGTTTTCAGATAGGACTAAAACTGGATATATAAATGGGGTTATTAGTTAAAACACTTACGTATTTGACAACTTCGTGATATCTGTCCTCCCGTACAAAGACATCTACCAGGACCCAAGCATCTACCAGAACCACAATTCGCATAACACACAGCTGGAATAGTTAAACAGAGCAATATTGTATTACCTGACAATGTTTTATAATGACAGTGAATGTGTGCAGTGAATCAAATGTAAACACATTTAGTTTTTGTCTTATAATATGCAAAACGTTAATGGTATCTCCTAGCATTAGCTTCAACAAATGCCTCGTCCAGGCAATTAACCAGAAATAAGAATTGTATATGGAGGCATTGTATTTGCCCGATCAGGACAAGACAATGAATCTTTGTAGAGAATCCCACAATCACCGTTTGTACATAAGGCACCATTCATTTGCACTTCTATTTTCAAGAAACATGATTTCTAAATTTCAGCCAATAAGAACAAAAAATTGCACATCACCGCTGCTTTTCACTTGAACAAGATTAAATGAGTAATCACAGATGAGGACTTCACATACATCATTTGTACTATGTAACAACTCGCACACATCATTTGTACTATGTAACAACTCACATACATCCTCTGTACTATGTAACAACTCACACACATCATTTGTACTATGTAACAACTCACATACATCATTTGTACTATGTAACAACTCACATACATCATTTGTACTATGTAACAACTCACATACATCATTTGTACTATGTAACAACTCACATACATCATTTGTACTATGTAACAACTCACATACATCACTTGTACTATGTAACAACTCACATACATCACTTGTACTATGTAACAACTCACATACATCATTTGTACTATGTAACAACTCACATACATCATTTGTACTATGTAACAACTCACATACATCATTTGTACTATGTAACAACTCACATACATCATTTGTACTATGTAACAACTCACATACATCATTTGTACTATGTAACAACTCACATACATCATTTGTACTATGTAACAACTCACATACATCATTTGTACTATGTAACAACTCACACACATCATTTGTACTATGTAACAACTCACATACATCATTTGTACTATGTAACAACTCACATACATCATTTGTACTATGTAACAACTCACATACATCATTTGTACTATGTAACAACTCACACACATCATTTGTACTATGTAACAACTCACATACATCATTTGTACTATGTAACAACTCACACACATCATTTGTACTATGTAACAACTCACATACATCATTTGTACTATGTAACAACTCACATACATCATTTGTACTATGTAACAACTCACATACATCATTTGTACTATGTAACAACTCACACACATCATTTGTACTATGTAACAACTCACATACATCATTTGTACTATGTAACAACTCACACACATCATTTGTACTATGTAACAACTCACATACATCATTTGTACTATGTAACAACTCACATACATCATTTGTACTATGTAACAACTCACATACATCATTTGTACTATGTAACAACTCACATACATCATTTGTACTATGTAACAACTCACACACATCATTTGTACTATGTAACAACTCACATACATCATTTGTACTATGTAACAACTCACATACATCATTTGTACTATGTAACAACTCACATACATCATTTGTACTATGTAACAACTCACATACATCATTTGTACTATGTAACAACTCACATACATCACTTGTACTATGTAACAACTCACATACATCATTTGTACTATGTAACAACTCACATACATCACTTGTACTATGTAACAACTCACATACATCATTTGTACTATGTAACAACTCACATACATCATTTGTACTATGTAACAACTCACATACATCACTTGTACTATGTAACAACTCACATACATCATTTGTACTATGTAACAACCCATTTGAACCAATATTCTCAGATAAGATTAATCAAGTTTCAGCCAATTAGAAACAAAAGGTATCCATGGCGGCCATGTATTTTGAGGTTTTAGGTCGCAATTAGGATTTTTAAATAGAGAAATTCACATACATATATTTGAACTTGACGTCGGAATTTGGGGCATGCATTTCAAAGAGCATTCTTTGATTCATGATCTTTGTATCGGGAAAATGGTATGTGATATTTTCTTTAAACACTAGTCTAATTCAATACAGCTGATAAAACGTAAACAAGAAACGGATGTGCTAATATTAACTGGACTGGTTAAGCGATTGTCTCAAAATCATCAGGTAAAAATATGCAGTAAAGCATTTTAAACACAGAAATTATGTAAAAATAACGCCGTTCAACAAAAGACGTTGAATTAATTTAGGATAGCCTATACCTCTTCCAGACGAAACATAATATTTTAAAATTAATCTTATTATAGAGTCCCATGCCACAATTAAATATCTACCCAATAGCGATTTTATACCACAAAACATACTTCTGCTTTCTGTCATGTTATGTTCCAAGCATTAACATACTGACAATTTCATTTATCGGTATTTCAAACTTTTCTCTCCAAACAGATGTTCACACATATATACCATTTAATATATTTGAAATATATAAACTCAAACAAGTAAAATAATATGAAAATACAGTGGGGTTGGTTATGGAGTTTAACTCCACTTTCAACAACATTTCTGTTATATCGTGGCGGTCAGTTTTATTGGTGGAGAAAACCGGAGTACACGGAAAAAACCACAGACCTGCCGCGAGTCACTGACAAACTTTATCACATAACGTTGTATCGAGTACACCTCACCATGGACGGGATCCAAATTCAAAACTATTGTGGTGATTGGCACTGATTGCACATGTAGCTATAAATCCAACAACCATACGATCACGACCACGAAGGTTCCCCCCCCCCCCCAAAATCATTAAATCAAAATATGGAGTCAAACTATTAAAGTCAAAAGTGTCTCATGGATAAGCCATATTTTCAAAATTACCTGGGTGGTTGTAAAAGCCAACCTTCACAGGGTCAATAAAATAAATAGCTATTACATCACATCTCAATCCTCTTATATCATCAGAAATACGATCATATTGTACGTAGTTCAAAAAGAGATATATCATACCACCTTTATTGACATTATACAAAATATAAGCAAGATCAAGGAATGGGTATTACAATTCAATGGTAGCTAGAGTGCAATTGTAATTTAATTCGCGTAATTTGATAAGAATTCATAACATCGTGGATGTTTGACTCCAATATGTTTTACTAAATCTGAAATAAAATACAACTACAGAGCATTGAGACATCTGTCTTGATTAATTCCTGATTTTAAAACAAGGGTAAATAAAGGATTTATTTCTTACATTATATACCAAAATATATGAGCTTACTCAAATCTGAAATAAAATAAATCTAAACAGCATTCAACATGTCTTCTTGAAAGTTACAAACAGACCAAGAACGTGCCTACAATGTTTGGAATATGAAACTTTAAAAGATACGATGGGTGTTGAATAGACAACGTCAAGATAAACTGACTATTTTAGAAGTATTTATTAGTGATGAGATCAGTATTGCAGTGATAATCCAAGTACATATCGTGGAATAGTGAAAACAAAGTGTGAAACGATGACTATCTCAACCATTATGTCTGTCTTAAAGACAAAGAGATAACGTTCATTTTATGCATACCTCTACATAATCCTGTTTAAATGTCGATTAAAATTATATCTGAAACATAAGTAAGTCGCAAAAGATGGGTGGTGGTGTTGGAGGGGGCGCCCACCAATGCAACCGAAAACACTGCACCAATATGACAGACCAATATTAGAGTATTCTTCAATTATGGTACAAAACAATTTAATTCAACAGATGGTGCATGCAGCTCATTTCCTGTATCCTTTAAGATACAAGAAGATGGTGCTGAAAATACTGTATATACAAGGAGTAAATAACACTAAACTATAATATTTAGCATTATCTTTTTAATCAATAATTATAATGAATGCATTGAATTAAGAAAGAATAGACCAAAAGCACACGGAAAGCATACCAGAGTATAACAAAATAACACGAAAACTGACAGCAAACTCATGTACAAAATCTGGATTAAATTGATCTTAAAGGGTTGTCACTCTCTGTTCTGCTTGTGACGTATGTTGTGAAGCCCTGGTTCCAATAGACTGTATGTATCACAGACTACTATCCACACATTGTACACCATTTCTGTGCGAACTATTGAACCAAGGACATGTTCTACACTGTAAAGTTATAATCTAAATGTTCAACTTGCATGATTTTACGACAGAAGATCAAATTAGCAAATGCTACTTGTATTTAATTCGAATAGGTTTAAGACTTCAGCCTTGTGGATGATTGTGAAAATCTCAAGAAACACAATTGTTTCTAATAAAAAGTATCTTCCTGCAGCACTTTGGAGTTTATATCTCTAAGTTGATACGATATTCCAGAGTGTTTGGTTCCCATCAGGATGTCCTTGATAGAGTGTTGCTGCTAACAAGGAAGCTACTAAATCAAGGGTTCCTTTTGGTTAATGTGAAGTCATCACTACGGACATTGCATGGTCGTCATCATCACTTGGTTTAGTTACGAAATATTTGTTTCAAAGATATGTTCCGTTTGTCGTAGTGACAATCCTGTGATTATTCCTTCTGTCATGACATTCTTATCACATGTTATTCCTTCTGTCATGACATTCTTATCGCATGTTATTCTTTCTGTCATGACATTCTCATCGCATGTTTAATCAGAATAACACAACGAGTGACACCAGTGGAAAAGGAACTTGACAACCGTTCGGAGCACCTAAATTCACTCTCAGATTTAGTGGGGTTCGTGTTTCGCAATCATTAGATCTGTGTGGTGTTTTTTGACAATTGTTTTTTCTCTTTGTCCCTTTTATTTTAGCCATTGTATTGTCTGTCCATCGCTCGACTAGTTCTAATTACACCTTTGGTATCGTCAAAGTTTTCTTTACAGAATATAATAATAGAGTAAAGACACGTGGTGCCATGTACAGTGTAGACTATAACGCTTATAGAAGGTACCAACCGAATGTCTGAATGGCAATGAATCCAGCCCTGCATTGCAACATTATATGTTATACTGATATTGGAACGGTAGGAGAAAATCACCAGACAAGGTATACGTCGTTAATTCGAACTCCGATAATTAATTCCCTTCTTTATATCGAAGTGAAAATATGGTGTTTTCATATCAGGTCCTAGCTTATTTACTCTGAATAAATCGAACACTCGGCTAATTCGAAGTACAATCGGTTTTGCCGATTTCGACAACAACAAGGTTCGACGTATAAATATAACACAATAGGCTAAAGCAGCGATAGAAACTCATGGCCTAGTTGACAGTTTGTCATGTGACTAATATCGACGACAGTCGACCACCATGGCACACAAACTAAAATTATATACTAGTAATAAAAAAAAGTATAATAAATGAGCATTGATTTTAATACTTACGTATTAGGCAGGTATAACTTCCAGGGGATCTCGTCCAACCGGGACAACAATATCGTCTATTCAATGGTCCACACACCTTTCTGTGAAATAAATAGAAAAAATAAAGTAGAATAAAACTTATGTAATCGACACGGAGATAATTTCTAATGAAATATCCATTTGAGTTCGTATTGGTCCATCAATGTAAGATAACACAACAGTGTTGTGTGGGGATTATGTGGTGTTTAATGCAGCTATATCATCCTGGTAAGTTTTATTTGTGCAGGATTCAGGAGTTCCCGGAAGAAACATTCGACCTGCCGCAAATAAAGTACACAGGATGGCTATAAGATGATTGTGTTCACAAAAAA
Source organism: Bathymodiolus brooksi (assembly GCA_963680875.1). Classification (NCBI taxonomy): domain Eukaryota; kingdom Metazoa; phylum Mollusca; class Bivalvia; order Mytilida; family Modiolidae; genus Bathymodiolus; species Bathymodiolus brooksi. The sequence goes on along the minus strand of OY804577.1, from coordinate 125,038,458 downwards.
AAACCCAATATCTACAATTTTCGTAGTTTTACAAATAACCACAATTTATTTTTTCATAGTTATTTATCATAAATCTCACAATCTGAGGTTTTATGTCCAAAAAATAACATTTAGGCTCTGAGCGTACCTGATGAATGTTTCTGGAACAACCGTCACCATGTACGCTTAGAGCCTAGTCATCCACTGAACATATCAGCAAAATGTGGATCTATGAAATCCATGAGGTGTAACGGTCTTTAAAAGGAGATTACACCAGTGCTACTTAGTGATTTTATTATACAAATATCAGAGACGAGTCCTAAGATGACTGTTATTATGTATGGGTAAGTCTAATATACTGTGTTTATTGTTTAGTTCGAGTAAACAATGCCTCTACATTTGTGAATAACAAAAGATACAGATTATGAATTTCACACAGGTATCTATTTTCACATTTGTATACTTACCTGGTTTTCATGGCAAGCACAATTAAAATATACCAGGTTGTATTATTAAGTGGCATGGACCTACATATTACATCGTATACATGCATTTTAAATAAAAGCCCAATCTTTCCAACATAAAAGTTTACTGGTAGCAGGACACCATCACAAACCAAATGAGACTGCATATACTTCATATGTAAATATATGGATTAGATAAAGTCAGATAATCTGGTCAAACGTAAGACTATAAGACCAATATCTATTTCTTTTCTATTGAGCAAGCCACATTACAGAGTAAGATAGAGGACTAGTTGTTTCGGAGCAGGAAAATGTGTTCCGGTGACGTTTCAGTGAGCCATTACAATACATCAAGCACAGCGTTTTGGTCTAATACAAAGCGGGCATAATCTACGTGCAATCAAAATATAACTTAAACAACAACCACTCATTCGCTCACTATAATTACATTACTTAGTGGGTAATAATGGTCCAGAATTATCTATGGGGATGTCGTGGCCACGATCCTATGGTAGTTGGATTTGCAATCTATTAACGCCTATTGCCACTAAAGGTGTGATGAGATGTACTAATTACAACCTTATATGATCAAGTTTGTCAGTTGTTGGGGCATGTTTATTGTTTGGGTAGCAATGTTTCTCCAAACAATAAAACTTATGTTATATATATATGTATTGTGTATAATGTATCATGTATTGTTTGTAATTTGTATTTATATACCTATAAGCTGTATTGCTTTTGGAATAAAGTATTATTATATGATACTACCATATAACTGAAATATTGTACAAAAGAGGGTTAAACCACACATAAAGGCATAAATCTAATCATAATCACTGGTTGTTTTTACTAACAAGTCGCTAAGAATATTCTTATTTCGACCTGTAGTCACCTTTGCTTTAACACTATCCTTGTTTCCACACGTAGTCACATTTTTCAACACCTGTTGACAAAAAGACCACCAATACTGCTTTAATTAGGGCCTTGATCTAAGACATCTTCATTCCAGTGATAAATTGCTTAAATATACGGGCGGAGATAGACTTAAACCCCGATTAAACAATATGACAGGCCATAGAAATTAAATGTAATAGATATCCGCAAAGGGTAGTTGTAACTTATCAACTAAAATGTGCTGAGTAAGGGAAGCTACTGAGTTGTCAATTGTGAGGGATAGAGTACTTTTTAATTACGACATGTTCACGTTGTTGTTATTAAAATCTGATATCAGTAATACAAAAACTAGACATATATAATTCCTTATGATGTATAATAATTTGATATTAGCGTCTTTAAACGAAACAAACTTGTATAAAGTTTCATTCACTGGTATTTTAAATATTTGACATGTTATACGATATTGTATGTTATCAACTTTTAAGGTAGAGTTTCCACAACTTTCTCAACCCAAAGAGACATTTTCTGAATTCTATATTTTTACTTTACATAAGAATAAAACTAAAAATTTATAAGACACACTTCTAAAGGAGTAGGGACATGTTTGCCACGTTGACAAAAAAGAAGTATGATGAAGAATGACGATCAACAGTTTCGCCAAACATAACAAGGCGAACCACCACTCTTTTGTATCACATGTAACTTCAACAGTCAAAAAGAAAACAAAGACTGTGGCTAATGACAACCTAGGCCATGGTGTGGAACATGCAAACAAATAAAACGCTAATCAACCGATTAAAGAGATCACGTCTTTTTACTCTTTAAAGTATATTTTTAACAATCAAACATACATCTATATATATATATTCGCTTCAAATGAAAAACAATTGAAAAAACACACACATACCATTCCAAAAATAACGAAAACAAAAACAGAGTGTTCAATTATATGATGCATAGATGTTTGTATTTAACTTGACAACTAGCTACTTTAAAGAGTAAATTATTACTTAATACAGCACAACAATGTCAGATGATAATATGACCTCTATATTTATTTTATTTTGACATTTTCTGTATAAATATTTTGCCGACTGTAGAGATTAATACAGACATTTTGTTATTTTATTATTATTTCTTTTCAATTTTACGCTTCACTTTTGTTGTTTTGTTCATTCTGGGTGCGATGTTTCATTGTTCCATGTAATTTGTATTTTGCCTTCATCTTGTTTATTATAGTGGTACACGTATATTACAGCTGGATGTTTTGCTATATAATGGTCATTTTACTACCCGCACATATCATGAGTATTAAATCAAAAATAATTTTAATACAATTTGAAAGCCACACGCAACTTTATCCTTCTGGCCTTTTTTCCTGGCAATGGCATTGTCTGTACTTCATTGACCTACGAAAAGTTCATGAACGAATGCTGAAATACCAAACTTGTATTAAATGTACGTGTTTCCGTCGTTTGACATTGTTTTAAATGTATACAACATGTCATTTGTCTCTTATATTGACATATACCATGATAAAACGTAACAGCGTGTAAACAAAACGTATAGATGTAAGACAGAAATATCCACAATCGTATCTGAAAGCAAAATATTTGTAGATAAAGGCCAACTTGACATGATCTTGTTCAGCTATCATAAACCTCACAGCTACTTAAATTAAAGAGTTAAATTCCAATTGATCAGAATTTTTCACGACATCAAACGATATAAAGTCTCGAAGACTGCAAAATGATACACAAACATAAGTTGTCTGTAATACAATGTTTTATGATTAGTTAGTCATATATACACCTACTGTCATTATGTTGTCTGTAATACAATGTTTTATGATTAGTTAGTCATATATACATCTACTGTCATTATGTTGTCTGTAATACAATGTTTTATGATTAGTTAGTCATATATACATCTGGTGTCATTATGTTGTCTGTAATACAATGTTTTATGATTAGTTAGTCATATATACATCTACTGTCATTATGTTGTCTGTAATACAATGTTTTATGATTAGTTAGTCATATATACATCTACTGTCATTATGTTGTCTGTAATACAATGTTTTATGATTAGTTAGTCATATATACATCTACTGTCATTATGTTGTCTGTAATACAATGTTTTATGATTAGTTAGTCATATATACATCTACTGTCATTATGTTGTCTGTAATACAATGTTTTATGATTAGTTAGTCATATATACATCTACTGTCATTATGTTGTCTGTAATACAATGTTTTATGATTAGTTAGTCATATATACATCTACTGTCATTATGTTGTCTGTAATACAATGTTTTATGATTAGTTAGTCATATATACATCTACTGTCATTATGTTGTCTGTAATACAATGTTTTATGATTAGTTAGTCATATATACATCTACTGTCATTATGTTGTCTGTAATACAATGTTTTATGATTAGTTAGTCATATATACATCTACTGTCATTATGTTGTCTGTAATACAATGTTTTATGATTAGTTAGTCATATATACATCTACTGTCATTATGTTGTCTGTAATACAATGTTTTATGATTAGTTAGTCATATATACATCTACTGTCATTATGTTGTCTGTAATACAATGTTTTATGATTAGTTAGTCATATATACATCTACTGTCATTATGTTGTCTGTAATACAATGTTTTATGATTAGTTAGTCATATATACATCTACTGTCATTATGTTGTCTGTAATACAATGTTTTATGATTAGTTAGTCATATATACATCTACTGTCATTATGTTGTCTGTAATACAATGTTTTATGATTAGTTAGTCATATATACATCTACTGTCATTATGTTGTCTGTAATACAATGTTTTATGATTAGTTAGTCATATATACATCTACTGTCATTATGTTGTCTGTAATACAATGTTTTATGATTAGTTAGTCATATATACATCTACTGTCATTATGTTGTCTGTAATACAATGTTTTATGATTAGTTAGTCATATATACATCTACTGTCATTATGTTGTCTGTAATACAATGTTTTATGATTATTTAGTCATATATACATCTACTGTCATTATGGTTAATTTTTTGACATGTCAGGTATTAAATGTAACGTTTCCTATTCCGTCTTATAGAAATATTAAGAAGATTGGATGACTACCGGTATAACAACACATGCAGCTGGTACTACCGGTATAACAACACATGTTTGAACATTTCAATGGCTCACGGTGGGTTTGCTTTTATGCCATTTTGTTTCATAAATTTGCATGTTATAATTTGAAATAGGCACACGTTATTCAGCCTCCTAGTCTACATTAGCTTTGCTTTGTCTCGTCTTATCTAAGTGCTTAACAAACAATCAAGTACAGTAATATGCATTTCTGGAATAATTTCTACCAGATACTCTCAAAGTGAAACGATTGGAAATCTCTGGGAGCAATACAATCAAAGGGCCCCAACAGGATAGCTAAAACCGACTAAGGGGGAGTATCCTCGTTTTAATAATGATTACAATATTAAGGAACTGAGAATTTCAGAAATAAAGGTATCTAATAAAGCATGTCAGTGCTGAAACACATAGTACTGGGCGGACGATACCACCGGGCACTAATAGTCCATCAGTACAGGTATCGAGCCAGATATAGTATTTAAAAAACGTATATATCTATTTTAGTTCGTACGACGCAAACTGTTTGTCATTTTGTGCCTTCAATATGGGAATATTAGCAAGTTGTAGAGATTTCTATTATAAATAATAGACCCATCTTGCTGGAGCATGATTGGATTGTTATAACCTTTTTTTGTCTTGACCAGTTTTCCCTTACTGACTTGTAAATCAGGACTGAACGAAAGTTGCCATGACTAGATACATTTTTCTCAAATGTTTGTTAGAGTGTGAGTATATCTCATTCCCCTGTACTTAGCAATGTCTATATTACAAGTGATACCTATGTGAGAAAAAAATATCATTTGTTCTTATTCTGGTTAAATGAGACTCGGACTTTTATTTCTAAGCATCAGGAACCCTCGATTTAGACATATTAGGACTTGTGGTGACGAGACAGCCTTGTCCCACCTTCATAAGGGCAATCCATACTTCGTATCATTTCAAAGCACACAGTTTCAATCGTAGTCCTACAACATAAACTAATCGTCTGTGTATTCGTTATATTGTATTGCGGGAATAAAAACGTAGATATCAAATTTAGTGCACACGACGCGTTTCTGGAATAACTTGCATCAGGTATGCTCAAAACCAATATACCGGTATTTGACAGTCTTTGGGAGTAAGAATGCCAAAAGATCTAAGCAGGCTAGCCAAAAATAGGTCACCTATACCTCAGGAAGGAGAACCTTAGTTTTAATAATAACTACAAGATTAAATGAGTTCCCATGATTACAAAAAGAAGGAGAAATTCAATAAAAACATTAAAATCAAACGATTGGAAACTAACAAAGTTTTATATTGGAGGACTATTCCCAATCTATGATTCGTGAGAGTTGGTGTACAGTCTGTAGATAACTGTTGATTATCTTGTGTTTTTAAGCTTTCCCTATTTTTCCTTACATGTTGATAGTTTACTTTAATCTTCGTACAGTCTTGCTATCAACATTTTGCGAAATCTGAATGTTTTTTTCTTCAATATACTAGTATGAAGCTTTCTTTATTATGTACGTCACACTAAATCTCAACATATTTCTGACAAGTTAACTACTGCGTCCTTTACTTTACATAATAATATCTGTCACATTATATATATTTAAAATCGTGATGATTCTTTAACGATTAGTTTTATTACACCAGTAAGAGGTTTCATTCAAGCACTGTAAAAAGACAGTAAGAGGATGCTAATTGCAGAGAGAGAGTTTCAAGTATCTTACGAGTCATCACATTTACTGTTTATTGTAAATTTATGTTACGTTTACCTCCTGCTTGGTATGCACATGATGAAAAAATCAAACATCTGGCATACTGATTCATAACAATCAAGCATAAAAATATCTTTAGAGGAAATGGCGATTATTTTAACACAAGTAAATTATATAATTTGGGTTTGTAAACATTAGACGCTATAATCACGTACTTAGATAGTTCATGTATGCGCTATTTTTAAGCGTTGCTACCAAAGTTACCGAGAAATAAACAAATAAAACGAATAATTATTTTAACAAGGAAAGGTGATCATTGACTTTCTACCAACCACAACAAAGACAAACAAAATGTCTGGTACATTCAAACTCTTAGTAAGTAAGGAGGACAGTGACAAAGAAAGTCATCATCTCTAATTTATGGTCAGGTTGCCAACAGAGCAAAATGTCCGGAAAACCCGTCGATGCTTCTCCGTGAATGCTCTGCAACAAGATTTGAGTGTTTTTGTGTTAAAATGGAATCCAAGATGGTCACCATCGCACGACATTATTTTACATGTGACCTATGGGGAAAATAGGGTAAAAACGCCTCACTAACAAGGAATTTAGATTGAACCAAAACTCTATTTATTCATATGATCATTAGGGGTATAAAATACATGCAATCATCTCCAGCTCATGATACAGAAATAGGATCAACTCTGATAACTACCGCTGATCCGAAAAAGGAAGGACGAACCAAAAGCACAACTTGATCCAGTCCTGCGGACGGGACGTAAATAAACGTCTAGTGTATGGAGAATGACTTGCTCCTTGAATGTACAAAAACGAACTTGCAGCACTGTCTAGTGAGCATTAGCTTGTTAATGGTGTCGTTAGTGATCCGTTACAAGACAAGATTTTCTGACCCTATTCAATATATCAACTTTTTCCTGTAACAACTTATATTTTTGCTCATAGTTTAATCCTAGTGCCACATATTTTCCTAATTGATTTAATGCTTGTAACGACTAGCTGAAATACTGCTCAATCAGTCAATCAATTTCAAAACATCTTGGTCGTTGACACCTTTTTCCATTTAAAATAATGCTTTGCCTGTATAGATGGTCTTAAACCTGTAATCAGCAAGTAATGAACTTGATATCTCCAAATACCGATGAATTTCTTTTGCAGACAACTCGGAGGACAATAATTTGTAACGGGTTGATGTTATTAAGTAAGGGAAATTAACAAACCTAGGATTACAGACATGATAAACATACGATAAGTATTAAAACCGTCAGAAAACTCCCCCAGTAAATACCACAATTTCAAAACCAATCGTAATATATCACACACAAAATGAACATGATGGATGATTTATCTGGCTTCATACAGTCATTTTAAAACAATCGTTCTGCCAGTTAAGCATAATTTGATTTACGGCGCGACAAGTCTCCTCTTTTACGTATGTAATGAAACGTAAATGAATACAAGCATAAGACGACCTAACACCGTCGCCACTCGGACATCACAACACCTAAATAAGAACTGTAAATATGTTGAACTGAGTACAAGACCCCGTCTAGTCTGGGTCAACAATTTTCACAACTGAAACGTCTAGGGGCATTCCGGTTAAGGTGACTACAAAACAATTCAAATTGACATCGTGAACATATGTAGGGAACCTTTGGACAGTTTTACTGAAAATCCGTGATTCTGAATACGCTTTAATTTCCCCCCATTGACCATCGAAATTGATCAATTCCTGTCTTAAAAAATCGATCATATACATATATATATATATATACAATATTGGGGTATTGACGGTAAATATGGAATTTATGTGGCGAGGCTTAGAAACGGGGGATACACGAGCTTTAGCGAGTCTTTCCATCCGTTTCCCGGGGGTGGGGAGGGTGTAAAGTATCATGGTACATGAATGAAATTGTTCTCTTGTAATAGATTGAGACAGTATTGGATTTACATCTACCTATTACACTAAAGTTTTGGGTTCAATTACCTTCCATGACTATGTGTACTCTACAACATCAGGTGATAAAGTTTGTCAATGACTTGCTGCAGGTCCGTGTGTTTTCTCTGACTAATATGCTTTCCTCCACCTATAAAACTGACCATTAAATATTGTTGAAAAGTGTCGCTAAAAATACATAATCCTAACATTCTTGCAAACAAATTTCAAAGCTATCGTACAAGGCCATTGACACTACTGTCTGTTTTAACTTTGAACCTTACCGGTACATTATGGAACATTTAAGTAATATGTTTATCAAATCTCGATCTACAAATAAATTTATTAATGATCATCAGCAGATAAAAATAGTTTAAAAGAATATATCAGGCGGAGATCAAATGAAAATAAAAACATCCTGGAGAATTTATCTTCTTGAAAGTAAAAGTACGATTAAATATTTATTCTTCATCGATAAAGGATTCCACTATTATTGGTTACATAATATGTAAATAATTAACAGATGTTTGAGAGAAAAACACTGATTCAAAACTTAACGGTATGATATTTCTCTTTCTATATTTTGTATTGAAATCAGAATAAAAAACAAACTGGAGAGTCTTGATAGACTTGCTAAGAAGAGTTTGATGATACCAAAGGAGTAACCAAAACCCGCAAATTAAAGAAAAGACAGACAACGCACAATGGACAAACGAAAAACTGGTTTCATTTCAACAGAAGTGAAATAAAACACCGAAAATTCAAGCCATTTCAGTTGTCATCATAGAAAGACAATTGTGAGATATAGTTTCCTCGTTATTCTAACAAATTTCCGCTTAGTTCATCATTTGGTTCTAGAAATATCATTCTGTGAGGTCTGAAATTCCTGTTCAGAAATAAAAAAAAAATCTTAAACAGAGGTTTGACTACATATAAATATAGGTGTCCACTAGTTGTGTTGAACGAACCAAATATGCATGGTTATTGATTATTTATCGTCATTCTAACAATTTTTCAGCGATGTCGCTACTACCCGACTTGATGTGGAGGAAAGCCCAGACAATTACACCGAACTGACTGGTGAAACACCTGCCTTGGGTAGGTGTATAGAAACCTTACCAGTTACCAGGTTAGTATCTAGTGTAAACCCACGTTAGCGATGTTACGCTTGTGGTACATGTAAGAAGTCAATGCCCCCACCACAACTGTATTGAAAGGAGCAAAACTTTGCTAATTTGCACGTTTCTATATATCAATAATGACGGTTTCTAAAACGTGATACAACTAACGTAAAATAAAACAATGAAAACGCAGAAAATACTAATCTAACAAAATGTAAGATTCCGCACACGAGTTACGCTTCACATATACGTGAACCGTCGTGAAGTCTTTGTTCAAAAAGGTCATTTCTTAAATATTTCTTACACATTTTGTTATTATATTTTAATGAGGAGAGAATGAAATTGTATCTATCAAATTGCCATCAAAATTATTAAAGACGTAAACTTTGATAAGAATAGCATCACACCATTATTATGTCATGAGACCTGAATATAATTAGCCGACTTACCTACTTTCTTACTCTCTTTCTTATTTAGATTTACATATATTTGTACATATACAATATTAATAATGGTTTAGGTGTTTAACGCCACTATCAACAGTATTTCAGTTATATCGTGTCAATGGTTTAAGATAACTAATATTTAACACATTTTCTTTTCTCCGATTTTTATTTTTTTTAACAAAAATGTAAGTAAATTCAATCATATAATATCTGTAATATTCTATTTTATAGCTAATGTTGTGGATTGAATATTTACTCACTAAAAATAATCACGGATAAAATATGATCCATGCTAAATATTTACTACAAACAAGTCGTAAGTCAGTTTTATGCAGAGGTGTAGTGTCCTATTTTGTGGACGTCTTATAAATGTAAACCAAGACAAACATACTAAACCGCCACAATATAACTGAAATATTGTTGAAAGTGGCGTTAAACACCATGACCCTATATGTAACTATTACTACTGGTAATTATATTGTCATTGGGAAACTTACGTTGGAAAAAAATATTTGTATTTTTTTTTATCGAGAGTAATAAGGCTATCGATACATTGTTCAAAGTTTTTTTTCTACAACACATATGCAAATCTTGAAATATTTTGATTTTTACACATTGTACACAATCAATAATAACAAGCGCTGTAATTAAAAATATCTGAAAACTATTTTATGGACAGACAATACTGTTTACAAGACATGAATTGATAAATCGTTATACTTCTCTGGTTAAATGATCTATGACCTAGCATAATAAATGTTTAATACAATTTAAAGATATACAAAAGGGTTAAAATAAGAAAAGAAAGTTTACATATATTGATAAGGGGTCTTTAAATTCGACACTTGCTGAAAATATTTACATCAAGTATTGTGAAACATTTCAAGATTAATATCTTACGCAAATAAACTCAGACATAGTGCGAACTAGGCACTTTTAATAAGGAGGAGACTAATGGTTCAGCTTGATCTGTCTAGGGTAAGCTATTTGACCGTATTAAAAAATATAATGAAGATAATCCGTTTGAATGAGGAACACTTTGACTTGGGGTCATTCAATTTTTGTCATTACATCGAGATTCTTAATCACAATATTTATTTATCATAATAAAACGTGTGGCAAATACACTCAAGTAACAAAAGAAATAAATAAATATACAAATAAATAAACAGACACAAAAAATAAGTATTGAAATATTATCTTATGAATCTGTAAACAAATGTTTACTATAACTAATAATTTAGGTACTGTGTTCTTTTTAGACTAGAAAAATCACCATAGAGTGCGGATATCATTTGAATAGGGTTATATGCGAAAATCTCTTTTACCCTGAATTTTAAAATGAATAATTCATTTTTATGCATTTTCCAAAATTCCAATATTTCTAAAGAAAGTAGACAAAATAAGTCCTAAACGTTGACAATTTCGAACTTACTTTATATATATATATATAAATAAATTTATATGCTTGAATCCTCACTTTTTTAATTTTACTTTTGGTGCACAGGCACTAAATTAAACTAACTATCTAATTTTATTTTTTTGTAAATAATTCATTTGAATGGAAGTTATTCTTCAAGCAGTTAAAACACACAAACGATGTGATAGTTAGTTTCTTTGTATGAGCTATTGATTCACAACAAAGTTCAAAGTAATTTGAAGAGAAACACTTTCAAACTATCATCCTTTTACAATGCACGTTTTCTGAAAGATGCATGCTGCATTTATTACATATTACAGAGAAAAATGTACATATAGATAGATATACGCCACGATATAACAAATATATAGATATTAAAACCTACCCTCGTAATCTTGTTCTTGGGTCATCCCTATTCCATCTATAATTACTATCATCTCTCTGCCAGCCACGTTGATTCCAGGAATGAATTATATCACAGAAAATAGTCAAAAATATGAAAGACAATTCCAAAATATTGCACATTTTAACAAAAGTTTTAAACAACGATGTTCTTACAACACTTTAAACCTCCTTTCAACATTTAATTTACGATTTAAAATCTTTATTTACACTAGTGCTCCCGTCGACTTGAAATTCTATACCTTTCTTGATTATATCATTTCGGAATTTAATTCACACAAAATTGCAAATCTTCAAATTTTGGTTTAAATTTTTCTAGTATTTGATGAATTAATCCGTCTATCAATTTCCAGTCTCCATGAATAATGTTTTAACGGTTTCGTAATGTTTCATGTACCCATGAGCTGAGATAAGACAAGCGCTTTCTACTTCTGTTTAACTGATAACATTAATATGACCAAACAGTAATATATATTAAGACTCTTTGTTACCAACGCCGGCATTTCCGTTTCACATATTCCTCCGTCATCTAACCATACTTTTACTTTTTAGGCGTAAACTTTCAAATGCCGTGTGCTTAGGAACTCTTTAAAACGTACCTGATTGAAGCTAGTTAGGAGTAATGTTTTATTACTCCCAGGTTGGAGCTAATTTTCGCAGTGGCTTATGAGAAGACCTATAACGAATTCAGTGAATTAAAAATCTTAACATACCCGTGTCATTTTTAAATACTGAAAATAAAATATAAATGCTCGTCCATCAAATTTCTCACAAATATTTTACTATTTTACACCATCTACCGTAAAAGGGTGTTAATTACCATTATTCTCATATAACATGAGATAATCAGACGCTTATATCAAAATAACTATAGAACACAATAGAGTTATTTTTATTAAACGATCATAAAAGTTTAGTTCTGATTCTATTTAGCACTTATATGTTGAGCCGTTTGTATAATAGTAGTGGCATTAAACCCCGTATATCCCCAAACTTAAAGGGGGTAGATTGACTACCATCAATAGTTCATCGACTTGTCAAAGTCTATAAAGAGTAACAAATTTTCGTCCTTGTCTATCAAAGTAACAATAAATGTAACAGATTATGTTTTCTAAATTAGAAATAAATTTCTGGATACAGTTTTGTCTTAGAAAGAAATGAATTATACATTTCTACTACTTCATATGTTATATAAACAACGAAGCTGACAAGTGAGAAATGAATTAACATTTTTGTTAACGCTCCCTTCATTTTATTCTACTTGTTTTGAAACAGGATCTACTGCCAAAAATAATTTAGCCAATCAATTACCAAAAATATAAATAAATATTATGAATCAGAATTGAAATAATACTGTTTATTTCAAGACATACTCCCACAGTAAATGTTGTGCATTATGTCGGTGTTTAGAGACGGAACCCCTATAATAAAGCTACCGTAAATTATCTACATTATGTCGGTGTTTAGAGACGGAACCCCTATAATAAAGCTACCGTAAATTATCTACATTATGTCGGTGTTTAGAGACGGAACCCCTATAATAAAGCTACCGTAAATTATCTACATTATGTCGGTGTTTAGAGACGGAACCCCTATAATAAAGCTACCGTAAATTATCTACATTATGTCGGTGTTTAGAGACGGAACCCCTATAATAAAGCTACCGTAAATTATCTACATTATGTCGGTGTTTAGAGACGGAACCCCTATAATAAAGCTACCGTAAATTATCTACATTAAGTTGGTGCTTAAAGACAGTCTCCTACAGTAAAGCTACCGTAAATACACTATTAATTATGTGTTTGTTTGAGGGACCCCTATTAGTAAATCTAGCCTAAATGGTCACCATTAAATTGGTATTTAGAAATGTTCTGTATGAAGTCGGTGATTAGGACGGACTCCTATAATACAGCTACCGTAAATTATCTACATTAAATTGGTGTCTAGAGACGGATTCCTATAGCAAAGCTACCATAAACGTTCTGCATTAAACGGGTGTTTAGAAACGGACCCCAATAATACAGCTACCTTAAATTTTCTGCATTAGGTCGGTGTTAAGAGACGGACTCTTACAATAAAGCTACCGTAAATGTTCTGCATTAAGTTGGTGTTTAGAATGGGAATCGATGAAAAATCTTTTTCAGTCTGATGAGTAAGATATTTTTTTTTCTTCTTTTTATTTCTGTATTAGAAATAATATGCTAAAATAATGTGTATAAACATGTTTGTATGGTTACTGAAAATATTATGTCAAACTTTCATTGCTTTTGATCAAAATAAAATTATATATGACAAAATAAAAGTTGGTGTTTAGAGACGGACTCCTACAGTAAAGCTATCGTAAATGTTCTGCATTAAGTTGGGGTTTAGAGACGGACTCCTACAGTAAAGCTATCGTAAATGTTCTGCATTAAGTTGGGGTTTAGAGACGGACTCCTACAGTAAAGCTATCGTAAATGTTCTGCATTAAGTTGGTGTTTAGAGACGGACTCCTACAGTAAAGCTATCGTAAATGTTCTGCATTAAGTTGGGGTTTAGAGACGGACTCCTACAGTAAAGCTATCGTAAATGTTCTGCATTAAGTTGGTGTTTAGAGACGGACTCCTACAGTAAAGCTATCGTAAATGTTCTGCATTAAGTTGGGGTTTAGAGACGGACTCCTACAGTAAAGCTATCGTAAATGTTCTGCATTAAGTTGGTGTTTAGAGACGGACTCCTACAGTAAAGCTATCGTAAATGTTCTGCATTAAGTTGGGGTTTAAAGACGGACTCCTACAGTAAAGAGGGGGTATGAGCACGGAAGAACGTGAAATAAAACTGAATTTCACGATGAATGAAAAATAATTTTCATCCTTGTACGGAGTATATTTGTCTTTGTGTAATAAACACGGTGAATAACGGACCTGAAACACGTTAAATAAAAAGGGCAAACACGTTGAACGAAAATAGGTCTTTACCCCCCTCAATAAAGGCAATGACCACTCGTTTGACGACATGGTACATCAATTCATAAATGGGAGAATTTCTGGTGTTTTTATATGTAATGAACCCACAGTATCCATACAACTTGGCCTTCCAAACCTGGAAGACACATGTACAGATGCATAAGAAAATACAGAAATTATACATGCAGCCGAACCTTTGGGCATGGGAAATGAAGAAAATATTGACGCACAGTTTAACACTGAACGTATGTACATACAGGAAGATGAAGTCCAGCAATTCATTGATGGTCAACAAAACAAAAACATATTTTAAAAGACTATGTTAGATGTTGCCCTAGTGAAAAAGTGTCTGAAGATGAAGAAAAGGAGGCCAGGAAAATATATACTAGTCAAAAAAAGAAACGTTACACCATTTTTTTTTTATAAATCCAGATTTTTTCATTTTGTTTCCTTTTCACGCTATGAAAAATAATGAAATATCTTTCTAAAATGTGCAAAATGGGCACTTTAAGATTTGACGTTACGTCAATTAACCAATTCAACGATTTTCATCATTAGTTAAATTTTACGACTTTACCGGTGTGTTCGAATCGAAACGAAGGTCATTAAATGTGTCATCCTTAATTGTAAACAAAAGGTCGCATCAAAAGAATTCATACTGTCAACGTAAGTTAATGCCCCGGCTACGTCAAAATGAAAGGGAACAGACTGTTGGAATGTTACTGGCTGGAATGGCACAAACCCAAATCGCAAACCATTTCAATGTGTCAAGAATGACAATTTACCGACTGATGATTCGTCTGAGGGATACGGGCAATACGTCAGACCGGCCACGCGTGTGATGACCTTACGTCAGGACAGGCACATCCGATTTATTCATCTACGCAATCGCTTCGTTACAGCCTTGCACAAAGCTCTAGGCTAACTCCTGGTAGAACCAATGTCCGAATTTCTGATCAGACAGTGCGGAACAGACTGCATCAGTGTGGCCCTCGTGCACGACGTCCTTTGAAAGGTTCAACGCTAAAACAACGTCACAGAGCTGCCCGACTACAATGGGGCCGTACTCGACTCGGATGGAATCGCAATACATGGCAAAACATTCTCTTCTCAAATGAATCCAGATTTTGTTTGAAGCTTAGTGATGGGTGGGCGCGTGTTTACCGTCGTCGCGGAGAACGCTTCTCTGACGCTTGTGTACTGGAAACATACCGTTTTGGCGGAGGTAGCGTCATGATATGGGGTGGAATAAGCCATGTCGCACGAACTGACTTAAAAGTTATTGACGGTAATCTGAACGCAGCACGTTACTGAGATGAAATTCTTGCTCCTATTGTAATGCCTTTTCTACGTAGGTATCGTTTTAGTCACGTCTTTCAACAGGATAATGTTCGCCGTCATGTAGCCCGTGTATCGATGGATTTTCTGAATGACAATCATATCCGCACCCTTCCATGGCCTGCATTATCCCCAGATTTAAACCCCATTGAACATTTATGGGACGAGCTTGGGCGACGTGTTCGAAATGGCTTAAATCCACCGGAAACCTTAGATGAGCTACGACGGGCCCTTATACAGGAGTGGAATAACATACCACAAACATTCATAAGAAACCTGATCGGTTCCATGCGTCATAGATGCCAAGCAGTGATAAATGCAAGGGGAGGACACACACGTTATTAACACTGTCAAACTCGTTTTTGATGTTATGATTTTCTCTTTTGTGGAAAATGACAAATTCTGTTGACAAATGAAAAGTGTTACTTTTCTTACCTTTGAAGCATCATAAAGTTTTAATTTCTAATGCTTGATTTTATTTCGTGTTTGTTGAATAAAATATATTTATAAAAAATTAGGTGTAACGTTTCTGTTTTTGACTAGTATACAACAAATATCCCATGAGGAATTAGATATGTTGCAAGCAAATTTTATTCTCACAGTAAGCAAAAAGATGGATGCGAATATGAGCCCTATAGTCTCCATGGTATAATTAGTGGTATAGACAGGGAACGTCTTGTAAGAAGTAGTAATGACAAGGCCTTTACTTTGACAAGACAGGCACTGACAAGTAAGTAAAAAACAGTTGAAACAACAATAAAAGAGTAACAAACCCAAGAGAGCTTAAGCCTTAACAGACAAGGAAATCAGCTATATGAAGCAAGCCGTCTAAGAACCCAAGAGAGCTTAAGCCTTAACAGACAAGGAAATCAGCTATATGAAGCAAGCCGTCTAAGAACCCAAGAGAGCAAGCCGTCTAAGAAACAGTACACCAGAAGCAATGCTTTACATTATGTGGTCGAACACCATTCACTTTGGATTTCGAGGTTCCCTCGTCTCTACCCCGTTTTTAAGCTTCGCCACACACTAGTCAATTCTGTATTTACCGTCAACACACCAATATTGAATATATATATATATTGCCATTGCAATTATTTTTCAGTACGGTGATCGACTATTATTACTGATATGTACTGTTGTGATATATACCTGTTTTCTTAGTATACTGATCGTATTGGTTAACGAGCACGATACAATGGGAAGAGATTCTTAAAATAGTGGACCATCCATAGAAGCAATTCTACAAGCTCTCATTGGTAAGGAAGTTTCAGAGGTCAGTACATATATCGGGTTGCACATGCTTTAATGGAACAACCCATATACATTTGTATTATCATCCTTTGTCTGTCTATTATTTTGACCAATGTATACAAGTAGCTGATCAAAACGACGATTGAGCTTGAACAATATACAGAATGTAATATCTACGTGTAAAGTCAATTTAAATAAATCTGTTTTAGGCTGGAAATTTGATCTCTTTTATTTGTCTTGTTGCATGTTTGTTTTATGTGACACTATAATAAAATATTTATTCATCTATCTATCATTTTATTTATTAACCTCGAACTGAAAGGTATATCTTGCGTTATTTAATTGCATTACTGCAATCATTTTTTAAATTGTAAATTTGACTTAATTTTAACATACATGTATTATGTAATTATGGTCTGGATGGGAAACCACCTCTGAACATATCAAGACAGAAATTTGTATAATTTATCAAACAAGACAATATATGTCATAGCACCGTGTTATGATAATTCAGTTAATATGTATAAACGCTAAACGTAAACGTGTATAGATTGATAGATTGGTGCTTAACGCCAACTTTAGCAGTATTTCAGCTCTATAATGGCGTGAACAAATTTTACAAATTAACTTCTACAAGACATAGAAATAAAACATATCTGCTTATGAAACAATTGTTTATATGTACAAATAAAAAAAATGTTAAAAGGATAAAAACATATTATTTAAATCTTATGTTATCCATTTATATTTGTGTATATAATTTTTTTTTAAAGCTTGGAGAAGAGGAAATCAAAGCCGTAATCAGCGGAAAACAGGCAATACAATGACCAAAATAAGGACAAGAAGAAAAACAATGCTCAGAATATCAAAGATTGAGCAACACAAACCACACTAAGAAAAGTTTGAAGATACCAGAGGGGCAATCAGAAGCCGTATATCGAAGGACAACAATACAATAACCAAAGAGACAAACAACGATCTACAAATCATTACACAGAAAACTAAAAATCGAGCCAAATGAACCCCACTTAAAAATCTTGTCATATAATACCACCACAATTAAGTTGATCTTTAGCCAATAAAAAAGTTCATTCGATATCCACTTGGAAAATGTATAGCCTATATGTGTTTTGAAGATTTATTTGCAAATTTATAATAATGCCTGGAATTGACCTTAGATTGTTTAACAATTAGTGGTAACATGCATTCTTTCAGTTCCCTATTCCATGTAAATATCATTTAACCTGTTACCTTCCCATTTATAAGCATTTGTGTTGAGAGCCATCTATCGACAAATACTTACAAAAGGTATATATATGACCTCCAGTGATTATCGTTGCTGGAATTTGAACGTAAGAATATATGAAGTGCATCAAACATTTGTCTTGTCATCCAATTATAACATATAATTGTACAGTGTGAAAATGATATTGGTTCTAATGACAGCGGAAAGTGCATTTGAAAGAAAACAATGAAAACGTTATTTGAAATGCACGAGATGCTATTTCTCTATTTATGTCATATCTGTAATCAATGGACAGTTGTGAGAAGAAAACTAATTTCGAGTGAACCATTTAAAACAGCGGAAACTGTCCAATTTGCCCCTCTTCATTGAAGATACTTACTTTGAATTGGACACTTTAAGAATTTTTATCAATGAATTTTAAGATGTCTCGTACATTGTTTAAAAACACCAACACGTTATTTACTGTATTACGTGATATGTTGGTTGAAAAACATTTGTTCCATGGAAAATATAACTTTTAATGAGTTCATGTGACAACCTTCGTCATGAATTGTGGGAATCTGATTAGAACTATTTTAAGTTTTGAAGATACACAAAATTTAAATCGCATTAAAGTAAACATTGGAATGCCATTTGTATTATTGATACTTATAACACTCTATATTACAATTCCATATTGTAATTTAAGACTTTAGATGCAATTCGCAAGTCATTGCTTCTTCAAGAACAAAATGCAAATGCAAAAATTCATATTCTGATTAAATGAGAAACAACTGCACACCTTCTGAAATGTCTTGTTTTTAGACGTTTGCCTACCCTTTACACATACTGTGTCAAAGACGATTTCCATATCACATGATGTTCGTGTCCTTTAAAAGTAGCATGGCGAATGTCATTAGTTGAACAGGAAGTGCTTACCCTACCTGAGCACCTGACTTTATCCCTGGTTATAGATGGATTCTGTGTAGTGTTTTGTAGATAGCTTTGTCTCTTTTCTTTTGCCCATTGTATTGTCTGTGTTTTCGATTTACGCGTCTGATTACACCTTTGGTATCTTAGATTTACGGCGTCTGATTACACCTTTGGTATCTTCAAATGTTTCTTGTCCAAGGGAAAACTTGGCCTGTACAATTAATGCACTTTTTGTTAAATAAACGAGTTTTGTCCACAGACATTGCTAGTACCCGTGTCCATTTGACACTAAAACAATATATACAAAGAAGCCGCCTCAATTATTAGCTGACAGGACAGGATACGAGTGTTCGAATTGATGTTTCTTGAAATGTATTGTCAGTTATTGCTTTTGCATAGTAATAACACTACCTGAAATCATTTTCAATATCATGCAAGTTATATGAAATAAATACTGCAATCGTCTAAAACAAGGGACAATCATATACAATGTATCAAATCAAATGGACCTCAAACAGATTCTATTTTATACACAAGTCACAAAACGAAGACCAGCATTATTCGAGCTATATTTTTAGACGACTATTTTGTTTAGCACTTTTTTCTTCCTTTAGCCAATGCAATTTCACAATTTAATAAAAATGTCGGACTGTTATTTGAAAGAGAAAGAAAGATTAAACATTCGCGGAATAAAGCTTGTTTTGAATAAAAGTAAAAAATGAAATAAAGAAAAAGTAAATTATAAATGAATCGACATTATTTAACTTAATTCTAATAATTTTTCTCATACTTTGATAAAGAAATATCCATGAGAGATTGATGGCGTTGAATATGACGTCACAAATAATGTCAGACAACTCAAAAATTGCAAACCACAAAACTATGGAGCGCTCAAAGAGAGAAATGTTGATAAGCCTTGTTTTCTGGATTGTTACTAGGCTAGCGTTTCCGATTTCTATGCTAAGATTTCAACAACAAAAAATACAGAGAAAGATGTTGTAGTAACATACTGCGGCAAAGGAGAAGACGACAGTTTTTTCATTCTATGCAAAGAAAGAAGAAACTGGAATGTTTGCTGCTGTATTTAAAGACAAGTTCGCCTCTATCTCATCATCTGCCCAACAATCGATTTAGCAAAATGTTTCCATTATGAATCAAGTGTTCCCTCTCGTACATGTCTGTCGATCCACATATGACGTCACGTTTGTTGATGGCTGCTTGAAAATTCGAACTCCGGATTTTCCGTCTTTTTTGGTGTTTTTTCATCTCATGGAATGAATTTCAAACTGTGAAAAATAGATATTTGGATGAACATTTTGTTGCAGTCTACTAACTATTAGTTTATATAGTACATTTTGTGGGAAAAACTTTTGGAAGCATTTATATATAGTAGGGGGCCTCATGTACGTCCGTGTCGCAAGTTCGTTCGCCATCTTTGTTTACGTTTACTACGCTTGCGCAAGTTCGTGACGTCATCTTTTCAGATCGAGAGCGTTCCCTAAATAGAAACGAAGAATTTCCAGATCTATTTGCAGAAAATGAGATTCAAACAGGTAAATATTACATAACAAACTATTTTTGCGATAAAAACACTCCAATTTCTTAAGTCATAATTAAGAAAGCCATAAATGTCAGAAAAAATACATAAATTGATGAAAAACTTCAGAAAATTTGTTTCCCCAACAGTATTGACATTCCAATGCGTCGACCTAAATTTCTATTTATATGCAATAGGCCAAACAAATGTTTATTTAATAACTTCAAAAAGTTGTGACTCCTTACGTTTTTTTTTCTGACAAATTGAGGAAATCAGTGTAATAGCATCATAAATTGACATTTTATAAAAGATAAGACGAAATTGGATAAAAATCCAAACAATGGACCTTGGAGAAATATGACTATGTTCCTTAATACTGAATGGATTTCACCTTTTTATGGCTTAAATTAAAGCTGAGTTTCGCATGGTTTATTATATTTTCTTGTGTCTCAATTTATTGTAACACAAAATATAAAAAATACACTTCAAAGTTTTACAATAGCAAGCACCTGTGTAAAAACAGCAAACATTTATTTACAAGAAAAGAAAAAAAACCACTCCAGAAATATTATGAAATTATTACGCAACAGTTGTTTTGTTCAACTATATCAAATTATTATCTCACATGAGCAAACAGGATATTTATTGGAACCTTGAAGACTACAAAAAAATGCTTGCATGTATGACAATTAAAAAGATATAGTCAATCCTGTCTTATGTGACCTTCCAAGGGAACAGTGAAATATGGTCACTTAATACAGGTTTAATTGATATGACACGCACTGTGAAGGGAAATAAAAATTAAGGTCACATTATACAAGTTATTGCTTAATAGAGGTGGTCACTAAAGCAGGTTTGACTATCTTTCAATGCAAATTCAAAACTAACATTTAACCAGTTCTAAAATCAATGAATGTACAACTGCAAGTAATCTTAAAATTATATTTTCAGATAAATCCTGCTCGTCTTCACAAGACTAACAGTGCAATATCGCCTCTATAGCCCAACAGCCATGACTAACGCTTACATGGAAGTTAAAAAACACAATATGTCAGTCCGCAAAGCAGCAAGACAATTTGCTATACCAAGACAAACTCTTAGGGATAGGACAACAGGTAAAATAGATGCTGACTGTGTAACTACAGGCCGAGTCCCTGTACTAAGTATGGAAGAAGAGGCCAAGCTGGTGGATCATCTAAAAATCATGGCATCCTATGGTTACGGATACACTCGTCAGGAAGTAGCAGATATCGCCCCTGACTATGCCGTTCATCTTCAGAAAAGGATCAAGGATTATCCTTTCACCATACGCTGGTTTCGAGGCTTCATAAAGCGTTGGCCTGAGTTGCGCGTCTTGAAATCTCAAGGCTTAGAGATTGCTAGAGCAAAAGATGCACATGTGGCAAATATTGACAAATATTTCAAGGAACTTGACAAACCGCATCTGATTTTTAATGTCGATGAAAAAGGAATCACACCAGACCATTCACCTCCTGCTGTTACAACAGGTAAATCACAAACAATTACTTTATTGGGATGTCGTAGTGCATCTGGTTATGCTATACCTCCATATTTTGTATTTCCTGGGAAGCGGTTTAGTGAGCAGCTGATGCAGGGTGCCACTCCTGGGGCTGCTGGTTGTGTATCAGAGTCTGGTTGGTCAAATTCCGAAATTTTCAAGTCTTATTTAAAAGACCACTTTATCAAGTATGTTCCTGGAAGAACTGATGACCATGTTCTTTTACTATTTGATGGTCACAAGTCACACATTTCTGTTGATTTAATCACAAAACTACAATATCATTACGTATGTACTGCCAGCATACACCAGTCATATTCTGCAACCTTCAGATGTTGGGCGCTACGTCCCGTTCCAACGTATCTATAATAATGAATGCCATAAAACTGCGCACTAATTCTTCTATTATAACCAGACATAATGTCCGCGAAATTGCTTGCAAAGTGTATCCAAAAGCCTTGTCTGCTACAAATTTGCAATCTGCCTTCAAGAAGGCTGGAGTATTCCCTTTAGATAGAAACGCAGTGAGTGAAACGACTTTGGCTCCTGCAGAAGTTTTTAATTTTGATACCGAAAATGCACAACTTGAAGTTGAGATTAATTGTGATAATATAAGATGTGCTTCATTTGAATTTCCGCAACCGATTGTCAATGATGACGAAAGAGATATTGTTAGTAATATGGATATTAACGAAACAAATGCCAGTGTTACATTGAATCAAAAGGAATGTGGTGATTTTTTCACAAACAAAGAAGACCAACTGAAGGCTATAAAAAGTGAAGAAGAAAAAAATAAGAAAAGGCAAAATACCATGGGACGTGTCGTTTCTGGAAGGGCTATCACAGAGAATGGGGTTGCCAAAAAAGTGAAAATATAAGAAAAAATAAATCAAAATCTACAAAACCGCAGTCAGTGAAATCAAAATTGACACAGTCAAATATTGATAAGCCAAAACAAAATAAATCTAAACAACTGAAGAAGAAGGCAGCCACAAGTACACAGTTGACTTTATCTCCACAACCTGGTCCAAGTCACATCTATGTCAGTGAAGATTCAGAACTAACAGACACTGATGATGAAAGCATTTCAGAGGCGGAAAAATGCGGTGTCTGTAGACAGTTTACACCAGATGCAATAAGGAAGGGTGTAGCCTTTGAAATTACACGGTGGGTCAAGTGTGAAAGTAAAGTGTGCAAGCATTGGGTCCACTTAAAATATTGGACTGATATTCATGTAGTCCACCTTGGAGATCACTTTCTGTGTACTCACTGTAAATCTCTGGAGCCCCATATTTCTGATGTGGCATAACTGTTTTCCTATGTTTGCTGTTAGACTTTGTTGTTATTGTTTAAAGATTTTTTTTTATTAACATTGAACTGTGCTACATTTCCACAAAAACAATTTGTTTGGCCTAGCAAAATAGTGTCACGTGACAATTACATCCGGGGACGTAATTGGGGCTCCCAATTCAAAATGGAGGATCAATAAAGGTAAATTTGTTGTTTGTTTTATTTGTTTACATTTTGTTAAAATGTTCTGTTATTGTTATAATTTTAAATACTTGTTTAAACTCTATGTCAGCATAAATTTACCGGTGAATTGTATGCACGGTATTATAATAAGAGGGGATATTCCTTAGGGGGACGTACTTTGGTACTTCGTGGATATTGCTGTTAGTCAAACAGATTATTTTTCGGAAAAATCGGATTGAAATAACAAATATTTTATATTAAAGGATCTGAAATTCTTACATGGTAGGACCATCGTATTTAAAACCTTAATTTGACTTTAATTCCATTAAATTACTATTTTATCAATAAATTGCTTACAACGCCGCACCATAGGCACGATTTAAAAAAATGGCGCAAAATAACGTCAATCATATATGCGAAATGTAATTGTAATTGAATTGAAAATAAAATCTTTGCATTTATTATTGCAGAAAACACAGAAGAAGGATTTTATAATATCAGTGATCTAAATGAAACATTCAATGGATCATTATCCGACTCCGAGGTAATAATAAACCGTAAACAATCAAAATTAAAGAAAATAAACAAAATAAACAAAATCAACAGTGAAGAGGAAATAATTGTGCATACACAATTTACAAGTTTTGGAGACGATGTGAATGAACTTCGAAAACCGTGTAGTGTTAAAATAAATACTCGCCCAGAAGACACACGAAAATGGATAGAATCTTTCCGTGAAAAGATGATCGAAAGTTATGACTTGGAAGAAAGGCCAGTACAACATGGTTATCAATTCGCGCTATGCAAAAATGGAAGTAAATATGTAAGTGCTACCATATATAACACGGGAACAATGTTAGCCCAAGGACTTGGTACATGCTTAGACTGGAAAAAACAATCATTACGCAGAATTAAGAGCATTAATTGGTCAAAGAAACATAATAGCGCTAAATTCTTCTGAAACCGATTTAAAACAAATTATTTCATTGAATAAAGAATTAACAACTACTACACCCATTGTAGAAAATTCGGAACAGGAAACAGGAGAAGCAATTGAAAATGGAAATTTGACTCCATTAGCGACCGACATTGCCAACATTTCAATACAAATGAAAAATATAAATGACAGATTTGACCAAATTTCTACAGAATCAAAACAATTTAAAGAAATAAACTCAGAGTGTTCAATTAAAGGCATGTCTCAAAATAGAACAACAAAATTGCAAATCCCTGCAAGATGAAATTGTAATAAAAAATAAGAAAATCAAAATTCAGCAGGATGAAATAAAAAATCTTCAAACAACAGTAACCACGTTATCAACGAAGCCCGCTCAAAAAACTATTACAACATCAATAAGTCCATCAAATTCGTTTACGAGTGGTATTTCGTCAACCTCAACTCCGGTATCTAGGAAAAGTACAGTAGAACAATTAAAACCTAAACAGAAAAATCAACTTAAACTAAGAAACAACCAAAAGAAAACAGGAAATGTACTCATCATTGGAAGCTCAATCACCAAAGACATTAACACAAAAACTTTAAAAGAGAACGTTACAGTAAATACAAATAGAGGTGGTAAAACTACGTCTCTCAAGAAACATATTGAAGATCTAGACTTAACACCATTCAACACTGTTATATTACAGTTTGGAGGAAATGACGCTGACCGAGATATCGAAATTCACGATTTTAACAGAAACTATCTGAATATAATACAAGACATTCAGAAATGTAATGAAGTGAAGCATATTGGTGTCGGTGGTATAGTACCTCGAACAAAGAAAAACACATAAAAGTACAACAAGGAACTTAACAGTATATGTCGTCAAGAGAACATATATAACCATTCAGAGAACTTTCTGCTGAAGAATGGCAAAATTGTCAACGGACTGCTTTATTCGGATGGAGTACACTTAACTAAGGATGGAACCCCACTTCTGATAAACAATATAAACGACAAAGTAGGAATCCTGAAACATGAAAATGAGCAAAATGAAACTCCACCGAATGGTGCACCAAAAAAAAACAAGAATGTACATGTTCGTCCTCCTCGTCGTCGTCCATGCTTTTAACTGTGGAGAGAACAATCATTCACAAAATCAATGTCGATTTAATGCTAGACTTGAATGTTATCAATGCCAGTCTTGGGCACAAAGCTAAACTTTGTTGGATGAACCCAAATCAATACAGTCAAGAGCATCACTGGGAACATTATGATTACCCTCCGCATTGGTACTAGGAAAACGGCGAAGAAGAGCAAGCCGATTTGACTTCAATCAATCCATTTAATTTACTTTTAAATACTTTGTGTTCAAATTGTGAAAATGATTCTTTTGATTGCATTTGTTGTATTTCTATTAATTCTATTACTAATTGTAAATCTTCCACTGAGGTCAGGTTAAATAGATCAAAATCAACCTTAAGAAGTAAAAACCAGTCTCCTAGGTTTACTGATAAGAATGACTGTTCCCATAGTATGTCTGAGAAATGCCATGGCCATGCGGATACTTTTAGTCAAAATAAACATAATATTTATGGCTATGCAGATTCAAAAGGTCTTAAAATAACATGTCAAAATATTCAACATATTCTACCAAAATTGGAGGAAATCAAATATAATATTGGTAATATGAAAGATGAGTTTAAACCACATATATTAGGTATGTGTGAAACATTTTTAAATGAAGAAAAATGCAAAATGAATTCACGTGAATTGGATTTAGATAATTTTACATACAATAGAAAAGATAGAACGAACAAAAATGGGGGAGGCTGGATTGTATATTTTTATGATTATGTAAAGTATGAAAGGAGAGTAGAATTAGAATCAGAAAAAACTGAATGGATGTGGTTTGAAATATTTCCAAAACATCAAGTCCTTTTTTTGTGTTTTATATATAGACCTCCTAACAGCAATGTGTCGTGGTATCAACATTTCGACAAGGAATTGACTAATGCTTCTGCTAAGAATGATTATGTACTTATTACTGGTGATATCAATATAGACTATTTGAAGCCATTGCCAAGTAACTGGGAAACTATTTTATCAACATATGGCCTTGATCAATTAGTCCATGATCCAAATCGAGTTACCAGTAAGAGATCACATTTATACAAGTCGACCAGAAGAAGTCATGCAAGTACGTGTTTCT
Source organism: Bathymodiolus brooksi (assembly GCA_963680875.1). Classification (NCBI taxonomy): domain Eukaryota; kingdom Metazoa; phylum Mollusca; class Bivalvia; order Mytilida; family Modiolidae; genus Bathymodiolus; species Bathymodiolus brooksi. The sequence goes on along the minus strand of OY804577.1, from coordinate 125,011,545 downwards.
ACTTACTGTCCAGGTGACCATTATCCTGTCAGTTTTTCAGTAAAATATGGTAAAAGCAATAAGAGCAAACCACGTGTTAATAAGCATACTGTAATTAGATACAGAAATTAAAAAAATTTCGATGAAGAATTATTTCTTCGGGACTTGAAAAATCAGAATTTCAATTTAGTATTACATATCACCGACTCGGATCTAGCTCTTGATTCGTGGTATGACAAGATCATTTATACCCTTAATAAGCATACCCCTTTAATTTATAAAAGAGTGAGGAAAAATAAACAGCCCAAATGGCACAAAAAAGAATTTGTCGACCTACGTCAGCAAAGGGATTATTATCATGGTATAAAAGATACCGAGAATTTCAAAAAATATAGAAACAAATTGACATCATCCATTAGAACCAGTAAAGCTAATTATTTTTCTGAGGCTATTAAATCTGGTAATAATGTAGGTGAATTATGGAAACACTTAAAGGACATAAACTCAGTATCAAAATGTCATATAAAATATATATATATTGATGGTAAAAAATGTGATAATATTGAAGATATTTGCAATAATTTTAATAACCATTTTTCGTCAGTGGCTGAACGCATCATCAACAATTCCAACTTGAATGCGTCCACTGAAAAATTTGATAATTGGGTTAGTTCCAAGCTTTGGCTCGAAAATACATTTTCATATCCTAGCATACTATCAGAAGAAGTACTTTTGAAGTTGAATATTCACAAATCCAGTGGTTTGGATGGTATAAGTCCTAATATTTTGAAAATGTCAGCAACTGTTATTTACGAGTCGTTAACCCACATTTTCAACTTAAGTCTTTGTACTGGAAACTTTCCTTCAAAACCTAAGCTGGCTAGAGTAACCCCACTTTATAAATCAGGAGATATTACAGATATGAACAATTATAGACCCATATCAGTACTTCCTAGCTTATCTAAGTTATTTGAAAAAATAGTTTATGCACAGATTTATGAATATTTAATCAAATACAAACTGATTCATCCGAATCAATCTGGTTTCAGATCTAAGCATTCTTGTGTGACAGCTTTAACTAAAATTGTTGATCATATTGTAAAAGATCAAGGGAATTACACAGGGGTTTTGTTTCTTGATTTTAAAAAGGCATTTGACATGGTTAATCACACTATTTTATTATCAAAGTTAAAAATATATAAACTTGATGACTTATCTTTAAATTGGTTTAGATCATATTTGTCGGAAAGATCTAAAACAATTATCAATAATTATGAACCATCTGCACAAAATATTAGATATGGAATACCACAAGGAAACATACTTGGCCCCTTGCTTTTTCTTTTGTATATAAATGATTTACCCCTTTATATAGACCATAGTATGTCAGATTTGTATGCAGATGATACCACTATACACTTCTCGTCTAATTCCATATCTGACATTAACATTAAGTTGAATGAAGATATGGAAAAGGTACAGGGATGGTGCACTAGTAATGATATGGTTATAAATACTATGAAATCAAAATCAATGATAATGGGTTCATCTAGAAAGATACAATACCATGAGTCTAATTTTAATATTTTTTATGACGATGTTTTATTGAACGATGTAAAATATGAAAAATTATTCTTAATGCAAAATATGATATACCATCTCTTCAATTATTAAAAAAAACTTGGTTGGCTGTCTATTCAAAATATATTAGAATATCATAAAAGTGTTTTAATGTATAAATAATTCTGCTCCTGATTATTTGTGTAATTTATTTGATATGAATACAAATTCTAATGTTTATTCATTAAGATCATCTGCAAAGGGAAATTTGTTCGTCCCAAGACCAAATTCTAATTTTATGAAACGGACTTTTCACTACTCCGGAACTATTTTATGGAATTCTTTACCTCCTTATTTAAAACTAATTCAAGACATATATCTATTCATAAAGAAATATACAGATTATTTAATGTCAAAACAAAATAACGAATGATTATATGCATTATACCAAGGATTTATCATTGATTATACTTAAGATTGTGATATTTCGTTGTGAATATGTATGTATTGTTTGAAATTGTATTTGCTGTATTTGATTATTATTGCTTTAAGGGCCACAGGGAAGATTAGCTTATTGTTGCTAACTGTGTTACTCTCTTGAAATAAAGTCATTACTTACTTACTTAATAATAAAAATGAACAACACAGAGAAAGCTTAAACATGATAATGTTAATTATTTTCTTTAAATTCCAACAAAATCCCGTCTAAGTTCTTACTCGGATAATTCGCTTTTGCAATAGCATGTGTCCACACGACAGTTTAATGCGAATCGAATTAATGAATTCGCATCAACGAAAACGTGTGATCGCGATTAGCGTATTCGATTCGCATTTTAACCCTTACTATAGTCTATGCCGAAGAGCCGATATATCGGCTTTTAGGCTAATCCTGATAAGTGCCGATATATCGGCTTTGTTATTTCTTGCTGTGTCGCTAACGACGTCATAATCTCGACTGTCACTTATGACGTCAAAGAAGCACTGTCGGCGTTCACATGATGGCGGCAAACGATTTCAATATAAATCCGCCTTGGTTTCGCATGTACCCAACCAGAGCCAGAACAAAACTTGAATGACCACCGAGACCATCCAGGTGTGAAAAACATGCCAGTGAGGAATTCACCTCCCATCGCATATTTTTATATGATGTTTTCCTTGAATATCTTGAGGAAAATTACAAAAGAAACAAACAGGTACTTGATTGAAATAGATCTTTGTTACAAATATTTTAGAAGTTTAGGTTACTCTTTGCAATATTGACAAATTTTGACTGGCTACGCTCACAGTACTGACAGTACTTTTAAGCTCAAATAAATGAATTGAAGGTGATTCTAAGATGTTGCCACAGTTTTGATTCTTTAATAGCATTTTTGAAGCTCTCGCGAGTGTGGAACGCCTATCACCTGTAGATGCACTTAATAAGTTGGATAAATTTTATGTAGTTTTAGCTGAACAAAGTATTGGAACTTTTCAATATTGACCGTCGGAAATTAAACATTGAAGCACAATCGCAAAAAAAAATTATACTTCTAGTTATTAAAAAAAAACCCACACACACAAAGGAAAACTAAATAAACCTCCAAAAATGATCTTCCCGGAATAGTTACAAAATAAAGGTCAAACTCAGTCCATGGGAGATGCATAGACCCTCCCATGACTTTAAATTGTCCGCCCTTAAAAGTTTCATCAGACCGAAAACACACATGAAATGTCGTACATTTTTTTAGTATGCTATTAAATTTTGCAAACCCTGTTGTGACGCCCGTCCGTCCGGAAAACTACCTGTGCTTCTTATCGACCATGTATCCGTTTACGTTTACGGCTGCATAAAGCGTTTTGATTGCAATCACTAGAAATACAGTTTATATAATTTTTCCTACATGTACGTGTATTTGCATCATGCTTTAAATAATACAAGTTTGCTATAATACAACTTAACGATTTACCAATTTTACTGCACATGATTCGCATTTCGACTATTCTCGTCAGATGTGCTTACATCAAAATGGTTGGAAATAGGGCCTAATTATAATGAGCAAAAAATTGAAGAGAAGTTATCACCCACAGCAGCCCGGTTCAACTAAGTCTACGAATAGATATTTGCGCGAGGAACATGTAGATAACTCCTGTATAATTTTCGAAACTTTTAGTAATTTATAAACGGTAAATCCTTATTTCTAATTTATTTCCAGATATGTAAAACAACGTATTACAAATAAACGTAGAAGAAATGCACTGCATCCAAAGTCAAGGCTTCGGTTATGGGAACGAGTTACAGTTGCTGAGGTAAGTTTTTTGGCAGTCATATTCAACATGGGGCTTATTCGGAAACCGAGCATAAAAGATTACTGGACAAAGAAATATGAAAGCCAAATCACATCGTGGTTTTCAAAGATGTCTTCCCGAAACCGGTTCCAGATCATATTACGTTGTTTTCATTTGGTTAACAACAAGACCACACCTCAGAGACAGTGACTTTTACGATCCGGCCGCCTGGTTCAAACCTCTTTTGGAACATGCTAACATGGTTTTTAAGCGTTATCTAACACCAAAAGGCGAACTGTCTATTGATGAATCGTTTATCGGAACAAAAGCTAGAAGCGTTATGACACAATATATTCCCAGTAAAAGTTCAAAACTTGGTATCAAGATATGGATGCTCGTCCAGGCTGCAACAGTTATATCATTCACTTTGTGCCATACAAAGGTAGACGGCATGATCCAGTTCCGAACGGTGAGCTACATGGTAGTTACATAGTCTTAAAGTTGTTGCGGGCAGCCGATCTAACAGGAAAATGGCATCACGTTTTCTGTGATACTTTTGTTTACGTCGATTAGACTTGCTGTGCGCTTATTCAATTTGAATACATATCCAACAGGTACTATTCGTAAAAATAGACACTTGCCTCGTATTATTGAACAAGGGAACGCAAATGAATCCATTTTTGCTCGGTGAGGTCCTGTACTATGTTGCGCATATAGAGAAAGACCAAATGGGAAAGTTGTCATGGTGTTCATAACGCAAATGAAAAGTCTAAAATCGCTACTGATTATAACCAGAGTATGGGAGGAGTCGATTTGAATGACATGATGTCGGATATATATGAAGATAAAAGAAAAACAAAGGATATGTGGAAAAGAGTAGCGATTAATCTGTTCCATAGGATGCTGTTGAATGCTTACATTTTGTATAAGTATAATACAGACAACGAAAGGCTGATTTCGAGATATGACGTTATTGTTTCAATTATTGAGACTTGCTACCGAAACCAAACTGACCGACAAGATATAGCCAGAGGGAATGCAGTTGTAGATATATCCTTAGAACGTCTGCCTGGAAAACGAGAAAGAAATTGTGCCGTCTAATATCAATGTAAAGCTTAACATTTTATCTGTATGTTCATATACATGGCATATACATGTATATTAGCGAATTTCAACATTTTGGTAGAAATATTAACAAAACAAAACACCAAGATATAAAAAATTCGTCCTACCGTTCAAAATCTTACAATGAAGAAGTTGGATGTGAATTCCGGGTCTTGCTTGATTGAATCCTATATTTTCCGTCGTTTAGTCATCTGCAGTTCCTTCCAATGGGTCTCATGAAGCTTTTACATAATTATTTAAGGTGTCTTCCCCTGTGTCTCAGGTGTCTAGTGGTAGTAAGGTGTCTCATGTGTCTTCCCTTGTGTCTCAGGTGGTACTAAGGTGTCTAAGGTCTCCTGTAGTAGTAAGGTGTCTCATGTGTCATCCTCCGTGCCTCAAGTGATACTAAGGTGTCTCGTGTGTCTTCTCCTGTGTCGAGTGGTAGTAAGGTGTCTCATCCTTTGTCTCAGGTGTCTACTACTCTACCCCTATCTATTCTAAGGGTGCTGATCACATTTTATCAAATTTTTATTATTGTATCCTTATCTATCAAGGTGTAACTTTTGCCAGTTCTGAACATTTGTATCAGTATCGTAAGGCTTTTGAGCATTCTGATTTTTATTTGGCTAAACTTATTTTGGAAGCTCAAACAGCTAAGGAGTCCAAATCTATTTCAAAACATATTAAAACATCACAGCAGTGGTTCTATTCCAAGAAGAACATTATGCTTGAGGTTTTGGCAGTTAAATTTGACCAGTGTGAAAAATATGGGGAAGTGGTTGGAATGGCCGGGGCAAAAACATACAGGGTAAGTTGCCGATGCAATTTAGGGACAAAATGGTCATTCCATTTGCTTCACCACTTGTGTCACCTACTGTAAGTCAGTCAGTGTCATCTGTTAGTCATTCAGTGCCATCTACTGTTGGTCATTCAGTGCCAGCTTCTGTTGGTCATTCAGTGCCACCTTGTTAGTCATCCAGTGCCATCTACTTTTACAGTTCCTATTGTTTCACAGGTAGGTGGTGGACATCCATTACCATACATGAGTAGTATTGACGAACTTAACAAAGATGTTATTGTTAGCATTTTAAGCAACCCCGACGAGAGCAAAGTGATCACTTTACCACCAGTGAAGCCGAAAGGGGGTGATATTTTTGTAATACGTAGTGAACATGTAGATGATTGGAAGTGCGACCAGTATATGTGGATGAGAGATGGTCTTCAAAAATTTCAGCACAAAGATTTGGAGTTTTCGAAAATAAATTATAAATTAAGGTTGCCTGGTGTAGAGATTAATTCTGGACGTAAAAGACCTAACTATTCACTTAAGCTTAAAAAGTTAGGACATTGGTTGCATTCTGATCCACATTTTGTGCTAGTGCATTACATTGGTGATGAAACCATTTATAAACCTATGGCTCATGGAAATAGTAAGCATGATACATAGGTTAAACGTACTATGCCATCTGTAATTGACCAAATTAAATCCGAGGAAGGTGGTGCAAAAAAGGTATACAGGAAAATGGTATGTACCGATCAGGTGGATGGCAATATGCAGGGAAGTACAAATCCACGTAACACAAAAAAGGTAAAAAAATGTTCAACAGAAAAAAACAGAAGGTATCATGTTAAGCAGAGATGATTTGTATAATTTGATTCAGTTGTCTCCACATCTAGACGGGTTTGTAAAACATGTAAAACTATATCCTGATTTGGTTTGTATTGTTAGTTTGCCTGAAATGATTACCCAGTTCAACCAGCTTGTAGATGTTAAATCCACCGAGCAGCTATTTCCATCTTACGATACCTTTAATTTGGGTGATTGTTATGTGTCAGCTATTGTTTTTAAGCATATCTTATTTAAGGAGACACCTTTGGTTCCTCTAGCTTTCGTTATTCATGACAGACAATTTGGCAGTGTGCATGAGCATTTTTTCAGCTTTATCAAATCTGCTATTCCTAAAATATACAAAAAGAAAATTCCTATTGTAGTTGATAGAGAGCCAAGTATTCGGAAAGCTATTCAAACTATACTCCCTGATTGTCCGGTACTTTTATGTTGGAACCACATACGTGGAGATTTTAAGTATCATTTACAGTAGATTCATTGCCCCCCTGATAATCTGAAGGTGTATCTTGATCAGCTAAAGATAATGCTTGCTTGTGATTCTGAGGAGGAATTCTTGGATTGTTCTATGTCGATTACTTCGAAGTGGTCAGAACCAGCAGTCTCTTACTTTGAACGGGAACTCAAATCTGATATCATTAAACATGCAGGTAAATGGTTATTGGAAGAGTTTGATGGACTCTATGATCCTTACTCTGGTATAACTAATAACCTGTCAGAAAGCTACAATGCTGTGCTGAAACAAGAGAAAGATTGGAAGGAGTTACCTGTTGACATGCTTGTTCTCGGTTTTCATTTCTTACAAAACTTTTGATTATTTTGAGGTTATGAGAGGCTTATCGGGTATGGGTGACTACCATTTAAAACCAGTTTTCAAGGGCTAGTATTCCAAGTGATGAGTTGGTTCTCCCTAAAAAATGAGTCGCACCTTCAGAAATAATTGAAAATCCTAAACAAGAACAGACTGTACAAACAATTTTAGCACACCCACAAAGTGAAAATTCGGACGATACTGTACATGAAGAAAACAATCATACTGAACACTGTGAACCAGAATATCTAGACACACACACAGAAGTTAGCAATCACACACACCAGTTTCCTCCATCGGTAACTAGCCAACATTCTCTTGCTAGATATGTTATTGACAATAACTTAATAACACATGTTCCATCACAGGGAGCATTTATTGGTCAAGGCAGAGATGGTAAGTATTGTGTGACACTGTTCTCAAAAGAAACATGCCAGTGTCCTTCCACAACTACATGTTTTCATTTACTCGCTGCAAAAATGAGCATAGGACAAGAACCCATTGAGAAAAGAACAGTTGTTAATCTCCGATTTCTTACAAAAAACAGCAAGAAAAAAATTGACAAACAGTCTGGCAGAAAGCAACCCAGAGCAAACGATTTTGAAGAGTCGTAGAACCTGCTCCAGACTCCGAATTTGTTCTGAATACACCAATAACACCACATTCCACCAGGACAAAACTACCCAGACACTCGGCTCTAAAACGACAGACAAAAACACCACTGTCCAAGAAAAAACTACAGTTTGATTTAGAGCCGCTTGACGAGTTGGATACGACATTCGAGGTAAGACCTGAAGTCAGTCCTGATTTACCACATATCTGTAGAGAAAAACGCAAACACGAAATAAACACTCAAAACCTTCCAATGAAAAAGCGGAAAATTGATTTCAGTACAAGAAATGTACAAGCTGAAATGTTATCACAACACACACCATGGGTAGGAACTCTCACACAGGTTCACAAAAAGATTATCACTGATCAAAAATGCATAGAATCAGACATTATCAATCAAGTTCACACAGTGTTGGCCAGACAGTTTTCAGACATAAAAGGCTTTCAAAATCAGCATTCGCACCACAATTCAATACAGTAGAACAAGAGTGGATATCAAACAAAAAATTTACAGACATCACGGACAAATGTGCACAAATACACCACACAGGTCAGGATCATTGGGTCACATCTGTACAAAGCGACACCAATGAAACATACATTTTGGACATCTTGTTTGAAAAATTAACTGTGTCACAAGAAATTCAACTGTCTCAGATTTATTCTCATGGCAAAAAAAGGCTTCTTGTGAAAATGCCCGAAATACATAAGCAAACAAATTCTATTGATTGTGGTTTATATGCAATTGCAAATGCTGTGGAATGCTGCTTAACTGGATACACTGGTGGCTTGCACATTACGCTTGATCAAATATACATGAGAGACCATCTAATATCGTGCTTAGAAAAGAATCAATTAAGACCATTTCCAAAATGTTTCATATCAAAGAAATCTAAAGTTAAATCACAAAATTTTATAATTGAAACAAATTGTGAATGCGGAGAGACTGATGGCATACAAAATATGGTTGGGTGTGAATGGACAAATGGAATTAAGACATGCAACACATGGAAACATAAATCATGTGCTACTAATCCCGATTCTACTAACACATGGTATTGGAGTAAACACAAGCCTCATGTGTAAATCCCGATTCTACTAACACATGGTATTGGAGTAAACACAAGCCTCATGTGTAAATCCCGATTCTACTAACACATGGTATTGGAGTAAACACAAGCCTCATGTGTAAATCCCGATTCTACTAACACATGGTATTGGAGTAAACACACTGATTGTGTTTGTTGTTTTATTTTTTTTTATATATGTAATTATTATTTAATAAAATTATACTTATTTTTATCATATCTACATAAGGGTTCACATTCATTCTGCTGCCTATTTAAATTTTAAGATATATAGAAAATTCAACTGTTGAAGTTGAATAAATTACAATCCTGTCAAGATTTCCATTCTTATGTTATATTCTAAAAAATATACAATTTTTTGGACAAACAATTAAAAAATAAAAAGAAAACACCTAATAAATCGCCTTTACATATAAAAACTGTCGGTCATTTTAACTTAAGTAAAATCCCGTCCTTTCCAATATTTTCATATAAAGTTTCAAACAAGAATAAATCTATATATCAAAATAAAGCTAATTTTCCAAATCATCTTTGACAGAAATTATTATTGAAAAAATTATTCAATATCAGAGACAAGATTATTGATAAATTCCTCACCATTTTGTTTTGTGTAAAAGTCCGTCCTGTCAAGATTTTCATACTTTAATGTACACAAAAATAACAAACTTATATATCACAATAAAGCTTATTTTACAAGCTTTCAACATATATAACAATTTTTTGACAGAAATTATTATTAAAAGAATAATTTGACATCAAAGACGAGAACACTGATAATTTCTAACCTTTTTGTTTTGTGTAAAAGTCCGTCCTGTCAAGATTTCCATATTTTAAAATTTTCCAAAAAATAATTTTTTAATACCAAAATAAAGCTTATTTTACAAGTTTTCCAAATATATAATTATCTTTAGACAGAATTTTGTATTAAAAGAATAATTTGAAAGCAAAGACAAGTACACTGATAATTTTCTCGCCATTTTGTTCCGTGAAAAAGTCCGCCCTGTCAAGATTTTGAATTCATCTTTCAATATTTCCAAATAAATCTTATATCAAATGTTAGATATTTGTTTCTACTTTACAAATCAATTTAAATTTTTTCAAAAGCTCAAGTAATAACAAAGTTGTCTAAAAATGTATCAAAATTGCCCGTCCTGTTTTTAGACCAACCCCCAAAACAGTTCATTTCTGGGCCATGGCCCAGTTTCATAAAAAATCTCAAATTTTCAATTTCCAGCCATCTGATTAGTCAATATTTGAGTTGAGGATGAATTTTAGGAAATCCTCAATTTGAGATATTTTATGAAACCGGGCCCAGTTATCTATTATAAAAATTATATCCTTGGAATTTTTACCAATCATGAATTTTTTTTTAAATAGCATTCAAATACACGTGTACAGAATAGACAAAACTCTTTTAAAAAAAGTGTTGTACCCCCTCTTCAAAATAAAAAAAAAATACAAAGGAAAAAGAATAAAAACAGAAGTAAGAAAATATGAAAAGTAAAAAAAAAAAGCCATCGGCAAGCTTTTTTTTTCGTGGCAGCGCTGTGGAATCTACAGGGGCGTTTGCTACGTCACACAATAGTTGTGAAGCACGACGTCACTGATTGACCCTAGAAAAACAAGTCCTTCGAACTGCTCCGGCACTTACCAGGTAAATCGCCTGGCAATGAAAGGGTTATTTACACTGCCTTTAATAAACTGGCTCGCTGTCATTTTTTATACTATTAGTACACACGTTCTTGCTTCCCACAATAAAGGAATGATCTTTGCCGAATTTTGTTCAGGTTTTCTTAATTATATTTTGAATTATATACCGTACCTATTAGAGGAGAACTTCAGTCAGACAAATGATGACAATGTAATACATCTCGATTTTTCTGGCAGTTTTATGCAGATTACGCAGAAAATGAAAACATCTGTTGATAATCGTCAATTCTCTATAAAACACAATCAAGCTGTCTCCTTACATACTTGTAATGGATTGGCGGAGTCGTCTGTAAGATTGGTAATAAATAATTATAGAATTTTGTAGTATTTAAATAAAGAGTATGATTAGACAAATGTGCTTATTCCGAAATTGGATAGGGCATATATCATGTCACTCAGACATACATACCACCCACGAAAATAAAATTGAAAATGCAAATTTAAGCTGACTTATAATGCATTGAGAACATAATGTTGTAAAAATATTCTGAAAACTTATTTTTAAATTAAATTCTGTTATCATTTATCCGTGGTTGTATTTGCAGAACAAGATACTTTGGCATCGCAACATACTGGAAAATTGTACTCAGAATAAGTGTTTTACTTGCAAGTAAAAGGCAAACATATATTTTACAAATTAGAAAAAGAAATTGATCTTAACATATTTCTTAAAGAAAAACATTTTAAAATGGTAGAAAAATGAGCATTTCTGTCCTGTTTCGAAGCGAGTGCACTTGCATTTTATATTTCCGACAATGTACATTTAACTTGCAATGCTAAAACGACCAACTTGTCTAAAAAAGAGCAGTTTTACATGGTGTCAAATGTGATGTCCGTGCTGGTACTTCAAATACTGAAATTAAGTTGAATAGAAAAGACAGTCGTGTGATTATTATGAATAAGCAGGTTAAAAGAGTTTTTACATTTTAATGAAGAAACAGTCTTTTATATCATTACTATTTTAAGTGGTTTATATATATGACTATAAACATATGCACATGATGTACATATTATTTTTATACAGTCTCGCACTATTCTCATGAAAATGACACATACTTTTATTAAATAATAATACCCCTTGTTTATTATTTTGTATTATATTTTCTAATAGTGTAATAATTGTTTCATGTATGAATGTGATGAGATTATACAATAAAATGTTGAATCTGAATCTACTTACTACAATGATCAGTATTTGTTGTTGTTTTTATTAACATCAGGTGAGCAATACATGCTCTTCAAATCTTCTTGTGGTTTAATATGTTACTTAATAATATGAAGGGAAAAAACTCCAGACATTAGATACTATAGAGAATTAATTTGTTCATGATGATAAGCTGCAGTATTTACGATATCGGTGCGTTTCTATCTTGTAATATCCACAAAACGATAACCGACTAGTTTTACAAAGAGAATACACTTATTTTAATTATTAGTGCAAAGCACGTTGATAAGATTCTAAATACATGTAATTTGTTGATATTACGTTTGTATTTGAAATGTTTTCTTATTTAGATTCATCTACTGGTATCACATTATTCAGACGAATGATCAAATGTATATTAAATGATTGTCGATTATTCGAATTAACCAGTGTAATTCGGAATTTATAGAGCGACTTGGTAATTGTTTTATGTGGTACAATATCTATTTCAAATAAGTTACGTCATCGTTAAAGAACAAATTTAAATAGCTTGGCGAAAAGCGTATGATATACATCATATCACCCCTACTCTAGTATGATTGAAGCACGTTGAATTTGAGTTAATCTCCGAGTGACATCGGACCAAGCACACACGCATTTATCAATGACTGCAATTTGAGTTGTCCAGTAATCGCAACAATCGGTTCGAGTATGCCGTTTAGTGCGTTTACCACAATTTTTATTTTAATGGAGCTTCTCGGGTCGTAACTTTTAGCCAAGGTTGACTAAATAATGTTTACTTCTGTAACGGGAACGCGCCCCTACCTAAGGTGAAACGAACCATAGTAGGTTAACTGCGTTAGTGGATATCTCCTTTAGCTCGGAGATAAAACGTCCTACAATTACACGTCAATTTGGTGCGCACGACGTGTTTCTGGAATAACCTTCAAGTCTAATAATATTTTAGTTCTGACAACACGACTGAACCCCGGGGTGTAGAAATAAAGTTTACACATATCAAGTTATAATAATGTACGAGACTTTTAAAGTTCTAACTTATCTCGACATGACCCTAAAATCTTTCGCAAATTATTGAATGAAATGAAAACAAAACACCACACTATCGGTACAGTTCTAAAATCGATTCCCCTTACAGACATAGGTGACCTAAGCCTATTTTGTCGATCCTGATTAGGCTCTTTGGTTTACTTGCTCCCAAAGCTTAAACATTTTTTTTATTTGGCTTTCCAATCTTTCGACTTGGAGCGTACCTGGTGAAGGTTATTCCAGAAACGCGTCGTACGAACAGGCACTTGTTTCATATATATTTGTTTACTATCCACGTCCACCCCAAAGAAGTGGACGTGGATAGTAAACAAATATATATATGACACAAGACAATAATGACCGTGACAAGTGACGCACTAATTTGACTAAATTTGATATCTACGTTTTCTTTACGCATATATACTGTATCCTTGTGTTATTGGTTCTGGATAAAATACCAAACATGTTTGTCCACTTTCCTGTATGCACAATAAAAACCTATAATTTTGTTTTCATTGTTTTATCATACGTTTTTCTTCATTTACATTCTATCCCTATGTATGCCTCAATAATATTTACATTCTATCCCTATGTATGTCTAAATAATATTTACATTCTATCCCTATGTATGTCTTAATAATATTTACATTCTATCCCTATGTATGTCTTAATAATATTTACATTCTATCCCTATGTATGTCTTAATAATATTTACATTCTATCCCTATGTATGTCTTAATAATATTTACATTCTATCCCTATGTATGTCTTAATAATATTTACATTTTATCCCTATGTATGTCTCAATAATATTTACATTCTATCCCTATGTATACCTCAATAATATTTACATTCTATCCCTATGTATGTCTCAATAATATTTACATACTATCCCTATGTATGCCTCAATAATATTTACATTCTATCCCTATGTATGTCTTAATAATATTTACATACTATCCCTATGTATGTCTAAATAATATTTACATACTATCCCTATGTATGTCTTAATAATATTTACATACTATCCCTATGTATGTCTTAATAATATTTACATTCTATCCCTATGTATGTCTCAATAATATTTACATTCTATCCCTATGTATGTCTTAATAATATTTACATTCTATCCCTATGTATGTCTCAATAATATTTACATTCTATCCCTATGTATGTCTTAATAATATTTACATTCTATCCCTATGTATGCCTTAATAATATTTACATTCTATCCCTATGTATGCCTCAATAATATTTACATTCTATCCCTATGTATGTCTTAATAATATTTACATTCTATCCCTATGTATGTCTCAATAATATTTACATTCTATCCCTATGTATGTCTTAATAATATTTACATTCTATCCCTATGTATGCCTCAATAATATTTACATTCTATCCCTATGTATGCCTCAATAATATTTACATTCTATCCCTATGTATGTCTTAATAATATTTACATTCTATCCATATGTATGCCTCAATAATATTTACATTCTATCCCTATGTATGCATCAATAATATTTACATTCTATCCCTATGTATGCCTCAATATTTACATACTATCCCTATGTATGTCTTAATAATATTTACATACTATCCCTATGTATGTCTTAATAATATTTACATACTATCCCTATGTATGTCTTAATAATATTTACATTCTATCCCTATGTATGTCTCAATAAGATTTACATTCTATCCCTATGTATGTCTCAATAATATTTACATTCTATCCCTATGTATGCCTCAATAATATTTACATTCTATCCCTATGTATGTCTCAATAATATTTACATTCTATCCCTATGTATGCCTCAATAATATTTACATTCTATCCCTATGTATGTCTCAATAATATTTACATTCTATCCCTATGTATGTCTTAATAATATTTACATTCTATCCCTATGTATGCCTCAATAATATTTACATTCTATCCCTATGTATGACTCAATAATATTTACATTCTATCCCTATGTATGTCTTAATAATATTTACATTCTATCCCTATGTATGCCTCAATAATATTTACATTCTATCCCTATGTATGCCTCAATAATATTTACATTCTATCCCTATGTATGCCTCAATAATATTTACATACTATCCCTATGTATGTCTTAATAATATTTACATACTATCCCTATGTATGCCTCAATAATATTTACATACTATCCCTATGTATGTCTTAATAATATTTACATACTATCCCTATGTATGCCTCAATAATATTTACATTCTATCCCTATGTATGCCTCAATAATATTTACATACTATCCCTATGTATGTCTCAATAATATTTACATTCTATCCCTATGTATGTCTCAATAATATTTACATTCTATCCCTATGTATGTCTCAATAATATTTACATACTATCCCTATGTATGTCTCAATAATATTTACATTCTATCCCTATGTATGCCTCAATAATATTTACATACTATTCCTATGTATGTCTCAATAATATTTACATACTATCCCTATGTATGCCTCAATAATATTTACATTCTATCCCTATGTATGTCTCAATAATATTTACATTCTATCCCTATGTATGCCTCAATAATATTTACATTCTATCCCTATGTATGTCTCAATAATATTTACATTCTATCCCTATGTATGTCTCAATAATATTTACATACTATCCCTATGTATGCCTCAATAATATTTACATTCTATCCCTATGTATGTCTCAATAATATTTACATTATATCCCTATCTATGCCTCAATAATATTTACATACTATCCCTATGTATGTCTCAATAATATTTACATACTATCCCTATGTATGTCTCAATAATATTTACATTCTATCCCTATGTATGTCTCAATAATATTTACATTCTATCCCTATGTATGTCTCAATAATATTTACATACTATCCCTATGTATGCCTCAATAATATTTACATTCTATCCCTATGTATGTCTTAATAATATTTACATTCTATCCCTATGTATGCCTCAATAATATTTACATACTATCCCTATGTATGCCTCAATAATATTTACATTCTATCCCTATGTATGTCTTAATAATATTTACATTCTATCCCTATGTATGCCTCAATAATATTTACATTCTATCCCTATGTATGTCTCAATAATATTTACATTCTATCCCTATGTATGCCTCAATAATATTTACATTCTATCCCTATGTATGTCTCAATAATATTTACATTCTATCCCTATGTATGCCTTAATAATATTTACATTCTATCCCTATGTATGTCTCAATAAGATTTACATTCTATCCCTATGTATGCCTCAATAATATTTACATTCTATCCCTATGTATGTCTTAATAATATTTACATTCTATCCCTATGTATGTCTCAATAATATTTACATTCTATCCCTATGTATGTCTTAATAATATTTACATTCTATCCCTATGTATGCCTTAATAATATTTACATTCTATCCCTATGTATGCCTCAATAATATTTACATTCTATCCCTATGTATGTCTCAATAATATTTACATTCTATCCCTATGTATGTCTTAATAATATTTACATTCTATCCCTATGTATGCCTCAATAATATTTACATTCTATCCCTATGTATGCCTCAATAATATTTACATACTATTCCTATGTATGTCTCAATAATATTTACATACTATCCCTATGTATGCCTCAATAATATTTACATTCTATCCCTATGTATGTCTCAATAATATTTACATTCTATCCCTATGTATGCCTCAATAATATTTACATTCTATCCCTATGTATGTCTCAATAATATTTACATTCTATCCCTATGTATGTCTCAATAATATTTACATACTATCCCTATGTATGCCTCAATAATATTTACATTCTATCCCTATGTATGTCTCAATAATATTTACATTATATCCCTATCTATGCCTCAATAATATTTACATACTATCCCTATGTATGTCTCAATAATATTTACATACTATCCCTATGTATGTCTCAATAATATTTACATTCTATCCCTATGTATGTCTCAATAATATTTACATTCTATCCCTATGTATGTCTCAATAATATTTACATACTATCCCTATGTATGCCTCAATAATATTTACATTCTATCCCTATGTATGTCTTAATAATATTTACATTCTATCCCTATGTATGCCTCAATAATATTTACATACTATCCCTATGTATGCCTCAATAATATTTACATTCTATCCCTATGTATGTCTTAATAATATTTACATTCTATCCCTATGTATGCCTCAATAATATTTACATTCTATCCCTATGTATGTCTCAATAATATTTACATTCTATCCCTATGTATGCCTCAATAATATTTACATTCTATCCCTATGTATGTCTCAATAATATTTACATTCTATCCCTATGTATGCCTTAATAATATTTACATTCTATCCCTATGTATGTCTCAATAAGATTTACATTCTATCCCTATGTATGTCTCAATAATATTTACATTCTATCCCTATGTATGTCTTAATAATATTTACATTCTATTCCTATGTATGTCTCAATAATATTTACATTCTATCCCTATGTATGTCTTAATAATATTTACATTCTATTCCTATGTATGTCTCAATAATATTTACATTCTATCCCTATGTATGTCTTAATAATATTTACATTCTATCCCTATGTATGCCTTAATAATATTTACATTCTATCCCTATGTATGCCTCAATAATATTTACATTCTATCCCTATGTATGACTCAATAATATTTACATTCTATCCCTATGTATGTCTTAATAATATTTACATTCTATCCCTATGTATGCCTCAATAATATTTACATTCTATCCCTATGTATGACTCAATAATATTTACATTCTATCCCTATGTATGTCTTAATAATATTTACATTCTATCCCTATGTATGCCTCAATAATATTTACATTCTATCCCTATGTATGCCTCAATAATATTTACATTCTATCCCTATGTATGCCTCAATAATATTTACATACTATCCCTATGTATGTCTTAATAATATTTACATACTATCCCTATGTATGCCTCAATAATATTTACATACTATCCCTATGTATGTCTTAATAATATTTACATACTATCCCTATGTATGCCTCAATAATATTTACATTCTATCCCTATGTATGCCTCAATAATATTTACATACTATCCCTATGTATGTCTCAATAATATTTACATTCTATCCCTATGTATGTCTCAATAATATTTACATTCTATCCCTATGTATGTCTCAATAATATTTACATACTATCCCTATGTATGCCTCAATAATATTTACATTCTATCCCTATGTATGTCTCAATAATATTTACATTCTATCCCTATGTATGCCTCAATAATATTTACATACTATTCCTATGTATGTCTCAATAATATTTACATACTATCCCTATGTATGCCTCAATAATATTTACATTCTATCCCTATGTATGTCTCAATAATATTTACATTCTATCCCTATGTATGCCTCAATAATATTTACATTCTATCCCTATGTATGTCTCAATAATATTTACATTCTATCCCTATGTATGTCTCAATAATATTTACATACTATCCCTATGTATGCCTCAATAATATTTACATACTATCCCTATGTATGTCTTAATAATATTTACATTCTATCCCTATGTATGTCTCAATAAGATTTACATTCTATCCCTATGTATGTCTCAATAATATTTACATTCTATCCCTATGTATGTCTTAATAATATTTACATTCTATCCCTATGTATGTCTCAATAATATTTACATTCTATCCCTATGTATGTCTTAATAATATTTACATTCTATCCCTATGTATGCCTTAATAATATTTACATTCTATCCCTATGTATGCCTCAATAATATTTACATTCTATCCCTATGTATGTCTCAATAATATTTACATTCTATCCCTATGTATGTCTTAATAATATTTACATTCTATCCCTATGTATTCCTCAATAATATTTACATTCTATCCCTATGTATGACTCAATAATATTTACATTCTATCCCTATGTATGTCTTAATAATATTTACATTCTATCCCTATGTATGCCTCAATAATATTTACATTCTATCCCTATGTATGCCTCAATAATATTTACATTCTATCCCTATGTATGCCTCAATAATATTTACATACTATCCCTATGTATGTCTTAATAATATTTACATACTATCCCTATGTATGCCTCAATAATATTTACATACTATCCCTATGTATGTCTTAATAATATTTACATACTATCCCTATGTATGCCTCAATAATATTTACATTCTATCCCTATGTATGTCTCAATAATATTTACATACTATCCCTATGTATGCCTCAATAATATTTACATTCTATCCCTATGTATGCCTCAATAATATTTACATACTATCCCTATGTATGTCTCAATAATATTTACATTCTATCCCTATGTATGTCTCAATAATATTTACATTCTATCCCTATGTATGTCTCAATAATATTTACATACTATCCCTATGTATGCCTCAATAATATTTACATTCTATCCCTATGTATGTCTCAATAATATTTACATTCTATCCCTATGTATGCCTCAATAATATTTACATACTATTCCTATGTATGTCTCAATAATATTTACATACTATCCCTATGTATGCCTCAATACTATTTACATTCTATCCCTATGTATGTCTCAATAATATTTACATTCTATCCCTATGTATGCCTCAATAATATTTACATTCTATCCCTATGTATGTCTCAATAATATTTACATTCTATCCCTATGTATGTCTCAATAATATTTACATACTATCCCTATGTATGCCTCAATAATATTTACATACTATCCCTATGTATGTCTTAATAATATTTACATTCTATCCCTATGTATGTCTCAATAAGATTTACATTCTATCCCTATGTATGTCTCAATAATATTTACATTCTATCCCTATGTATGTCTTAATAATATTTACATTCTATCCCTATGTATGTCTCAATAATATTTACATTCTATCCCTATGTATGTCTTAATAATATTTACATTCTATCCCTATGTATGCCTTAATAATATTTACATTCTATCCCTATGTATGCCTCAATAATATTTACATTCTATCCCTATGTATGTCTCAATAATATTTACATTCTATCCCTATGTATGTCTTAATAATATTTACATTCTATCCCTATGTATGCCTCAATAATATTTACATTCTATCCCTATGTATGACTCAATAATATTTACATTCTATCCATATGTATGTCTTAATAATATTTACATTCTATCCCTATGTATGCCTCAATAATATTTACATTCTATCCCTATGTATGCCTCAATAATATTTACATTCTATCCCTATGTATGCCTCAATAATATTTACATACTATCCCTATGTATGTCTTAATAATATTTACATACTATCCCTATGTATGCCTCAATAATATTTACATACTATCCCTATGTATGTCTTAATAATATTTACATACTATCCCTATGTATGCCTCAATAATATTTACATTCTATCCCTATGTATGCCTCAATAATATTTACATACTATCCCTATGTATGTCTCAATAATATTTACATTCTATCCCTATGTATGTCTCAATAATATTTACATTATATCCCTATCTATGCCTCAATAATATTTACATACTATCCCTATGTATGTCTCAATAATATTTACATACTATCCCTATGTATGTCTCAATAATATTTACATTCTATCCCTATGTATGTCTCAATAATATTTACATTCTATCCCTATGTATGCCTCAATAATATTTACATACTATTCCTATGTATGTCTCAATAATATTTACATACTATCCCTATGTATGCCTCAATAATATTTACATTCTATCCCTATGTATGTCTCAATAATATTTACATTCTATCCCTATGTATGCCTCAATAATATTTACATTCTATCCCTATGTATGTCTCAATAATATTTACATTCTATCCCTATGTATGTCTCAATAATATTTACATACTATCCCTATGTATGCCTCAATAATATTTACATACTATCCCTATGTATGTCTTAATAATATTTACATTCTATCCCTATGTATGTCTCAATAAGATTTACATTCTATCCCTATGTATGTCTCAATAATATTTACATTCTATCCCTATGTATGTCTTAATAATATTTACATTCTATCCCTATGTATGTCTCAATAATATTTACATTCTATCCCTATGTATGTCTTAATAATATTTACATTCTATCCCTATGTATGCCTTAATAATATTTACATTCTATCCCTATGTATGCCTCAATAATATTTACATTCTATCCCTATGTATGTCTCAATAATATTTACATTCTATCCCTATGTATGTCTTAATAATATTTACATTCTATCCCTATGTATGCCTCAATAATATTTACATTCTATCCCTATGTATGACTCAATAATATTTACATTCTATCCCTATGTATGTCTTAATAATATTTACATTCTATCCCTATGTATGCCTCAATAATATTTACATTCTATCCCTATGTATGCCTCAATAATATTTACATTCTATCCCTATGTATGCCTCAATAATATTTACATACTATCCCTATGTATGTCTTAATAATATTTACATACTATCCCTATGTATGCCTCAATAATATTTACATACTATCCCTATGTATGTCTTAATAATATTTACATACTATCCCTATGTATGCCTCAATAATATTTACATTCTATCCCTATGTATGTCTCAATAATATTTACATACTATCCCTATGTATGCCTCAATAATATTTACATTCTATCCCTATGTATGCCTCAATAATATTTACATACTATCCCTATGTATGTCTCAATAATATTTACATTCTATCCCTATGTATGTCTCAATAATATTTACATTCTATCCCTATGTATGTCTCAATAATATTTACATACTATCCCTATGTATGCCTCAATAATATTTACATTCTATCCCTATGTATGTCTCAATAATATTTACATTCTATCCCTATGTATGCCTCAATAATATTTACATACTATTCCTATGTATGTCTCAATAATATTTACATACTATCCCTATGTATGCCTCAATACTATTTACATTCTATCCCTATGTATGTCTCAATAATATTTACATTCTATCCCTATGTATGCCTCAATAATATTTACATTCTATCCCTATGTATGTCTCAATAATATTTACATTCTATCCCTATGTATGTCTCAATAATATTTACATACTATCCCTATGTATGCCTCAATAATATTTACATACTATCCCTATGTATGTCTTAATAATATTTACATTCTATCCCTATGTATGTCTCAATAAGATTTACATTCTATCCCTATGTATGTCTCAATAATATTTACATTCTATCCCTATGTATGTCTTAATAATATTTACATTCTATCCCTATGTATGTCTCAATAATATTTACATTCTATCCCTATGTATGTCTTAATAATATTTACATTCTATCCCTATGTATGCCTTAATAATATTTACATTCTATCCCTATGTATGCCTCAATAATATTTACATTCTATCCCTATGTATGTCTCAATAATATTTACATTCTATCCCTATGTATGTCTTAATAATATTTACATTCTATCCCTATGTATGCCTCAATAATATTTACATTCTATCCCTATGTATGACTCAATAATATTTACATTCTATCCCTATGTATGTCTTAATAATATTTACATTCTATCCCTATGTATGCCTCAATAATATTTACATTCTATCCCTATGTATGCCTCAATAATATTTACATTCTATCCCTATGTATGCCTCAATAATATTTACATACTATCCCTATGTATGTCTTAATAATATTTACATACTATCCCTATGTATGCCTCAATAATATTTACATACTATCCCTATGTATGTCTTAATAATATTTACATACTATCCCTATGTATGCCTCAATAATATTTACATTCTATCCCTATGTATGCCTCAATAATATTTACATACTATCCCTATGTATGTCTCAATAATATTTACATTCTATCCCTATGTATGTCTCAATAATATTTACATTATATCCCTATCTATGCCTCAATAATATTTACATACTATCCCTATGTATGTCTCAATAATATTTACATACTATCCCTATGTATGTCTCAATAATATTTACATTCTATCCCTATGTATGTCTCAATAATATTTACATTCTATCCCTATGTATGTCTCAATAATATTTACATACTATCCCTATGTATGCCTCAATAATATTTACATTCTATCCCTATGTATGTCTTAATAATATTTACATTCTATCCCTATGTATGCCTCAATAATATTTACATACTATCCCTATGTATGCCTCAATAATATTTACATTCTATCCCTATGTATGTCTTAATAATATTTACATTCTATCCCTATGTATGCCTCAATAATATTTACATTCTATCCCTATGTATGTCTCAATAATATTTACATTCTATCCCTATGTATGCCTCAATAATATTTACATTCTATCCCTATGTATGTCTCAATAATATTTACATTCTATCCCTATGTATGCCTTAATAATATTTACATTCTATCCCTATGTATGTCTCAATAATATTTACATTCTATCCCTATGTATGTCTCAATAATATTTACATACTATCCCTATGTATGTCTCAATAATATTTACATTCTATCCCTATGTATGTCTCAATAATATTTACATTCTATCCCTATGTATGCCTCAATAATATTTACATTCTATCCCTATGTATGTCTCAATAATATTTCACTGCAGATCGATGATTTTCATGTGTGTTAATTTCTGATATTTTGTGTACTACGTCATCTGTTCTCGACAAGTGTGCATTTGTATACAGGGTGGGCATTTTTCAGAGCTATTCTTCGTTATGCACGACTTGCGTGTACTTGACCTTCATTTCAGTTCATCTTTTGTCTACATTGATAACCGGGATTTTCTGAGGGAAATTGGGGAAGTTGGTATAGTTTTAGGAATAAGAGAAAGGCCGTAAGCTTTGGGTAGAAGGAAGCTATTGTAAGCCACCTTGTGAGCACCCTGTCCTATACTCGGTAGTTTACATACGTTTTACTTTGAACCAATCTTTCAGTTTTTATTGTGAGTTTGGTTTGATTGTTTTGTTCGTTATTTCTATTCGAATTTAGTCTGTCCTTATAAAATTCTCAGTTACTGCATGCCAGATTTGATTCCTCCTCTTTTGTTTTCTTTATGTGGTTTAATGGTATTTATATTTGTTGTTCTGTTCCTGATATTTGACACCACTTGCATTCCATAGTTTTTATAATCGAGCGAGAGTCCCATTTGTAACTGACGAATGTTATCATTGTAGTTGTTGTGTCCGTTTTTATTATGATTCCATGGTTAAAATAATGATAATATTTGTCATTATAACATATTTATTATGTAGTTCTTTCATACTATGTACATACATGTAATTCTAAGTTTTCTTTCAACAGCAATAAAGAGCATTACAAAGTAATGCTAATAACTAACTAATTTCGTGGTGTTCGACGTGGTGGGAGATAGCATACAGTACAAAACGATTTAGCGACTTAATTTCCCATGCTACTTATATATTCAAACCTCACCTAACAAGTTTTATTTATTCTCACTTTGTCCAGTTTGACAATTGTCGCCAACAGAACTTTGGGCTATCTGCCATTACTAATTGCGCTCGCGTATACATGTATACAGGAAATCTAAAGTGTCACGTAACATCTACACCCAATGAATATTTGTCCTTTATTGATCACAGGCACTTGACCGATGGATCTTAATTTCCCCGTGTTTGCCACGGTGGTACGTATTTGCAGGGCTAGTAACGATGTAGGGCCTCTATTTCTGGGTCCTGGGTCCACACGCATACTAGAAATAAACACAAGGTAAGCAACAAAATGGCGGGATACTGCTAAATTTCTTATTATTGTCGATTTCCCTGATTTCTGAAAAATAAACGGATGGAATGCACTAACCTTGTGGACCCCCATCAGCTGTTGTGCCCCTGCTTTACTGTCGTATTCGTACTATTTTGCATATATACCACCGACAACCTGATTCCAAGACCGATTGTCAACTTAGTCGGAAGTCTATTTTGGATTCTTTCGGACTCCAACGTTTCTTTAGAAGAACAAATCTGGCTTACCGAATGCATTTATTTGGCAGACTATTTCAAACTTAGGAAAAAAAAAGAAAAAACAGAATGAAATGTCTTTTTTAATCACTTGGTAGGTATAAAAAACAACAGGTGCACAAATATCATCCTTTGCCACAATGGAACCATATTTGACAAACCCCGGGAAAAAAATGGACTGGGCATCTTCTTCTTTGGTTTGTATTATCCACCACTAGATTGGTGCACCTAAATAATTCAGGGGCGGATCCAGAGACTCTGTTGACAGGGGGCCCTCCATTATGGAGCAACATTTTCAATAATAGATGGAACCAACTGTAGTCCCATAGCGGTTCTGGCGTGTAGGTCGGTAAACCTTGTTTTCATTTCATTTAGCGCATAGTCGAGAAAAGGTAGTTATTGCCGTCCTAAAGTAGTCTTCCGGACTCTCTGCTTCAACATATCTCTCATTATGTGTCTCCCGCATATTCTAGGTTTTTTAACCTCTATGTATAGTGGTTCATATATTTTAACACTCCTCTCAAATCACTGATGGTTGCATTGTTCAACATTTGCTTTGCAGTCTAGTGAGCTCTGACCTAAATTTACGATTTGTAAGGCTCTGCCTATGTCAAGTGATCTCTCAACTTATAGTGATTTCTTAAAAGCCAGGCACATTTGAACAATACCAATGGTTACGACAAAATCAAAGTTGCAAATGGAATACAATAAAGAAGTTACATCACTATGATCAGCTGCTCTTGGTCTGGTGTATGTGTGTTTTGGCAGATTTGTATTCATCTATTTTCAAAACGGAAACTCATGTATTTTTTTTTAAATA
Source organism: Bathymodiolus brooksi (assembly GCA_963680875.1). Taxonomy (NCBI): domain Eukaryota; kingdom Metazoa; phylum Mollusca; class Bivalvia; order Mytilida; family Modiolidae; genus Bathymodiolus; species Bathymodiolus brooksi. Next base: position 124,985,692 of record OY804577.1, on the reverse strand, counting down.
CAGCAACAATTGACTTTAATTTTATTTGTAAAAATAAATGTTATTTAAAAAAGAATTCCCTTCAAAGAGCCTCAATTTACAGGTGTTGGTGGTTATACCTATATGAAATTATGGCACTAGACATGTTTATATAACGGTTTAAGACAATACCTGATATTAATTGGTATTTTGACAATACATTCATAAAAACTTCAAATAAACTTGAAAATTTGATTTAGCATAATTACTTAATTACCTCTTTGAAGATTAAATCAATACAAATAAATTAATTTCTTCCGTTTTGATGCGTTTTCTATGTAAGACAAGCCATATAGACAGCTGCGCGTGACCTTGTCTTACATGACATTGTCAGCCAATCAAATCGGCCGAGTAAAATCAACGGGAAACTACGATAGTGTCAGATTGAAAGCCATATTTACAACAATATACACAAATAATTAAAACGCCTACCTTGCAAACTTATTTTAGTTATATTTTATCAAAATTGAAGCGTACACGAAACCAAATGACGTCTGATCTTTACGTTTTAAACTGGAAGTCTTCATATGACGTCATGTTAATGTACCAAAGACGTCAACAAGATTTCGCGGAATTTTAATTTGTGTGATTTTTAGACCAGGGATATGCAAGAATACATTTTTATGTTCAGTATTGCATTGAAGAATTATAATGATTAAACGGTTCTTTTCAGGAGTTCATGCATGTGTACACGGGGTCGATGCACTCACAAACTTTACATAAGCGTCCTTCTCTCCTAGCACGTGGTGATCTAGTTTCGGGGCCGAAATGTAAACATATATATAGTTATAGTCACAGATACTGGAAAGACTAAATAAAATTATAAAAACTAGTTCTTCGACATTCCTGAGTTAGTTATATGGAGTCTACCACAATGTAGAGCATAGCATAATCTTCTGGTACAGTTCTCTATTTTACTAAATATTTCATCATTGCACTTTAGTAGATTTCGTCTAGTTAGTATATCCGGCTCTAAGATTACATTAATCAGTAGATTACAGTCATTTGACAGAATTCTCCAGACGGATTCATCAATGTCACTAATCAAATGCCATCAAAAGACACGTTGGATTCCGAGAGAATCCAAAATAGACCTCCGACTAAGTTGACAATCGTTCTTGGGAACAGGTTGTCGGTGGTATATATGCAAAATAGTACGAATACGACAGTAAAGCAGGGTCACAACAGCTGATGGGGGTCCACAAGGTTAGTGCATTCCATCCGTTTATTTTTCAGAAATCAGGGAAATCGACAATAATAAGAAATTTAGCAGTACTCCGCCATTTTTTTGCTTACCTTGTGTTTATTTCTAGTATTCGTGTGGACCCAGGATCCAGAAATAGAGGCCCTACATCGTTACTAGCCCTGAAAATACGTACCACCGTGGCAAACACGGAGAAATTAAGGTCCATCGGTCAAGTGCCTGTGTTTTTGATTACCGAAACGATAAGAAATAATAAACTGGAAAACATACAAATAAGATGACATTGACTTGTCCTTTCACTTAAATAGTAAAAATAGAGCTATAAAGAATATAATATGTAAAAATCATGTTTAAATACACGAACGGACACCATTACTATAGATGCGCATTGATTTAGCAGACGACATGCGCAGGTATACAATATTAACACTCAACAATATAGTTCAACATTCCATTGAAAATATTTACAATATATTTGTGTCCGGCAGGTTAAAACTTAAATGGTTAATTTCTATGATACTAAATTTAAACTTGGCGCCTAACATAGCTTATTGGAATAGTCTATAAAAGGGGATGAAAATGTTTGTTTCTTTCCACTTCATCGACGCTGACAAGATGTCCGAGATTGTAAACAACATGCGTTTGGTGATTCTTTACTTAATTACACTTCCAACAACCAATGAAAAGTAAAAGCTGGATTATAAAACATTATTCTTTACACGAGTAGAATTATAAAAATACGATGAAGTAACTGAATTATGAAAAATCAAACATATTCCCTGCCGTGACACAGAATAAAAACGTAAACATTGAGAACCACATGTAAATATTCGAAGTTTCATCCTTCTAACACTTATAAAAAGTGATGTATAGCTGAAGTCATTCGTTGAAATATCAGAGTGTCCTAAATTTATGACACTAATGTTAAATATTAATTATATTTGACAATGATTGAATACCTCCCCCCCCCCTTTTTTTTTTATCAAACTTAGCAGTCTTTACTAGTATTAAAAATCAACTGGAAATATTCACAAAAACCCTTCTAAATTACTATATTGCTTTAAAATATGCTCTAAAAATCTATATATGATATATTGAAACCCAAGAAATAACAAGTTTTCACAATAAAAAGTAAATTATGTTTTTATCTTAATTCATTGACCTATACCTTAAACTATATGTTTATTTGCATACGCTTAATACATAACATGGGGATTTTTTTGCTTTGATCAAGCGAGGTGGTGTTCTGTAGGTAAAATCCAAGCGAACAGAAAACACGTGCGATTTTGCGAAATCTTGTCAAATTGCACACACGTAAAATTATCGAGAACTTATAACGCCACGATACTGTATATATGACCGTTCAAAGTCCTGGTTTGGTTCAGGAACTTTATGTGATGGTGTTGAAATACCTTTATGGGTCTAAATATCCCCACTTATTGATGTGATGCGCGTATTTTCTAGATGTGAGTACAATGCCAACCCTCACGTATAAATTAGCCGATCGGCGTTGTCGTTGTAATCTTGATCTTTATACATAATATATTTATTCTTTGTGTCAGACAAGTTATTAGTAACAATAAAAGAGATCCGTGAGCCATCACTTAGATATTGGATAGAAGTGTGTGGCAAAAAAAAGAAAGAAAAAAAGTCAAAATAATAAAAAGGAAATATGTAATGACAAATATAAACACACAAGAGACAGATTATTCGGTCTACACTGGCAAAAGAAAAATAAAAAAAAATGTCAAAATAATATAAAGGAAATATATAATGACAAATATAAACACACAAGAGATAGATTATTCGGTCTAGGATACAAGGCCATCGGAAGATATAATAGGGATACAATATTGTTGGTGTCAAATTTTAGGTACATGCCATGAAAGGAGGCAGAGGAAACTGTTTCTATTGTTGGATTTATCTCAAGTTTTCTAGGCAAAAAGTGATAGAACAGCTACAATGATTTTGTATACGATCATAAAGTATGTCCATGGGGGTTTTGTTAATAAAAGCTGTCAAATAAAGTTGTATACTAGTAGGACAGTCAATACACAAGTTTCTTCGCAACGTTGTACAAGCCCTCAGGACGGTTGTGCGGGACGAAACCCTTTCTACCTAATGAATGAGTGCAAATTGCCACACTCCTTTAACGTCAAACACATGTTTCAGCTGTTCCTAACGAGTTAATTAGGAGCCAGTCGTTCGTGTCCTGTTACAAGGCAAACCTTTCCGATCGATCAATAATATCCATCTTCACCTACGGAAATCAGAACAACAACAGAGATTCCCATCCAGTGCCACCTACTTACTTATATTATTAATCGTTAGACAATTTGTTCCCGTCACGATTATAGCTGAATGTACTGGAAATTAACATTAATACCTTTCCACTCTTCTACGCTTTTTACGCATATCCCTTTCCCCCTCACTTACGCTTTTAACGCATACCCCTTTTCCCCCTCACCTACGCATTTTGTTACATAATTTTTTTCAACATAAATACCGAGGAATTAAGTTGGTAAGTTGGTATGTTGCAAAAGTTGTACCAGTCCAAACTTTTTATTTTTAAAATAGGAAAATTGAGTGTGATATAAATAGCGTATAATACCTATGAATATTCATGTGGTGTGTCAATGTGCAGACGATGTAAATAAACATGGCGACGTCCAGGTCAAACGTCTGGGTACTGCTAAACTGAGAAACGAAAACGAAACGAAAAATGAAGAAACGAAACGAAACGAAATATGTCAAACAAAGCATAAAAGATCCAAAAACAATCAGTGAAGGGGTAAAAATCAACGAAATATTGAGTGGTTAGTTCGGCTATTTATAGATCTACACTTGGATGCTTTTCTGTTGCAAAATTCAAAAAGTCAACAGTCATGCATCCAATGCCAGTCATCGAAATTAGCACAGGACCACCTGACCGCGGCCTGTAAATATCAGTTCGGTCCTGTATATTTTGGTCATTTCTCCAATAGAACTTAACTAAAAATAAACTAATTTTTACATTCGGTCCTGTGATTTCAAAAGTCTAATTTCAATGACTGCAATACAGTAAATATATATTAAATTCTTTAAAATGTTAGCGTTGACGGATTTCGAGGAGGGTCTAGGGGTTGGAACCTCCTTTTTTCGGAAACTGAAAAATTACGTATATCAGTGTCGAAAATTAGACTGAAATCGGTTATTTTTTATTCTGGACCTCCTTTTTGAGAGGAACCTCCCTCCCTTTTAAAATTGTCTGGATCCGCGCTTGAGTAGATTGGTTGAAACGTATAGTCTTTTAGCAATCTATTAGACTATAAATGTCAGTCTGCATTGCTATTGCAAAAGTAGCTGTGAAAAAGTTAAAATGCTTTACCTAGACTTTATCAGATACATGGTTTCATATATCTCTGACCTTATTATGGACTGACCTGAGCGTATCTTTTCTACGATATCACATCCGATTTTCAATCAGGCTTCACGTGACCATCCAAAATACATTGGAACATAGGTGGCGGAACAGGAAGACCAGGACAAGAGAGGACAATAACTTTCTCCAATTCTTGAGGGGAGGCAAAAATATATGGTTTTGACCTTCCAGTAGTGAATTTTCCCTTTTTTTGGTAGTAATATACCCGCGTCATCGGCGTATGGTGTCTACATTCAAAGTTGATCCGCTACGTTAGAGTTTGTGTCCAATACAGTGACTTCCTAGAGAGATGACAACTGCTGTCAGAAAAGCTACTCAGGGATAATCAAACCTAGGTTAGAGTCATCACTCCGTAGATCTATTATATAAATCAACTGTGCACAACTCTTTTGTCAGTTATTGTCTTTTGAACATGACTCAAAAAATATCACAAGAAAATTTATAATAACTTCCAAAATATTTCCGAATATTATGAAAGTAGCTAATTGTCGAAATTATATCCTAAAACCTGGACTTAGCATTTTATCAAGTCAAGTTCTTGAAAACATCATATCTGCAGGTATTTGTGCACTGGGAAATCCTACTGAATAACTTGCATTGCCAACAGCGAAAGCAGGTTATCCCTAGCAAAATAAGCATATAATTCTTTAACACCTTAGCCGCTACTGCGTCCGTTTTCTGATGATCGACTATTCAATTTTATTTTCTTTCAATATCTACTAGAATTAGTTGACATACTGATTAGCTCAACAGAATTGATTTTTTTTTTTATCTAATTGCGGATCTGTATAAACATGCATAGGTCGTAATCTTATGTTTTAATATCACTTCCGTAACTTTCAAAGCAGCGCCTGGCAGGTTTCTTTATTTCTTTTTTTACCTAAGGTGGTAGACCTGGGTTACCCTAAAATTTTCCCATCATTCAATATTTTTTAAATTTGCATCATGGAATAGTTATGTCTAAATACATTATCTGCCAAAGTTTCCAAAAAGTTCACCGTGCCGTTTTCTCCATAGCACATCCTAAATATAGCAATTTTGGGGGTATTCTTGACGCCAGATGGTAATACTAGTTTCGGAAGATTCTAATAGATATGCACATTTATTTCTGATTGAAAGGGAATATTTTGGCTTTAATACACTTGAGAGTGTTGTTGTTGAATAAATCTGAAATATCTAGCATATGTGAATATCCTGTTTGGAGATAATCGCGTGCAAAACAGTGGAAACTGCAAAAAAGGGGGGATGCCCTGAGGACCACCTTGGTATTAAAAATTGGATTAAAAAAATTCCTGTCAATTAATTTCCACCAAAAAATGTCACACTGAAGAATAGACATATAGACATCATTGCACCAAATTTTACAAACTTTTACCGTCAGATTTTTAAAATATTTTAATTTATGTTTTTCATGGATGGCACCCAGAAAAAAATGAAATTGTCGAGGAAAGTTATCACACACCCATCCTTTGCTAGTTTCTTTGTTTGTGAGATAAAAAATAACTAGTTACCAATAACAAAAAGCTTTTGAATTCTTATAATTGACAAAGTGGATGTCCAAATTACCAAATGACTGCATTTGTCTTTTTTATTTTCAAATCGGCTGGGGAGGGGGAGGGGTGGTTTGATGGTGACTCTACTCGATTAATTCATTACAAAAAAAAACACAGACAGCCACCCAGCTGTATTGTTAAATTCCTTCAAATTCTGTGCTCCAGTTGTATTCGTTTGATTCTGGTTATTCTTTAGTTGTCTTAGAAGATGAGGGAGAAGTGAAGGCATGACAGGGAGACATGTTTTCACAAACATGTGGTTTTTTTTTTTTAACTTTTATTGCATTTGAAGTGTGTCTTTGCTAATATCTTGTTTATATCATTCATATTTAACATTAAATTCATGTTTTGTATTTGTTTTATTATTATTATTGATTTTAGATTTATTGATTTTTGCCTTGAAATCTGTCAATGACATCTAAATGTTCGTTTCCTTCCCCCGATTTCCTACGTCCCCATGATCGCCGTGTTTAAGATTTGGAATTTAATATTCACCTGGAATTTCGTCAGTACAAATTTGCAGAAGTTTGCCGTGATACTTTTGTATCAACAAATTAAACCTTCTTTATTGCTTGAATAAAACCTTTTCCTCTTATTCTTATGTATCTTCCCATTGATTACAATTGTTTTGACAATCAGCTTTACCATAATTGCATAAACCGAAGATTATTTGCAAGAAAAGAGTGATTTGCAAAAAGAAACAACAAGGCGACTTTAATTTCGCTTTGTAGTCGAGGGAGAGCGACTTCAGTCGATATAGGGCAAGAACTTCGCCCACTTCGCCTGTTTGGTGAGCCCTGCAAGGAGCACAGCTATGGAAAGGTAAAAGGAAAAGGAGTCATTTTTTTAACTGGCCATATCCAGGGGATGTCATAGGGAAAGGGGATGGAATCAGCAAATAATGATGCTAGAAAATGGCCGATTATACCATTCGATGTATCTCGGGATTTTATAATAAGTAAGGAAATTCTCGTCTAGTTCTCGTATATCGAGAAACTTTTCATTGGATAATTTTTTGACGTATTTGAAGTGTCTATGCAAATTTAGAATTGACCGAAATAAATCGGAAAATACCGAAGTATAATTGTAATATACGGAAAATATCGAAGGAAATTCGGCAATATATTTATAATTGAATTGATTTGGATTTAGACGGCGACTTTCTCAATGAGAAATTGCGCCCTAATATATTTATAAGAAAGTGGGCGTTGATTATATAAATAAATCGAAAGTTCTTCAAGGTAGGTATATTTAATTTAAATAATTGCAACTATAATATTCATATAAATATGAACATAAAATAAAATTATTGTTTAATATTGATAACAATATCAAAATATAACAATTAAATGCAAAAAGTTGAATTAACAGTAATTATTGGGGAAAATGCTTTTTAAGGAATATAAATAAAGGGAGATAATCATAGTACTGTATAGTATTATAAAATTACTACTGAAAAACCTTTAGTAAAAAAAAATTGAACCAATAGTGATTAAAAAAAAAATGAAATAAATATTTTACAATACTGTCTGTACTCCTGTAGGAGTATGAAGCCCATCTATGATCTAAATAGATCCTCTGTATTTAATAACAATTTATATTCATAAAATAAAATAATCAAAATGCATATGCTAAATAAAATTTGGATTAAGTGTTAAATATGTTAGATACAATGTATCTACGTACCATTACTTGTTTACAAAATACACTTATATATATGTAATTATTGTTTGTAAACAAACATCTGCTTTGCATATCATAAATCCTCGGATTTACCATATTCGAAGAAAACACGTGTTTTTTTTAATTAATTAATTTTATTAAAATATATAACCAATATTTTCTGTTTTTATATATAATTATTAAGGTAAAAATACCATACAAAAGAACAAAAAACCATTCAGAAAAATTTGTCAAACTAAAAATCTTTCTGATTCTGATCCTGATCTCACCAGCAGCTCGCTGGTAACATTTGGCCCAAAATTTGATTACATTTTACTTCACATCTAAAGTTTTACAAGAAGACGTATGTTGAATGTAAAATAATACAAACCTCCTTGGGAAATATATATTTCAAACAATTACATCCATATGTTGTCACAATATATCCATAAATAAATGTCTGGCAAACTCATTTACCTAACACGATACACACATTAGCACCCCCCTTTTGGTTGTAATGACTGAGTATATAGCCAAGGGAGATAATCGTTTCCATAACCTGCCATATCCAATGTAAACAATCTTTGTCACCAAGAAGCTTGGAATTGAGGGGGAATTTTCAAACGCACAGATGATCATATATTTGAGAAGACACTGAAAATAGAGTTATCTCCCATACCCCAGGCCTACCACCTTAAGAGCCACACAATTTTCATTTATATACTGCTATACTAGTTCGAATTTAAAACAAGTTATTGCCGATCACAAACCGCGATGGGAAAATAATTTACAGATAGATTCCTCTTGCAGATGATCTATTATATGTCTGCCAACTTCATTTCGTTTCTTCATTTTTCGTTTCGTTGTGTTGTATTTCATTTCGTTTCGTTTCGTTTTCGTTTCTCAGCTTAGTAGTACCCCAAACGTCTGGGACGTTTGGCATCAATTAAAATTTTTTGCCAACAACACAGAATCTGTGGATTCAAATGGAGAGGAAAGTTTGTCCGAGGATAATGCAGATGATGAAAGTGATGCTGAAAACGGATCAGACATTGAAGTGCCAGTTGTAAGTGACGATGAAGTCGATGACAATGATCTCACTGTAGCCGAAGATGACGACCAAATCGAAGATGCCGATACTGTTATCTGGTCAGAAGTTGAACAGAATTTGAACGTCGAAGAATTTAGAGAGCGGACGGGGCCCCAAGTTATGTTGCCAATGGACGCCAAAGAAATTGATTATTTTAAGGATTTTTTTTCTAATCAATTGATTCAAAAATTAGTAGCAATTGGCTGACATGAAAAAAGGGGTTATGAAGTGAGTGTGCATGACACAATAACACAATTTATACACAGTAAAAAATAGCAAAGGAACAACACCTTTATTGTTGTTTTTCATCTTGAAATTACTATGAGGAATATTAACAAACAAAAATACATCTTTGCATTGGGTGCATGCTTATATCTATTAACCATTTCATTTTCCATGCATACATGTATATTATTGGAAATAATCAAATATTATACAATTATCACATATATCATTGTATTTTTACTTTTACAGGCTTCTGTCACCAATTTGATGTCTGCTTTGGTAAAGGTCATAACCAGCAGATGGAAAGGGATTGCCGTATCATGTAGTGATGAATTTAAGTGAGGAACTTAGAGGAAAATACCACCATGTATATTTTGATAGTTATTTCACCTCCATACCACTTGCCCTAGACTTGTTCAGATCTGGAATATATATGTGTGGCACTATTAGACAAAACAGGAAATATTTCCCTGAAGATTTAAAGAACTTGCCAGTTAGAATTCAACCAGGACAAGATGTAGCAAAACAGTCAACGAATCTTACTGCAGTTGTATGGATGGATAACAGACATGTATCTGCATTGTCCACCAATGAATCTTTAGAACAGGTGAAACAAATGTTTTAGATTATGAATATTATCTGTTTTGGTGGGTTGTTGTCTCGTAGGCATTTATTTCATATCTGTTTTTTTTTTTTAAATATTTACAGTACCTTCAGGTTTTTTTCCTGATCATTTGATGAATATTCATATAGTCCTGTATTGTCATTTTTAAGACTACCGGTACATACTTTATATAGACAGTGTTTTCGGTTATTTTAGAAGCAGCAACATATAGATATTTTCATCATAGAGCATTGTATATAGATATATTTATTTTTACAAATTTTGAATATAAAAAATGTGTAAGTAAGTTGTAACGTCGGTCAATTATTTAGATAGTATGAACTTTTTATATTGTAGATAGACCTCGTAGAAAGGAGACAGAAAGATGGCACAGTAAGGCAAGTTACAAGACCCAAAATATTGAGCAATTACCAAAAATATTTTCGGAGTGTAGACATTTGTGATCATTTGCGCTCTAAATATCCAGTTGGGAGGAATTCAAAAAAGTGGTGGAAGTATTTGATGAACTTTTTGATAAACATTTGTATAATTAATGGATATATTCTTTATACTGAAAATAGCCAATTGCATCCTGTAAATCGTAAGAGAAAACGGTGCACTCAGTTAGATTTCAGAGTAAATTTAGTAATGCAGTTGGTTGATGGCTATTCCTCTACAAGCAAAAAGGTTAAGCCATTAATGACCATTTATCCAATGGCAAATGGTGATCCCTTGTTGCATGCTTACACAAGGCTAAATCGTAAGAGATCAATTTGTAAATTTTGCCCTAAGTATGGTGAAAAACGCAGAAAGGAAACACTTTCAGGTTGTGTTAAATGTAACAAACACTTGTACTGTAGATTGCCACAGACAGTTCCATGTTAATATTGGTGTTAATCTACAAAATGTAACAGAAGAATAAAATAAAATTGTAATAAGTCTTATGTCATAACATTCTGTTTGAGTGGCTCTCATAGTTTTTCAAGTTTTGTTCTCTTATCTTTGTTATTTATGTTTCATATTTAAATGGTTGCAGTTCTCAGAGTTCAGACACTGATCAGACATGAGAACCATGGCATTAGAGACTTTCCAGCCCTGAATTTATTCAAAATATTATTATAAATTCTTATAATTTTAGATACCAAAACACAGTTAATGTACCTAGACCAAGAACAACAAGGTATGGTAAAAAGAGTTTTAGTTATGAGGCAGCAACACTGTGGAACTCCTAACCAAACAATGCAAGGAGTCTTTCAACTTTTTGACAGTTCAATTTTTTATCTCTAAAGTGGTATTTCTCTGAAAATTGTACTTGTAGTTCATGTAAACAGTGACCTGTTTTGCTGCCTCAGAACTAAGCTTTTGATGCTACCTGATCGCTTTTTGCTTTAAATGTGCTATTTATTTATGCGATGCGCTTGTCTTTGTGCTTTTATTTATGCTATGAGACCGTCTTTTATGATTTGTGTATGTATATGCAGAACTATTAATATGCTGCTTTGTGCTATTTAATTAAGTATCTTTAACCTTTTGCTGCTTTGTTATTTCTGTTTTTAAAATATGAAGTCACTTATTGCTTTAAATGTGCTATTTTTTAAGTACTTATTTAAAAGTATTATTCTTATATGTACTGTGCTTGCCTTTGTGCTTTTATGCATGCATTTTATTTATGCTATGTGTCTCTCTAAAACTATAATATAATCAGGTGCTGATCATTTGTTATGTTTTATCAATTGTTAATTTTTTTAAATGTCAAGTCGGTTAAAGATCTCTAAAGAGATGATGTTCCTATGTTGTATCTGTATATATATATATACATTATCCTATACAATATATTAAAAATTGCTAAGTTAGATTGCTGTCAAATTATAATATTAAGTATATATGTACCATCTACACACGCTTATACACATGTCTTACGTCTATCCCTAGATTTGCCTCACGAGAAAAGGTAACACTACGATTATTGAAGCTCCTTTTTTAGGGAGTGGATGTGGTCGAGTGGTCTAGGGCGCTGGACGTAAGGCTAAGCGAATGGTGCTGCAGTGTATCAATGGTGTGGTTCAAATCCTGTCGAGGGAAGAACAAAAAAATTTGACAGCTCTAAGATCTAATTCTAACACTGTTTGGTTTAATTTTCAGACGTATATATATATATATATATATATATATACATGTATACTTCCGACTTCAAATAAAAATTACCTACTATTAGTATTATCATTCTCTGAAATTTATTTGAACTATTGAACCGAATTCGAAGCAAACAAGTTTTATGTGTTTTTTTTATTCTATCATACTACAAAAAATAAAAATCAGCATGTTGACTTTAATGCAATAAAATTTACTTATTTACTTTTGGATAAAACGGTTCCGGTGAAGACATAAAGGTCGGTATCATTCAGAATTATTTTAGGTACATTCCAAAATGAAGTTGTCCCCCTTTGGTCGAGTCCGATCACATGAGCGTTCATCTGTGGTTCAGAATGTCGAGAAATCGCTGGTTTCTGCTTCATTTCTTATAAAAAAGGAATTAGAAGTATGTTTTTAATAGTTATAGCACGCATGGACGTGGCTGGGTGAGTGAGACCATATTTTAACAGATTTTATCGGAAGTAAACCGATTACGCAATGTATGACAACATTTGACCGTATGTTTTCACCATGATATTTATATTTAAAATGTAATTAAATATATTAACATATATAAAATTACGTGACCAACATTCGTGTAAATGACACAAGAACAGCCCGTATCTAATTCAAACTGTCGTATTACGAGCACGTCCTGTTTATTGAACAACAGGTGCTCGTTTCAGATTTCACGCGCTTATTATATAACGGCGGAGAAAAGGGGGTTTCTAGACGTCACTGTCAAAGGAAATGAGCACAGATTCAAAAGCTTGTACAAGTGGGAAAATGTTAAACTACAAACAACAATTTTTACAACCACTAGGCCAATCTCCGTGTCGTGATGAAATATGAATTTGTTTTATTGGCATGACGTGATTTTTGTTCTACGTTCTAACTTCACAAACATGGAAATGTCTTTATAATTTTATCTGCGATCGTGTGGTATTGGGATTTAAATAAGTGCATAATACCACAATAATATTGTTAAACCAATTCGCCACCATGACTGCTGATATACATATAGAGAATTACATCCAGGGAAGCAGAAAATATTTTTAAATCGGACAATATGTGGAATAACTTTCAAAGTATGAAATTATCGAAAGAATAGTTTTAAATAGATTAATTACGACAAAAATAAATTAGAGTTATCTTTCTTTATCTACGTATTGAAAACATAGCATGAAGTTTAAAGGGAATGTTAGGGAATTTCTCTTAATTGCACCAAAACATCTATTTGAGTTTATAAAACAAGATTATTTGTAAACAACTGATAAATTACACACTGTTTATGTTATTTTAATGATGTTATCATCAGATTATCAAGCTACTGGAGACTGTGTAATATTTAACAGATGGCGCTTTTTTGTGACGTAGATTAGGCACTTCCTTTATCTTGTAACATTCTCAAAATATTTACTGTTTATTTCTGTAGATTACACATACAATGTATAATAAGAATTTTATTTGATTGATTTTTGCATATGTCACCTGTGTGAGAAATACATTTTAAATTATTGTTCTACAATTGTCAGTCAGAATCTGAACAAGAACTTGAATCAACGTCATGAAATCCTTCATATATTCCATCAGGATCTGGAAATGTTTTCCTTATTTTAGATACTACACAGGATGGTAGAACTACTCTTTTCTTTTTGCCTAATGGTTGACCTCTTCTCACTCAACATAGAAACTGTCTGTATGCCATTAATCTGTATTGACTGAAATTAAGATATAACTGCATTAAGATTATTTCTATGTGTTTTTCTTTCAATCATCTTTACATTTAGATTTATGACTGTTAAAGAGAAAATCAATCAATGAAATTTGATCTGTAAAAAACTTAGATAACTACATGCATAAAGTACAGTTTCACGAACAATTGATTATTTAAATAATTAAGTGTTCAGAGAGTTAATTGTTTTATCAACAGATTATATGTATCACCAAAGGGAATTTACACGTAAATTGTGATAAAGATATGTACCATATGTTTATAAGATTGGCATGTTTGCACTTAAGTGGAAGATATAAAATGATAATTACACACTGATTGTTTTTGTGTAGTCATAAAATGATATTTTTCTTACCTTGGATTAAGAGTTTCAGGTGTTCTCCCTGTAAATCGCTTGTATCTCAAAAACATATGTATGCCGTTTCCAATACTGTACGATTCAAACAAACTGTTTCAAAGTCTTGATGTAAAGTAATGCATATACAATCATCTCCAATATATTATTCCACAAAATGTTGAAAATCCTTACAACATTTACATTCATCTTGTGTTGGTAATATGACACAGTTATGACAGGTACAAAACTCCAGGTGTTAATTCATCAGATCTTTGGTCATTGACCTCATCTCTTAATTGTTCTTGATTCATTTCTAGAAGTTCAGTTTATGAATACTCTGGTTCCCACTAATATCCTAAGATTTCACTATTTGTATCAAAATAAAATTCCTCCTCGTTTCTGATAATTTAAGTTTATTCAATGTTTTGTAATTTAATAAATGTTTACAAATACAAAGTGTACAATTGCCGTCATCACCGGAAGCTGAAGATGCTGATATCAGCAAAGGGAGGTCATAAATCTTATCAATATGGCGACTCCCACAGACAGATAATTTTATTGTTAAAATATACCATATCTTTTTAATTAAGATAGATAATACTGAAATATTACACACACTTATTTATTATGACATTTAGAATAAAACTAAGAGTAAAAATTTGTTTCCCTAACATTCCCTTTAATATTCAACTTAGGAAGTAGTAACAACCTTAAAAGCAGACCTCTTAATCGAAGGACAGACAATAAATTGACAAAGTGAAATCTACAAAACATTAAACTAAAGATTGATCAACACGAACTCTAACAAAAACCAGGAGTGAACTCAGGTGCCAGCTACTGTTATACATTGTATATATATATATATATTCATGGCAGATTTTTAAGCGCATCAATATGAATGCAGATTTATCTTTATGGTGTAAGCTAATTAAAACTAAATACTACAACCAGTTGGAATTTGAATAAATCTACATGTCATTCGTTCAAACTTTTAAAGATGTGCATTTAGTCATTTTTATCATAAATTCTACAAGAAAAATATTAATGTTTGAAAAAAATGTTCATGTTAGATTTCAAATATTACACGCCTTGATTATTTGATGGATTTTTATATCAAAGCATATTTAGGGATGGCTATATTATTGAATATGACAAAAATAATAAGAAATAGATGAGCGTAAATGACCAATGTATAGTTGCTGTACTGTGTGTCATAGTTTTTGTGGAATCTCCAATGATAAAGTTTGTCAGTGACTTGCGGGAGGTCGGTGGTTTTCTCCGGGGACTCCGGTTTCCCCCACCAATAAAACTGACCGCCAAGATATAACTGAAATATTGTTGAAATTGACGTTAAGCACAATACCCCCGTCAATGATAAACATACCCCATTTTAACAGATCCGTAGACTGCAGATGAGAGATTGTTCGATAAACACTATATCGCGTTATACTATCATATTTATTTAAAGAAATAATTTGCAAACGGTCAAATATGTGAATATATTAAATGGGGTCGAATTATTGATTTGTTAACGTTTTCAGCCAGTTTGCTCATTTACATATCTAAGATGGCGACACAGGAATATTTCATATCATCTACATAGCAGATATCTTTGCCCATTACATGAATATTAATTTCCAGAATTGAATATGATACATTAAATAAAGCCAAATAAAATGAAATAAAAATTAATGACAACGTGAAATAATCGAGGTTCCTGGATAAAATGAAAATCCAAGGTGGCAAACCCGACTACTAGCATTAACAGTCCATGTTAAAATTATCATAAATGTCTTAAATATTTGAATTTTGTGGAGTTTGACACAAACTTTAACAATGAATGACATTTGGTGGTAACATTTCTGGTATCGATTTGGATTCCTCACTTATTGCTAAAATTCTATCGACAAACCTTATATTTCAACGAAATGACTAAAATCTTTTCAAAAAGAAAATGGTTTGCATTTCGATAGAAGAAAAACTTTGCGGAAATCAGGAATAATCTTTAATTATCGAATCGTTGAAGGACATTGAATTTCCGTATTTCATGCAATTATTCGATAAATCTGACAAATCTAATCAACAATTTATCCAGTAACAAACTTCAGTCGCGTGATCAAAATATTAATTAAAATAAAAAGAATATTTATGAGGAAAAGTACCATCAATTTCTGGATATGTTTACTTTGGATTTTGGTGGTGTCCGTGTTGCTCATCTTTTAGGTTTTCCGTGTTGTGTTTTTGTGGTTCGTTTTTATTCATCCTGTGACTTGTGTGCCGAATCTTGCCAGTGTCTCTGGATTGTCCATTATTGATTGCCCCTTCGGTTTTCTCTAACGTTTATTTGTTCTAAAATCGACGGACAATGCAAACAATATCGTATCTCGTTTACATCAAGAATATATGCTTTAGCAATTGTTTTCCTAATTTATATGTGAAACTTGCATGGAACTAAGTTGATTGCTTCTAAATATTTCAGATATTCACAACAAAGGGAATGAGTGTTTCTGATTAGAAATAGAGTACAAAAGTGTATTAAAAAATAAAACGATTGTATTAAGTCCGCGAAAGGTCAATTGCCATCAATGCTGAGTTGTTTGTCAGTAACGTAATTCTGTGTAAAACTGTCCGTTTTAGTAATATCTTCACATATCTGGGAAAAAGATAAATAACAATCATTTCTAAAATAAACGCACAACATAGGAAAAATATACAGTACATTTTAAAGGATTAGTTATATAGCGAACACTTGCAGACTTCTGAAAATTGTCCTGACTCATATAGTATCAAAAGTAGAAAGGCTAAGCATTGAAGAATATTGTACATTTGTTCTAAATCAAAGAGTGTAACTGGAGTATACGCATTATCATGGTCGTGAGATAAAAATCGATATGTAAGTGCACATAAGTAAAAATTCGATTATGCAGATGTAAACGTACTTTGCCAGTTAGCATCCCATAATATTGAATATAAGTATTTTAAGTAAATCAAATTTATGAGAAAATTGGGTTTCTGTCTAATGTATTTATCTGTATTGCGCTAAAATATTTTCATTACTGGTTCTGAATAGAATACAATTGTAGAAATTCAATCATTTGATATCCTGGGCATTTCAGCGATTCAGAAAGATTGCAAGATACCCTTAAGAAACTAAAATCGTATTGAATATCGGGCGACCTTTTGATCTGGTTTAAAAATTATATAAGTGATAGAAGGCAATTTGTGTTTGTAAATAATGAACTTTCAGATTCTGGTCTCGTCAAAGCAGGTGTACCTCAAGGATCTGTACTTGGGCCTTTATTGTTTTTACTATATATTAATGACATTACAGATAGCCTAGGCTATTTGGCGAGACTGTTTGCTGACGACACTTCAATATCATACCCTGGGCAAAATTTTGATTTAATGCAAATTGAGATAAATAATGATTTAGGAATATTAGATCAATTTGCAAAAACATGGCTTGTAAACTTTAACCCTAAAAAAACTAAAGCCCTTATAATATCAAATAATACTAACATTCCTGAATTAAACATACGATTTAATGACGAATCAGTTGAGCTTGTTGATAATCATAAACATCTGGGTGTAACTCTTGCATCTGGTGGAAACTAGACTGTACATATTGAAAACATTGCTACATCAGCATTAAAACAAGTAAATGTTCTTCGTAAATTAAAATTTACTTTATCTAAACAAGCATTGTCAAATATATATCTTACATTTATCAGACCTGTACTAGAATATGCATGCGAAGTGTGGGATGGGTGTTATGAACGGGACATTGAAAAATTAGAAAAAAATACAATTAGAAGCGGCACGAATTGTAACAGGTTTGACAAAATTTGCCAGTAAGGATTCATTATACTTTGAGACTGGATGGGAAACTTTAGCCAATCGGCGGAAAAATCGTAAATTAACTATCTTTTATAAAATTCATAACAAATTATGCCCTCCTAATTTATTTAACTGTTTACCTCCAGTGACATCAGATGTAAATAATTATAACCTTAGAAATAATCAGAATTATGTTCCACCCAGATGCAGACTGAGAACATCAGCAAGCTCATTTATTCCATCTACCGTTTCGCTTTGGAACAATCTAGACATATCTATAAGAAATTCCCCTACATTATCTTCATTTAAAAATAGAGTGAAAGGTGATATCTATAAACTCCCAAAGTATTATAATGAAGGCCCACGGAAACTAAATATATTACACACTAGTCTTAGACACCAATGCCAATCTGTCAAGAATACATAGTGTTATAAACGTACGGTTCTAAGCTTTATATGTGTCATTAATTTTATAAAAATAATCATGTGATATCTGACATTTAAGAATTTGGGGTTAAATTTCTAAAATATGTAAGTCTTAGATGGTAATAATACACTAAGACACCTTTGGCTAGTTATTTGATCAATTATTATTAATTCCGGTCAGTATTATTTTAGAAATTACCTAAATCATTGCGGAATACTGTTTTATGAGTCATAATTAATAAGTGTCAATTGCGGTAGAATTCAACTCGTAATGTTCAGGCACCTCGATCACGATTTTACGTATTTAAATTGATTTCACATGTTCCGGGAGTAAAGAGCTTGTAAAACATAAGTTCAGTTACCTATTCATTAACTTTAACGGCTCCAGCACACCGTTATCGGTGTGCTTTCTCAGAAATTCCATAGTGACAGGTGTTTGTTCATTTAAAAGGAGATCGCCATTTTGTTGAATGGTTACTTCCGGTTTACCGTACTTTGATAGTAATTTGAATAAGAATTAGATTCAAGTAAATCGTTATTATAAATTAATGGCTGACCTTCCATTTTCATAATTATGTTGTTGAATATTGAAATATACATGTAATAAGTATTTTTATTAAGTGCCGCTTAGGAACTATTTTCCGTTAAAATGACGTCACACAAAACCGCTATACATGTGTAGTTAGGTTCTTCGATAGGGAATTTTATCGTTTTGTTAATAACTTTCGCTATTTCATTGAAGTAACGTTTTGGCATCTCGAATCTGACTGTCGTCAAGGACGCATCACACAGATATTAGATTTATAAGCCATAACTGAGTATAATTTACAAGGTACAAGATGCATTTTGATACAGAGTTAACGGTTCTTTGAGCCAAATATATTAATAACTCCATTACGTATATTAATTAACATTTTGGAATAAGATAACTTGAGTTAAAGTCGATACCAGGGAGCTGATCATACTCTTATAAATATTTACCATTTTAGCAGCAAGAGGTCGCCATTTTTATCTGGCCATCTAGGAACCAGCACAATGTTTACTACAAATTTCCAGCCTTTGTTGAGTTTCGTTATTAAATATGAATTTAAGATACGATATATCCCGCCACTTTAACAACCTTATACAGTCCGTTACAGAACTTTATTATATAGCAGCCATTATATTCTTGACATATAAGCGAGATCAATGTTAAATTACAATCTATCTAGTATTAGGGGTTCGGAAGGCCAGCATCCATCAGGGTTATTTTTTATGTATTATTATTAAGTATAGTTATTGTTATATAAATGGAATGCAGAATCTGGACATAATAAATATATTTCCATGTATACGCTTGATTGTATATTGCTGGAGCTGGACAACTACACAACGAAACAAGACCACAGAGGAACACCTTATAAACTTATAACAGGATAAGAATACACTTAGGCTAAGCTACCCCGTCGATAACAATATAATAAATAATTCTAAATGTAATTGCGGTGCTTCTTTTGAAGATGCTATACATTATTTTCTGGAATTACCTTTATACCCGAACGAAAGAAGAACATTTCTTAGTAATTGCGACGATATCAATATTGAAACATTACTCTTTGGATGATTATAGTTATGACGTCAACTCCAAAATATTTGGAAAAGTTCGAACTTTTATAAATCGGGCTAAGTCAGCAATGTTTCACCTGTACTTCTTACTTTCTTCTTATCAATGTCAAAATTCTAAATGTCTATTGTTAGTGTTTTGTTTTGCTGTCATTAATCCATGTGTATATTTTGTAAGGAGAGGACTTCACATAAGTTGGTATAACTTTCTGTCCAATCCTATTGTCTATGTACAATAAAATATTATTAAACTATGAACCAAACAAGTATATAACATAACTAGATAAAGGTCAAATTTAGTCATATATTCAACACATGACAAGATAAACAAATCTGAAAAAGACACTTCTTTAACACACACTCATAGAATGTTTACACATATTCACCATCTCTTTCAAAACCAGTAATCATAAGTAGCGTATAAGTTCATCAACTTTAACGTGGATTTGTCTTTCCTTTACGGCGCGTGTTCGCACCTGACATTATAAATTACAAAAAATGTGCACTCGACTAGCAGCCGCATGTGATAACGTTTATCAGTTGTTTGCCCATGGTCGGTGGTTCTCTCCGACTTCTTCCTCCACTAATACTGGTCGCCATTTTTCCTTTATCACTGCCAAGACTTAAACTGATTTGACTGTATAACTGAGTGACACGGCGGGTGTCTTGTAAGAAGCGGTATTGTCCATTTTTGTTTATTACCCCTTCGATGTTCTCTAACGTTTATTTAAAACTTTCTTTGTCGTATTGGCAGTGCGAATGTCCAACGTTCAATTTGACCAAATCAAAACGTTGTAACCGACGTTTAACCATAGTACATTATGTATCTCTTAATTAAACGCAGTGGTCCTCTCTATTGGACAATTTGAAATTTTTTAAATTATTTCATTTGGACAACGTCCGTCTTCAGTGGAGACACAATGTAGTTGTGGGCTATTGTAAAACTGACGACTATGAACCTGTAAAACAGATATTATTATTGTAGGTAGTTTACCTATTATTTGGTGTGTTTATATTTATAAAAAAACGTTAAAGAATACTCAAGGGCAATCAAAAATGAACAATCCAGAGAATCTGGCAACATTGGGTACACAAGACGAAGGAACACAAAATAAAAACACAATACAATATATGTTGAACACCAATATACGCAAGCAAACACAAATAACATGAATAAGACATGAACCCACCTACAAACAACTGGAGGTAAAGACGAACAAATAAGACATGAACCCTCCTACAAACAACTGGAGGTAAAGACGAACAAATAAGACATGAACCCTCCTACAAACAACTGGAGGTAAAGACGAACAAATAAGACATGAACCCTCCTACAAACAACTGGAGGTAAAGACGAACAAATAAGACATGAACCCTCCTACAAACAACTGGAGGTAAAGACGAACAAATAAGACATGAACCCTCCTACAAACAACTGGAGGTAAAGACGAACAAATAAGACATGAACCCTCCTACAAACAACTGGAGGTAAAGACGAACAAATAAGACATGAACCCTCCTACAAACAACTGGAGGTAATTTATATGTATTTCGATTACCACGGTTGTTTATGTTCAACAAATTGTAATACACAGGAATGGGACTACGGTGTTATATCAACTGCGATACCTAAGAACAGAAATATAGTATTGTGACACTTAATATACTATTATTCTATCAATCTTTATATCTATGGCTAGAATATTATATATATATATTGTTCGTCTTTATACCCATTTGTTTTGCAAAGAGTTCGTGCTTTATTACTGTTATTTGTATTTATGTACACTCGTGCCCAACACAATTTACATACAAGATGGTATTTGTGTTGTTGAACAGTAAGGCGATGAGTACCGCTAATGGAGCAGGAAATGCTTACCATCCGGAGCACACGAGTTGACTTCCTTTTTGTGGTGTTCGTGTTACTCAATCTTTAGATTTCTGTGTAGTGTTTTGTGGATTATTGTTGTCTTTTGTCCTATTGGTTTACGACTTCTGATTACCCCTTGGGGTATATTTAAACTTTACATTCAATTAATAACATCATCATAAAATAAAAGCATGAAGACTGGCGAATCTCATTAATAAAAACCTTTAAAGCTGCAAAAATAAAGGAAATGTACCTCTAGCACGTTAGGTCAGGTTTTGTGAAATGTCACGAGGAAAGGAATATAATTTCAAACCCTTTATGGTTTTATTTGAGCACAAATATAATTGAAAGATTGAATTCCAGATTACGTATCTAAAACTGCATTTAAAAGTATTACAAGAATTACGTCCCCTGCCTGATTTAACTACTTGACTGAAATTAAATACGTGATGGTTCTATAAAGGTAGGTACGATTACATAGAAATACGAGTGAACGTTGTATATTCAATGGTTTAATTAATCAACAACAACCGAACAAATCGATGTTTACATCTATTTTCATAAAATGGGTTTGCTAAAATAAATAAAATAAAACAAAAAACAACACTTTTCTGCCATCAAGTATTATTAAACTATTAGAAATATACAGAAGCACAAAAGAGTTTGTTTGATGAGAATGGACATGATTTACACATCAAAGGTATCATCATGATATATGATGCCATTTCGTTGTCACACACCCGGGGTATAATGGGATTCTATAAATTAGCAATCGATCTATTCTTTATGACAACAGTCAGTTTAGATCTTCAATACATTGCCCTTTTAGTATTCCACTATATCTTACGGTATAATATAACAAGACCATTGACTGCTATTTACAAGGCGATGAAGTGTATTAATTTACATTATTTAATAAGTTTGACCTGAACCACGTAGATCTCGTATCTTTATAGGGACACACACATATTGGGGAACTGGTTTATGTCAACGTCTAATGAGATATTCTGAACCCACTGAATATATGAATATCTAATACACAATTATTATAGTGGCACAAGTAGCTTCATATCGTTTATTTATCTCGAAAAGAAAAAGAAATATTATTTTGAAGGGGACAATCCTGATATGAAACAACAACCGATCACCACAAACTAAACAAAAGCTCGGGCAATATGAATCCCCTAACAGCAAAAGCGGAGCGATTTCAGACGGTCTTGAGGGTTAGCATCCCCTGTCCCATTAAATACACCGGTCGTCCTAGCTCCAAATGCCAATATGGAAAACAGAGATTCAGATGTAGATAAAGGTGGCAGATGAAACATTTATTCCAATAAATGACAGCATGATAATTCACTCAGAGTATAGTGTCAAGTGGTCATGACGTTAGATGTAACACAAATATCAAATAGTATTTTTCATTTGTTCACATAAAATGAAAAATAACAAAATATACCACTGGGAACATTTCCAAAATCTAATAAAAAAGTCGCAGAAAGAGAAAAAATCGATACCACAACACACAGATACATGACCGCTAACTTTCCGTGCTTAGTAGACACTTCAATAAAAAGTGGCGGGGTTAAACTAGTTTTATGGGCACAGCTATTATATAATTAGGATTATGTCATTTTCTGTCTTTTTGTTACATTTATGTTCCAATCGAAAATAAAAAATAAAGTATTAACAACGTAAAGGAACTAACTAGGAGTTGAAATAGAATATTAAAGTCAAGTATTGACCGGTACATCCTATATAAAGTCATGCATTGATCGGTACACTCTCTATAAAGTAATGTATTGATCGATACACTCTCTATAAAGTAATGTATTGACCGGTACACCCTCTATAAAGTCATTTATTGACCGGCACACCCTATATATAGTCATGTATTGACCGGTACATCCTATATAAAGTCATGCATTGATCGGTACACTCTCTATAAAGTAATGTATTGATCGGTACACTCTCTATAAAGTAATGTATTGACCGGTACACCCTCTATAAAGTCATTTATTGACCGACACACCCTATATATAGTCATGTATTGACCGGTACATCCTTTATAATATAGTGTTATTAAATGGGTATTTTCAAATAAAGTCTGGATTATGTCCGAGGCAGCCGTATTGGGTCGAGGTCAGCTGCATAGGACCGAGGCAACGCCAAGGGCCTATACAGCTGATCGAGGCCCAATACGACTGTACGAGGACATAATACAGGCTTTATATGAAAATACCCATTTTATGACACCTTTATTAATCAATGACTTAAAATTACAGTATTTTTCTTATTTTTCGTTGTGGTCATAACTATACAGCTGATACGACTGCATGATGACTTAATACAGGTTTTTATTAATCCTAGCAGGTCCATATATAACATATTGACAGAGTAAAAAGTTCTTAATTTTTACATGTATATTACATAAGTTTTTCAATATTATTATTTCAATATATTCAAGGATGACAATAACATTAGGTCTCATTGGGATATTAAATACAGTTTTAACACCGTTATAAGCTATTTATATTAATCGAGATAAAAAAATGACATAAAACAAATGACAGCTTTTCCTTTGTTTCACTTTACTGTGGAAAAGCAAATTTGTCATTGTTCCGTAATTTGTCATAAACCCTCCATATGGATTTAATAAACAAGATCAAATTAATCATTTCATATTTTCCAAGGATCTTTTCAAATCGTAAACAACACAAACTGACAACGCTAGAAGAAATTCGAATTCTAGCACATCTCGAAAAGAAAATATCATTTTACAGTTTAGTTCTGACTTTTTAAGAAAACAATTTATTTCTGAATTCGAATTTAAATGTTAATACAAAGATGGTGTTATGATCCATCCCGCGGAATCATTATATGCACTCGTACATATCTAGATTCTGTCTTTCTTGTCACTATTGACAACAAGGGATAGTTTTGCATTTGTTTTTCCATTAATGGTGTACATTTCCAAATTGACTTATTGCAAATTGTGTCTTGATGGAATAGATGATATATATAGTGACTGTCAGTCGTAGATATCATATGATGAGCTTTATGCTGTGTATTAACAAATATATATGAACAATCTGTCAGATATGGCAATCCTTAACAAACAAGTCTTTTGAACTAACTCTACAAGTACACATAAGCATTCTGCAAGTCGATACACTGAAAAACTAAATATACCACACCGTCAAAACACTTCCAAAAGCTAATAGAAAAATCGTTAGAAACAGAGACAAAATCGATACTCCTATCACACATATACATGATCGACCACTTTACTCCCTTGGTACAGGCACTCAAATAAAACGTGGCGGACTAAGCTAGTTGTATGGAGCCAAACCGCCTCTCTTCTAAATAAAACTATTTCTTCCATGCGATTTTTGGCAGTTCAAGCTTTTGTACAGTGTATGGCCAAAAGTGAGTCATCAAAATGACCGACGTCAGACGTACTAACTAGTGATGTCAACGGATTCAATGGACTATTTCATAAATAAAAAAACATTACTTACCCTTTCTTCCTAATATTTTGTTGCGTAATCATATGATCTGATAACCCGACTAAGTCTTTTTGGAATTGATGCATATTCACTCCTTACGTAATGTTGAGGAAGGGGGGTCCAAATTTCTTTCATTTTTGCCACATGTTGGGTCCTGTTTTTGACGTCGGTTATCTGGCTTTGTAAACGGATCTTAATGGTATGCCACATTTTTTCTATTATGTTATGGTCCGATGATTGATAGGGCCATGTCACACGCTTAATATTGTTTTCCTGTTTCCACCATTCTGTCTCCCTAGACCACAGGCACTTGTCTCTAAAAAAAATGTGTACCATATATCATATATTAAGACAAGGTACTTAACTTTCATTTTCACTTCCGCCGATATTCAAAATTCACGGTCGTTTAGGCAAATAACGCTTGTTGTATCGTAAATCTACAATGATTTATCTATAAAATGATGTATCATACACCTACCTTTGCTGTCTGTACGGTGTACAGAGCCAAACTAGTAGACCATCTATTTACCTTTTGTTAATCTCATATCCGACTGGAAATAACGAGGTCGCACTGAATAAAATAATAAAAAAAGAATTACAAAAAAATCTGACAGTTTATCTGTGATAAGGAACAATTTAATTTATTTTAATTACGTAAAAGATTTGTGAATAAAAAAATTAAGTTAAGAGATATTAGATGTTTAAATCTTGAAGTGATTGGCATCTCCCGTCTATTTTTAGAACGTCAAATTTACCTGTCATTCAGATTCTCTCTAGAATTTCTTCTTTTGTAAAGATAAGTCCAAAAAGTTTTTCAGCGGCAACATTTTAAATTGAAGAAAGATGGAGGGAAAAGAAAATTTGATTCCAGCATCTAATGCAATTTCTTCATGGTGAGATAATTATCAAAAGTTATGTCATAAGTTTATTAATTCACCAATCAAGGGCCCACAATTGTTTTATAAGATAACAAGTAATGAGAAAAAGAAAACAGTATTCACGAAAAAAACAAAACAAAAACAAAACAAAAAAAAATCCAACAGAATAAAAATGTGCTTGCTAAGTGAATGTAACATGGACTTGTAAAAACAGTTCTATTGCTATCAACAACCAAATGGATGTAGACTGATGAAAAAAATGAACGGATAAATGTACATGAGATAAAATCCCAATTGTTCAGGGTAAAACATAGCAATGGAACAACGCTTTTATTGTTGCTTTTCATCTTAAAGGGACCATGAGGCCTTCTACAATGAGCAAATCTCTCGTAATTCATGATGTCTACAAATTACAAAATAACGGGCAAGTTATTCTTACAAACACTGCCATCCACTGCCAGACAAAAAGAATGGTTAGTATATACCTTCATTAGCATCACAACAACTCCATATCATAATGAATTTCAGAGTACCGGTACACCCCATGCTGTCACAATTTACTGACTTTGAAATATTTGCATAATAGATGTATGGTAACCAATTAAGGCCAAAATTGTGTGTTAAAGTTTGTAACCTGCTTAAAACTATTATGGTCAATATGACATTATGTTGGAAGTTTTTTTTACAAGTTTTACAATTTCTTTTATCTTCAAACTATGGGAGAGATATTGAGACTTAATATTAAAAGTGCTTGCTGATAATCAGGCAAGAAAAAACTGTAGTGTAGGGACATAAAAATAAAGATGTCTGGTTGGCTTTAACACACAAATTTTTTGTTGTTGCTTAATTTATGTTAAAGCTTCTGCTGAAGCTAGATGGATATGAAGTAATTAAATAGGTAAATAATTTTGGTAAAGCACCAGTACAGCTCATGATTTAGTGAGCATACCCCTGACATTGTAGTTGTACGACTTTGAAAACAAGGGCATCTCAAAGCTGAGCATCCGTTCGTACCCAACATTTTGATACCACTGCTGTCAGAAAGGGGGGATTACAGTGACCTTGATATGCAACCTTGAACTTTATGACTATGACAATCAGTAGACAAAGGCCTGTCAAGTCTCACACATTTTGTGTGATATCACACATGTTTATGCCACTCTTTGTGAAAATTCCTATTATGTTTTATATTTTTCCTTTGATCTTCACAAATTTTGCTAAATGTCACGCATTTGCATTCTCAAAACTTGGAGGCCTGTTAAGGCATTACATGACTTTAGCCTAAGAAACTAACATGCAAAGCTTTGTGAAGGAGAAGGGGGATTAATGGAGGTCTAAGTTGCCCGTGCCTACAAGGGTTTTAAATGATGTGCATCTGTGAACTTGACCCTTCACCTGTGACCATGAAAATAAAAAGGCTTCTTGATCTCAGTCTAAGCAACCAACATATTAAGTTTGATGAAAATGAAGTGTATCAGTGGAGGTCTAGGGTGTCTACATGGATTCTGTACAGTGTGCCTCTGTGACCTTGACCCTATGACCTAAAGAATCTAAAGGCTTTTAACCTTGGCCTAAACAACAAACTTTCCACTTTTGGTGAAGGTGAGGGGCATCAGTGGAGGTCTTGGGTGCCTACCAAGATTTTATACAATGTGTGTCACCTTGACCTTTGACCTGGAAAATAAGCTTCTTGCACTTGACCTAAGCAACCAACATGCAAACTTTAGCAGAAAACTATCTACTTAATAAATGAAAGTCTTTAAAGAGGTTTCTTGTTACATGTATAATATAAAGATGCCAAATCCCATTTTCATGATTTTTAAATAAAGATTTATTTGCAGGATGGGTCCTTTATTTACAATAAAGTTTCTTGCTTGCAGGTTATCAGAGAACCTGGTGGAAGATATCAATAATAAACTGCTTCGATGTTCTAACATGTCAATACAAAGCATTTATCGTAAGGCTTCAAGTTCAATACCAAATGCTGAAGCGATCTGTAATGAAAGGCAAATTTACAAAATGTTAAAAGCCATGTTTCCGGGCATAGCAAAGTCGAAATTGAAGGAAAACGGTGTGTTGAAATTGAGTATAAAAAGACTGAAATTTGATACAGAACATGGACAAAATATTAGTTTTGAGGAACTTTATAAATTTATTCCCCAACAATGGAAGGTATTTGAAAATACCACAAAAATACTTACAGTAGGACTTTTATCAAATGAAAAGTTCAATGGTAATTCAGTCCTTATGGAGTTAAAAATAGATAGTAATGGGCTTCTTGAATATCATGTTGCTGGACGAGCAATTGACCTTTCTCAGTATTTAATTACAAGAAAGATAGAATTCACTTCAAAAACATTCAATGGTCTGTTTAATTGCTTGAAAACAGTCAGTCTTTGCCATGGTGCTAATCTTGATGTAAATGAACCCGACATATTTTCTTCCAGCAAGGTGTGTGTCAAAGAAATCTGCTCAGCAGACAATAAGTCTAAGACTATAATACGACATGTTGAATGTTTAAGGGTTATCAAAATAAATTCTCTTTCCAATACATGTACCAAATGTGCAGATCACAAGTGTTATAAAAAGCGTGATCATTCAAAGACACTTGCTAATTCA
Source organism: Bathymodiolus brooksi (assembly GCA_963680875.1). Taxonomy (NCBI): domain Eukaryota; kingdom Metazoa; phylum Mollusca; class Bivalvia; order Mytilida; family Modiolidae; genus Bathymodiolus; species Bathymodiolus brooksi. Next base: position 124,956,972 of record OY804577.1, on the reverse strand, counting down.
GGAAAAGAAAATATTAATCCAGATACTCAACAAAATGTGAACGAACAACTGAGAAAAATAGCCCCTAATTCTTAACGAGAACCAAATAACACTTATAGCAAGTCAAATTATGTCTTCAAATTCAACAAGTAAACACTCTAAAGGTGTAAGATGGCCCAAAGAGGTTATATGTATGGCCTTGACACTTTACAACCGTAATCCATCAGCATACAAAGACATTACTAAAAACGGATGGCTAAACTTACCATCTGAGAGCCTTATTTACTTATATAAAAATGCCGTGAAACAAAAACCTGGCATAATTCCTGGCATGGATGAAGAATGAAGCAGGTAGGCTAAAGATTGAAAAAGAGGGATTCTATGGCGGATTACTTCTTGATGAAATGTCCATACAGGAGGACCTTCAAATAGTTAATCAGGGGAAAGGTTCTTCCTTTTATGGATTGGTTGACTGTGAATCTGAAGTTATGCTGATGCACCATATAACTGAAGGAAAATTTGAAAGTAAATTGGCAACCATGTAATACAATACATTTTTCATGGCATAACTGGCTTCCGCTGGCCCTTTGCAAATTACCCCAATACACAGGCAGCACCTGCTGATATTTTTATCACAACTTGGAAATGTATAGATGCACTATATGAATGGGGTTTCAAACCTATTTACTTGTGCATGGATGGTTCAAGTAATAATCGTGCATTCTTAAAAATGCATTTTCCTGAGACAGACCCCCTTTCAACAAGAATGGTTGCATCCCATTACAAAAACCCTTTCAGAAAGATGATTTTCATCATGGACCCATGCCATCTTATAAAAAAAAATCGTAACAGTGTATTATCGAGTGGAATAAAAGAGAATCATCAAAGGCTCTTAACATTTGAAAGTCACACCATACAATGGCAAATGTGGGTTGATGCCTACAATTGGGATAATGACACTCATAGGTTCCCACTTCATCAGAAGCTTACCCAGTAGCATATTTTCCCAAACAGTGCCCAAAAAATGAGGAATAAGCTTGCTTTTGAAACACTTAATGCTGATATGTTACATTTGATGAAAACTTACAGGAAGTCTCTTTGTGGTGAAGCTGGACAGGAGGCATTAAGTGGCGTCATCCAATTTCTTGAACACACTAGTATTCTGGTGGAGTTTTTCACTGATGTGAGGCCTGTAAAGGATATGTGTGATGATAGATTAATTAAACTAAGAATTTCATACAATTGGTTTAAATCTTGGGAAAATGAAGTTTGCCAGAATGAGACAGCTAGTAAGAGATACAAGAGTCTTCTTACCATGGAAACGCGAGAAGACCTTGATTTTATGTATCATGGAATAATGTCACTAATATCATTTTGTATTGAAGAACTGCATACTGAAATTGTTCCAGCGAGGCTTAATAGTGACATTATTGAAAACATATTTTGTCAACAAAGATCTCTGTACCATGGACCTACAACAAATCCAACATATAATTCCTATAGAACTGGTATAAACAGTGTGGTTCTTGGACAGTCTGTGATTTCTAGAAAGAGTAATGCAGGTGGAAATGGGGCCAAGCCATTTTGTGCAGAAATTCCAGCTAAGAAATTGAGAAGAGTATAGACATGGTAAGTTTCAATTTGGTGAATTATAACCAAAAAAATATTTGCATTTTATGTCACATGAGCACACAATGTGTAGGCACATACAAAAAATGATTTGTTTTGTTTTTTCATAAACAGATTAATTATACTCAATTACCACTATAATATACCAAGGTGGTAGAGAACTATTTTCCTACTATTATATATGTCTAGTCTGAACCAACCTTTCTTTAAAAAACATGTGACAGTAAAAACAAATATAATTCTTGGTATTTACAAAGCCAAACGTGTACAGTGACAGGCGGGGATAATATCCCAAATGTGCAAATTGCTATAAAAATAGTGTCCTTTTCTTAGAAGCCCCACACCCCCTGAAATCCCAATGAAATTTACCCCCCCCCCCCTCCAAATCACACACAATTTGAAACTCGGGTATAAATATAAATTAGATCACTGACTCAACAATTACAGTAATACCACGGCACTAAAAAAAAATTGAAAAGAACATATAAGTATTACATTGTTTCTTGTACACATACCCTGAAAATATATGGTTCCTAGGAACTTTTTAGTGAAGTTATAATGAGATTTATATTTTAACTTGTCATTTTAACTTACCAGTTAACTTACAAAACTGACTTGACACAGGGCACTATTCACAACACTTCTTGCAATACCAATCATCATCTCCTAAATTTGCAAACTGTTCTTCATCAATGCCCTGGCATTCTTTGTCATACCAGTTGTCGCACAAGTCACACTGTATCCAGTTATCACCCGTTTCGTACTGGCGACCACAGTCGAGACAGACAGTACTATCAGTAGTCTCTTTTATATCAAGCTTTTTTGAAGGTTTTGTTTTCTTTGAAGAACAAGTTTTCCGTTTTCGCTTACGGGTTGTGTGCTGTGTGCTAGATGTTGAAGGTTTTTGCACTTCAGGTTCTAGGTCACCCATATGTTCTTCAGATGATGTTAGTGCCCCAAGGTTGGGGATGCTGGTAAAATTTGGCACAGAAGTGACTAAATTGTCACAAATAGTTTTTTTGTCACGCCTAGTCGACACATTTAACTCATAAGCTCTTTCCAGACATAATAATTGTTTCTTGTTGAAAGTTTTGAATGCTGATGCCCCATGATCACAAATACAAGACTGTAACTTCAGATGCGAACTAATTTTATTTTCTGATTTGTCACTCATAATGTAAGGCATTGAAATTTGGTGCATAGTGCTGTCCTTCTTCGTTTAAACAACCTTCTTTCGTAGAGTTTCTGATTTTTGACGGCCAAATGATTTAATTAAGTCTTTTCTAAATTGGTTATCTGCAACCCGACAAAACCTTAAAATTAAGTCAAAGTAAAGTTCTTTTAAAGATGTCCTTGCCACCTCATCATCAACTCTTGCATATGTAATATTAAGTTCAAAATCTTGTAAAAGTTTCTCAAATTTTTAAAAAATTATTTCACTGTTGAAAAGTTTCTCATGAATAAAATTTATAATTTTGGACCCATGGATATGAAACATTTTCTCATTCTGATATTTAATTCTGTTTTGATCTATGTCAATAAAGAAGTCCAATACATCATCCTTTATATCAGTTAAACCTTGGGTAATGTTTTGCTTTCTTCTAGTTTCTTCAATAAAGGTAATAACAAAATTACCGAACTCCGAACAATCTTATAAAGGGAAAGTCAAAACTCATAATTAAGTGTGTCTTTGTAAACACTACTTTCAGATAGTTCAGAATAAGTTGCTGTGAAATGATCCATAATTTTCACTTTCAGAAAAGAAGCAGTAACAACAGATTGTTTTTTTGGTTTATACATGTTATTTCTTCCCATTTCCATATAATGATATTTACATTTAGCCACACAACGTCCTGCAATGTATCGAAGTTTGCCTAACCCTGCATTATCACTGGAGTATACATTTGGAATTTGTGGTTGTTCTTCTGAAGCCTTCATTTGGCTAGATTTACTTTCCAAAATAAAATGTGACACAAAGTCAAAAATTTTACTGAATACAACAAAGTCATCTGATTCTGCTTTCCTCTGGAAACAAGTTTCAACATGAGAAAGGTATTCAGTAGAATTTGAATATTTATATAATTCACCAAAGTAATTTGTCCAAACTTTAGAATCTATCTTTTTGTCAGCAGTACTACCACCACAAACCTGCTCATAAATAGCAGACATTTTTTTGAACAGTTTTGTCACAAAAATTCTGAGTCCTGTCTCATGTTTTTCAAGCAATAAATTTATTTTGTCGCTTACTAGCTTCTGTTCATCAGTAACACGTGTATCCGGTATACATGACTTAATATCATTCAAAGTTATAGGACAGTTAGTTAAATTTGCATCATTTTCAGGAGGGACAGGGTCAACAGTCACAGAACATGCCACATTTCCATGAACCACCACCAATTTATCTATTTCATTAATATCTTCAAAACTAAACTCAGACAATTCTGATTCAGATGAAACATGTTCTTCAAAATCAAATTTCAAATCTATATCTACTGAATATTAAATACTGCAACATTCCAAATCACAGAGAAAATCACAGAGAAAATTCAAACAAAGATTTGTCAGGTTTTGTTACATTTCTAGGGTGAAAATCAATCAATCTGAGTCTTTTCTTTTTTCGAGCCCTAACAATAGCCACACCAAGTTGCCCTGCCTTGAATATGTTCGAACAATCCACCTCTACTCTATCCATAGTCAGTCCTTGAGCTTTATGTATTGTAATGCCATATGATAGGAATAATGGTATTTGCCGTCGACTTGCTACAACTTTGTTTTCAACTGAACTGTACACAGTAAATGTTTCCCTTTTTATTTCAGTAACTAAATCTGGAAATTTCACAGTAATAGTGTTCATTTCAATGTCAATTTCTTGAACAACCCCTTGTAATCCATTAATAAGATTTTGGCTCAAATTTTTAACCAGCATTACTGGACAGTTAATTTTTACATGTAAAGTATTCTCTACCGAGATTTTTTTTAGTTTGGCTATATCTCCCTCATCAACAGAACGAAAAGTTTTTAAGTCACCTTCGAGATCAAGAAGACATGATGCATTATACACCTCACGATCAAAATTTCTGGCAAAAAGTCGTATAGGTTTATCACCAGGGGGTAGAGGTCTCTGTAGACGTCTCAATAAATTTAGTGTATCTATGGGCAGATCCCCTCTAGAAATATCATGAATGGCTTTTACAAAATCAGCCTCATCCTGGCGCTTTACCTCCTCAAGGAGTATTTTATGCCTAAATACACTCTTAAAAACATCTGACTTAAAACAAAAGTCCCCCCGGTCTTGTTTCAATGAATCAGGAACTGGAGGGAGCTGTAAAAAATCACCACTTCCAATTACTTGAATTCCTCCAAAATAGAGATCAGAACACCTGATTTTTCTACAAATATATTCAACCTGATTAAAAAGTTTGGCTGAAAGCATGGATATCTCATCCAAAATCAAAACATCTGTGTTTTGTATGTTTATTTTATACTTATGAAAGTGTTCGTCTGTTAACAGCTTTTGTAAAAGATACTCATCAGAAAAATGGCCATCTGCTATACCCGACCATGAATGGATAGTTATGCCACCAATATTTAAAGAAGCCACGCCAGTTGTTCCTGTGATTGCAACACTTTTTCCCCTTTTTTTCAGTTGATCTTTAATTTCATTAATTAGATAGCTTTTTCCTGTGCCACTCTGGCCGAGAATCAACAGATTATGGCCGTTTATACCTTCATTAATTGCTAGAATTTGTCGTGCATTCATCTTTTCCCTCTTGTGAAGCATTACACACATGTACACAAACTCGTCTACAAATTTCTCACTGCCGAGCTATAAATTGATCAAATTTTCCAACTTCTATTTTAGGCACGAAAGCTCGGCCAATCAGAATCCGGGATTCCCAAATTCATCATTCAGTGCGGAGCTGTTATTTCCAGCCGAATATGAGATTAACAAAAGGTAAAGAGATGGCCAACTAGTTTGGCTCTGTACACCGTACACAGAAAGCAAAAGTAGGTGTATGATACATCATTTTATAAATAAATTATTGTAGATTTACGATACGACAAGCGTTATTTGCCTAAACGACCGTGAATTTCGAATATCGGCGGAAGTTCGCGACCGAGTGACATTTTGCAAAAATGAGAGTTAAGTACCTTGTCTTAATATATGATATATGGTACACATTTTTTTTTAGAGACAAGTGCCTGTGCCCTAGACGCATGTACGGGGGCATTGTCATCTTGGAACAGATACGTGTCAGTTGGGAAATCGTAATCGTCTATGAACAGTCCTTGAAGAAATTGTGTTGGGCAAGACATTATTAACTTTGTTCGTTATTTCCGTCAAACATTGTCGTCTGTCCGTTTTCACACAACGCACAATCTTCCTGTCACCGCGGTCATCAGTTTTTCTTGGTCGACCACTTCGTCGTTCATTTTCACAACTTTCACGCTGATTTAATCGCTTCAAATTTTTTTTACACAGCTGATTGACTTACTCCTAATATTTCTGCAATTCGGCACTGGTTTACCTCTTAAAAAGTTTATATTCCGATACCAATAACTTGTCGAAATATATTCCGTCTCTGCAGAAAAAATTATAAGCGATGCATTTTCATATAGTGAAAATGTATAAAGATAAAGAAGTTAAAAATGTCAAGGATAATTTTTTTTGTCAATGTGTGACGTAAAAATATTTTTGACATTTACGTCACCGAATATGGTACTGCTTTGACAACTATTTTACCTATTTTGTTCCTGTATTTAAATACTGTTATAGTGACAGCCGGAACCTTTGAACCGTAATGAGAGCGGGAGGTTTGGCGCCTTAAAATCTGATTCAACCCACCATTTCTTTAGAAATGCCTGTACCAAGTCAGGGTCATTACGGTTTTCACAGTTTTCCGGTTGTTGACTGATTTTGTCTGTTTATATAATTATGAGTTTTGACTTTCCCTTTGTAAGATTGTTCGGAGTTCGGTAATTTTGTTATTACCCTTATTTACTCCATCCTCGAACAAAGATATAACAACTTGTTTCTGCGGTGTAGACATTTGTTTGCGTGTTCCGGCCATTGTTTCAGCAGGCGATTTTTCATTAACAGAAAGGTCAGCAGGCGATTTTTCATTAACAGAAAGGTCAATGTCCACTGTGACGTCATTAATATTACCGTCTTAACCTTACTTAACAAACATATAAAATTCATCGCCTTGCTTATTTCAAAATTTAGGAACAATAAAGGAAATGGGTCTGATCATTTTTTTTTTATCTTTGTCGGCCATTTTGATTATTCGCTTTTACATTTTTTTTTACAAAGTTATTTTTAAAGTGTTTCATCCATTTAAAAGTCCACGCTAATCTCCAGTCCAGGTTTTAACACGAATGTAATGTTAATATGACACTTGGTAACATATAAGCAAGATTTTCACACGTTGTGAAGAACCCTTAGGATCTTCTCCAAACGAGTGAGCGAGTGATTGTCGTTAAATGCCAAATGAGCACTTGTTCAGTTATAGCATGCATTCAAGGGGAAAACAAGTTACATTCAATTTAATGATCTTAGACTAGACCAACGCCCTTAATTTAATAGTTATAGTACTAGCTCACTGAAACAACAATCCGTGGGTAGACAATGTCACTTCACTGGGACACATTATCCCGATTTCGATCCAAACAGTATTAATACTGCATGCTCAGCGGAGAAGCAGGACATCTCGTTTTTTTTTCTTTGGTTTGACCCAACCGGGGCTCGGATCCACTATCTAGGCGACCACTACTGCTGTTTTCCCGAAAAGAATAAATGTTGCCTATTTGAAGTATCCATACGAATACACCATAACCGGTTATTTTCATAGTTTCTTACAGTCACTTCAATAAAAACAATTGTATAGGTAAGGTAGTTTTATGGGCCTAAACACCCCCTTTTAGTGAAATGAGGCGGTCATTCCGGTGTTTTCCATATGTTTTTATTAATAAAGGAAAATCAATCAAACATTGATGTCTTCGCCACATTAAAATGATATTAAATCAGTAAACAGACAATTATGAATACATTTTTTAAATGACAAAATATCATATTAAAGACAAATAAACTTATCTGATACTCATACAATTTTTGATATAGTGACATATATTCATAGTATAGATCTACATTTTTAAATGTCACAATATCATATTAAAGACTAACATGTGAATCACATATAATAATTGTGCAGTCCTAATCTTGATCTTTATACATATATTTAATCTTGGTACACAGTTCTCACATGTAATATTTTATACTATTTTAATATAATACAATACACACTCACAAAATAATGTTCAAAATACACTTTTATCACGGGAAGACATGACGTCGTTTGTTCGCTTTCTGAGTAAAACGTAGTACCTTCAGTAACGACATGTAGATTCTGAATGTTAGACTTAGGCAAAACGTACGACAGTTCAATTCCGAATACAAGAAAATTGCATTAGATTTAAAAAAAAAAATCATATAACAACCAAGAATATTCAAATTGTCGGAGGGTTTCCAAAATTAAATTCAAAAATCGTAGGGAGAGACAAAATCGATATCCCTAACACTGACACGTATAAGAATAAGAAATAGAAATACATGACCGCTTGATAACTGTCCTGACGAAGAACAGACATTTTAGAGTCGTGTGGCCCAATCCTCCATTAGTAAGATAATGTGGTCATGCTTTCCACATGTGAGTAAAATGCCAACCCTCAATGGCTTCATACACAACCGGGCGAACAGTTTTATGATAAAGAAAGTTACAATCTTGAACATTATACACAAAAATATTTGGAATTAAATTCTATCAATCAATTAATAAATTAGTTTTAGAGTCACATGTCATTAAATACGTGTTTTGATTGGTTTGAAAAGTTGAGGTTATTTTCGTATGTACAGGCTGAATCTGAAAATAGACGTCGTTCCCAAGGCGTCGCGTGCCGTTGTCATCCTACGATTTTCTTTAAATGAGGCACCTTTGGGGTTATTTACATTTATTTCCGATTATTTACATTATTTTGAAAAAATAAATATATTTTTCAATATCATAGCCAAAAAATGTTTGAATTAATTTATAAGGATTGATCGAAATTATTTGTTCGGTTCATTCGAAATAACCTCAATCAGGTTGTACACACCCTTGCGTAACCCGCTACGCGAGTTACGCGGTGTTTACAGGACTTTACAACCTGATTGAAGTTATTTCTTCATGAACCGAACAAAAATTGCGATCAATCCTTAATTAATAAAACCTCATTTATTTAGCAACGGTCTTCTACAAATGACATTTATTGATAGCTACAAGGGATGTATGCTTTCTTTTCCCTGCCATTTCTCTTCGTTAAAACTACATGTACGTCTCAATGATCATAATCGTATATTTCGATCGACGTGTGCGATAAAAGAATGACATTGACACAATTTATATTTATAACCTTGGCGTCATACACTAGCAACGTCAAATAATAAATATAATGTAAGTGTTTTTCATTTGACGAGGAAAAATAATTCAATTTTCTGTGAAGCACTAATCAAGATAGTCGTTTTATGAAAGAAGAAGTGATAAAACATATCCCATGACAGGGGCAACCTTGTTCAATACGGTTGTTTCGAATCATGTTAATTCCGACCACATTCCGTCTTTTTCGTGTCTTGACGTCTGAACCCCTTGGCAGACGACTTCCGGTGTTTATAGTCGTAGATGCGGTAGATTATAAGTAATAGTAATATGGAGACGCCAAGGAAACGGCTGAGTAAATAATGGTGTTCGGTACCTCAGTCTGTTATATCAGAAATATATACATAAAGGCAGATCGTTTCCCTTTGATGCTGACAACCGCAAATAAAGAAAGAAAGCAAATTTGATTTTAAAGAAGTAATTGTCTCTGCATTGAAGTCTTTGATACAAATAAAATAATTTAATTGATATCTTTCTTTTACAGAAAATGTTAAGATTTTTTTAAGCTGAGGATCGAACGTTAAAACGGCACAAATCGATTGGAGTTTTTGTTGTGTACATTGACACCGGAAGTTCAATGCTGATCATTCCATCGAAATCACGTGATGTGGCGGACGAAAATAACAAAATTTTGACGGAAATGGAAATAATTCGAAACAATCGTATTAGTTTGTTTCATTTACTCGGATGGATGCATTTAATTTACTTCAATTACTATTTTTATATAATATCACACGTGAATTATAATTGCTGTTGTTTTCCCTTGAAATAAAAGTTCTATGCATGAAATACAAACTGAACAGCTGAGTTGATTTAAATAAAAAACAACAACACGACAATGAAATAATGAATGTTTGAAATAATTTAGATTGATTGTTGTTTAACGTCAAAAGGGTGGCACTGAGATGAACATTGTGACTGCCGCTAGTGACAGTGGAGATAACAGAAAGGGTTGACAAATATATGTTGCCTGGATACAGGCCATCAACGACCACTCTAAACGAACTTGTTCATTACATACTGCTTTAAGTTGTCTTACTTGCAGGGGATGGGCCACTCAAACCATAAAACGTCTATTGTGTGTCGAGAAATGATGTGGTCTGCAAGTGTTTTATTACGTGCGAGGAGTGTGTCGAGAAATGATGTGGTCTGCAAGTGTTTTATTACGTGCGAGGAGTGTGTCAAGAAATGATGTGGTCTGCAAGTGTTTTATTACGTGCGAGGAGTGTGTCAAGAAATGATGTGGTCTGCAAGTGTTTTATTACGTGCGAGGAGTGTGTCAAGAAATGATGTGGTCTGCAAGTGATTTATTACGTGCGAGGAATGTGTCAAGAAATGATGTGGTCTGCAAGTGTTTTATTACGTGCGAGGAATGTGTCAATAAATGATGTGGTCTGCAAGTGTTTTATTATGTGCGAGGAGTGTGTCAAGAAATGATGTGGTCTGCAAGTGTTTTATTACGTGCGAGGAGTGTGTCAAGAAATGATGTGGTCTGCAAGTGTTTTATTACGTGCGAGGAATGTGTCAATAAATGATGTGGTCTGCAAGTGTTTTATTACGTGCGAGGAGTGTGTCAAGAAATGATGTGGTCTGCAAGTGTTTTATTACGTGCGAGGAGTGTGTCAAGAAATGATGTGGTCTGCAAGTGTTTTATTACGTGCGAGGAATGTGTCAATAAATGATGTGGTCTGCAAGTGTTTTATTACGTGCGAGGAGTGTGTCAAGAAATGATGTGGTCTGCAAGTGTTTTATTACGTGCGAGGAGTGTGTCAAGAAATGATGTGGTCTGCAAGTGTTTTATTACGTGCGAGGAGTGTGTCAAGAAATGATGTGGTCTGCAAGTGTTTTATTACGTGCGAGGAGTGTGTCAAGAAATGATGTGGTCTGCAAGTGTTTTATTACGTGCGAGGAGTGTGTCAAGAAATGATGTGGTCTGCAAGTGTTTTATTACGTGCGAGGAGTGTGTCAAGAAATGATGTGGTCTGTACGTGTTTTATTACGTGCGAGGAGTGTGTCAAGAAATGATGTGGTCTGCAAGTGTTTTATTACGTGCGAGGAGTGTGTCAAGAAATGATGTGGTCTGCAAGTGTTTTATTACGTGCGAGGAGTGTGTCAAGAAATGATGTGGTCTGTACGTGTTTTATTACGTGCGAGGAGTGTGTCAAGAAATGATGTGGTCTGCAAGTGTTTCATTACGTGCGAGGAATGTGTCAATAAATGATGTGGTCTGCAAGTGTTTTATTACGTGCGAGGAGTGTGTCAAGAAATGATGTGGTCTGCAAGTGTTTTATTACGTGCGAGGAGTGTGTCAAGAAATGATGTGGTCTGCAAGTGTTTTATTACGTGCGAGGAATGTGTCAATAAATGATGTGGTCTGCAAGTGTTTTATTACGTGCGAGGAGTGTGTCAAGAAATGATGTGGTCTGCAAGTGTTTTATTACGTGCGAGGAGTGTGTCAAGAAATGATGTGGTCTGCAAGTGTTTTATTACGTGCGAGGAGTGTGTCAAGAAATGATGTGGTCTGCAAGTGTTTTATTACGTGCGAGGAGTGTGTCAAGACATGATGTGGTCTGCAAGTGTTTTATTACGTGCGAGGAGTGTGTCAAGAAATGATGTGGTCTGTACGTGTTTTATTACGTGCGAGGAGTGTGTCAAGAAATGATGTGGTCTGCAAGTGTTTTATTACGTGCGAGGAATGTGTCAATAAATGATGTGGTCTGCAAGTGTTTTATTACGTGCGAGGAGTGTGTCAAGAAATGATGTGGTCTGTACGTGTTTTATTACGTGCGAGGAGTGTGTCAAGAAATGATGTGGTCTGCAAGTGTTTTATTACGTGCGAGGAGTGTGTCAAGAAATGATGTGGTCTGCAAGTGTTTTATTACGTGCGAGGAGTGTGTCAAGAAATGATGTGGTCTGTACGTGTTTTATTACGTGCGAGGAGTGTGTCAAGAAATGATGTGGTCTGCAAGTGTTTTATTACGTGCGAGGAGTGTGTCAAGAAATGATGTGGTCTGCAAGTGTTTTATTACGTGCGAGGAATGTGTCAATAAATGATGTGGTCTGCAAGTGTTTTATTACGTGCGAGGAGTGTGTCAAGAAATGATGTGGTCTGCAAGTGTTTTATTACGTGCGAGGAGTGTGTCAAGAAATGATGTGGTCTGCAAGTGTTTTATTACGTGCGAGGAGTGTGTCAAGAAATGGTGTGGTCTGCAAGTGTTTTCCACATTGGAGTAAAATGCCAACCCACACACTAAACAGAAGGAGGTGCGTATTGAACTGGCATTTTGCAGTTTTTATATACCGGTAATTGTAAACAAAACCAACGTAGAAAACTTATTATTTAAATATTGGAGTTTTATAAGAAAAAGAAATAATTCAATTTCTTCTTGGCAGAACATTTATGTATTTGTAAATTGTTATATATGCATCAAATTTATTGTATGAAGCTTACTGTCTGTCCTTCTTCGATTTATGGCTTCTGATTACCCCTTTGGTATCTTCAAACTTTTCTTTTTGACTTATTGTCATATTTCAGACCCATTAAGCGTCGTTCGTATACAATAGCTTCCAGATCAACAATTCCCCTGTGTCTTCATTAATAGTTTTTTCCACTCCTTAGACGTTCCCTGGGATATCTTAGTAGTGCGACATTCGTTGATGATTAACGCACAATGTTTGTCTTATAATTTCTGGACATTACATTTGTCTTCTTTACGTACGTTCCCTACGTCATCAAATTGATATTATTCTCCTTAATGATCCACTTGTTTTCTCTCCAAGGTCAAATATTGACATTTTCCAAGTCAACACAAGACTGTAATAAGGCTATTAGTTTATCATGATGTTACATTAGCTTTAATGATATAATAACACTGTCTCGTATGGAGGTGGGTATATCATTACAACTAGCTAGCATATAATTTGTGTCACTTAAATTACTAAAAAGAGCAAATCGGGTATATCATTTAATTGTACTTTTATTCGTTTGCATGAACAAAAGGATATACAATATCAAAGATCAAGATGCAATTATAAAAAAACCCGACATTCGGATGACAACACACCATCATGGCAGATAAGATCAGACTTCCGTTTGATTTTTTCAATGACAAAATCAGACTAACGGGGAGTAAGTTGTAAATCAAACTTACAATACACGTCCTGAGTTTGACCATCTATTTATTAATGATTTTGTTACGTCTTGGTACCTTCTGACTTTGCTTGGCACGATTTATTTTCTGTTATTATTATTATGTGTTCTTTAACGTACATTTTCAACAATGTCATGGAGTAATATTTAATTAAACAAGAAATAAGGAAATAAGAGACAATATATTTTATTATACACATTAATAATATAAACAAAACTCCGTCAGGAAGGATATTTCTATATATAGGTAAATATCTAAAGACAGATAATTTAGTGCGTAAGACGCGGTTGTGGAATAACCTTCATGCTTACCCTTCCGGAGCACATGAGTTCACCCCCGGTTTTTAGTGGGGTTCATGTTACTCGATCTTTAGTTTTATATGTATATTTTGTAGATCGTTGTTTGTCCTTTGTTACTTTTTCTTTTGGCCATTGTGTTGTCTGTTCTTCTTCGATATACGGATTCTGATTGCCCCTTTGGTGTCTTCAAACTCTTCTTCAGTATATACGCTCAAAGTAAAAAGATTTGAAAGCCAAATGATGTAAAAGTCTTTGGGAGCAAGAAAACTAAAGGGTCCAAACAAAATCATCTAGAGTCACATATCCATGAGGGAAGAGAACATTAGTTTAAATTTCTCAACCTTAAAATGGTGTCACCTGTGATTTGTCAAAAAATATACAGAACTGACCTTGTAGAATGTTTACCGAACATCAACAACATCGACACGTTATCTACGCTGTCAATTAAAACATGTTTAAATGAATAATTGCAATTACACGAATACATTCCGGTCCTATCTCATTATTTAATAAATAACTATCTGTACGTCTATCATACGGCATCTGTTCAAGATCACTTGTTCCTATCGATTTGTTGTGACGGAACACATAGTCTTGCCAAGTCAACTGTTCTGTCAGCGCTTTGAAATGAATTTCAATATAAAAGGCTTAAGGTCTGTAATTGGTATAGAACAATAGGAAACTGTGTCGTTCAGTTCAACTTTGTCGTACTGATCAATACCTGTGTTTCCATGGAGTCCAATATCATTAGGAATCCACATACACATAACCTCTTTGCAAAAAGTATATATCAAATTTTAAGAATAATTGGAGTTTTAGCAATAAAATGAAAAAGAAAAAAGTACAGTTCCAAAATAAAAAAAAGCAAGAGAAGGAACCTGAACATAGCATACATTTGGTTTAATTGGAAGAAGCAATGAAACTCAAGCAAAGAAAAGAGAGAACGAAAAGATGGAAAACGAAGAACAACATTTTCTCCATTCCTTCAGCGTGGATTGTGGAGTATTCCTGGTTATCTGATCTAATGTCAGCAAGCTTTTGCTGAATAACCAAATTATAAGTTTCCGAAAGGCTGACGACGGTGAATCATAGTGGACACCGGAATTCATTGTGCGCTAGAAGAAAGCTTAAAGAAAGAAAGTGAGAATGAGATCCATGTTTGTAACAAATTAAATTATTTCATTTTTATTTATTTGGATATCCACATAAATAATATTTTTACAACTAAATATTATACAAATATTCCATGTGATTGTGGTCAATATACAATAATATTTTCCCGAGGTACCTTGAAATGCATGGATGTGTTGTATTGCCTGACGTCGAGGACAATATAATGCAATTTAAGGTACCTCGGGGAAATATTCTTGCATATTGACCACACTCACATGGAATATTTGTTATTTTATATTTTAATAGTAAAATAATTAATCAAAGGGGTTCTTTGTGAACAACTGCCCCTTTCCTAGCTTTGCACACAGTGCGTAGAAAACCTCATTAACTTTTTTTTTAAATTCGTTGTCATTAACCCCATCTATTTCACATTTTTTAATAAAGTACTTTTGAATTCCGTATCTCATAGAAATCATACTCCTTAATAACAATATTCTTTTCCCTGTTTTACTCCTCATTCCAGCGTAACATTGCTGCAGTAAGATAATTAGTTCTCTTTTGTTCATACTTTCATAGCAATGTCCAGTTTCCAAACAAAATGCATCCATCAATCTCTTAGCTACATTAATTACTCTCTTTGTATATCTGGATGTCCTGTCTTCCAACAACATATCAATATCTTGAGTTGATATTCGTGAAAATCTCGACATTTTTATCTTTGTCGTCTGTTTACAATATATTAATTTCCGGTTTAAACCGGAAATCGTCGCCGGGCAATACAACTCACGCACGGGAATTTCAAACGTGAAAAAATCCCGTACGAGGTTATATTTCCTGGTGAGCGTGGCAAGTGAAGCTAGAATAGACAAAATATAGCGCTAGCTCGCGGATAGACATGTCGGCCCACTCGGACACATTATCCTGATTCCGAGCCAACGAGTCTTTGCTCTTTCCCTTTAATGCTGCGTGCTTACCGGAGAAGCAACATATACCAATTTTATAGTCTTTGTGTGAGCGGATCGGGGCTCAAACCAACGATCGACCGCACTCAAGGCGAGCATTCTAACCATTACACTACCGACGCGGTTTTATCTGTCTGGGGTTAAACATGTAATAATCTAGTCTTAAAACATGATATATATATTGTAATATCTTAATATTATATAAACTATTCTCTGTCAACCATTGGGAAAAAATCACTCCTTCTTTATTACCAGTAGCAATGTGCCAGTACTTTCATGTTTTAATGCGTTGGGTGGCACTAGTGGAGCAGGTACTGCCCACCAGTCAGAAGCACATGAGTTCCACCCTCCGGTTTTTAGTGGGGTTCGTATTGCTCAATCTTTGGTTTGACCATCAGTAGTTCCTGTTGTACCAGTCTTTTTATTTGAGTGCTTATCACCTCCAGTTTGACCATCAGTAGTTCCTGTGGTACCAGTCTTTTTATTTGAGTGCTTATCACCTCCAGTTTGACCATCAGTAGTTTCTTCTATTTCAGTCTTTATATTGGAGTGCTTATCACTTCCAGTGTGACCATCAGTGATTCCTGTTTCAGTCTTTTTATTGGAGATCTTATTACCTCCAGGTTGACCATCATTAGTTTCTCTTCTTCCAGTCTTTTTATTGGAGAGCATATCACCTCCAATTTGACCATGTGTAGTTTCTCTTGTTCCAATCTTTTTATTTGACAGCTTGGAGTGTTTTGTAGATGATTTTGTTTGGGTCATTTTGGCGTTGTATTTTCCACCCTTTTTTTGGTTTCTGATTATCTTTTTGCTAGCTTTAGACCTTTTCTTCATTTTGATTCCCCTCTTTGTAATTTCATCATAATCTAGAACTTATTCGTTCAATTCAAAACAATCTGCTATAAAGTATACGTTACCTGATGTTCAAAGTACAGAAATATCAGTTTTATTTAGGATACATATATTTTTGCCTTGTGATAAATTAAATGTTTATTACCTCTCACTCTCTCCCAATGGAAATAGTTACGGATTATGTTACTATTAAATTATGTTTTAAGAATTCACAGTGGAAATATTTATCATGTTATATTAGCGAATGAAAGTAAGAAAGTATTCTTTTGCAGACAATTCATAAAAACAATACTTTTTCTTGCATAGCAAAGGGGTTTCGATCAGAAGATTGTATGAGTAATTATGCGTTTTACATTCCAACACTGTATTGAATGTTCATCGGTTATCATGAACATTTATACAATAAACTAAATCATTTTCTATAGTATAAACAATTGCCTCTCTCGGTATTTACCCAACGAAAACTGTATTTTTGCCAATTAAAGATTGATATTAATGCAATTTATAATTGTTTTACAGGTTTTAAGATAATTTGGAAACGGGGGTACGACTAAAGAAGAGTATATATCGTGACGTGACATCTGCTCGGTCATGCAATAAAGTCGGTCATTCGTTTTGATTTACAATTCTGGCGCAGCACGAAACCAATGACGTCATTCTGTATATTCATAGCGTACATAAACACAGAGGGAATTCTTTTCAACGTCAAAATGACAAGATGAAATTAAAACAGAGAAGTTTGAATTGAATAAATTCCATGCAAGTAAAAAAAGATCCTTTTTACTAATGTCTTTTTTTCCTGATCATTATGCTTGTTAAATATGTTTCCATCGATGGTGTTCCCAAGCATTTTAATCTTTCCGGTTTGTTGACATTATCGTCATCACAGTTCATGACCGTTTCTGGAATGTAGGCCAAGCAAATTGTATTTTAAAATACTTTGAAAATATGATGACTGATCATTCAGATTCCACCATTTTTTAGAAAATGGCCGATTTTACCGGGAAAATACATGCAAGTGCTCTCCATTAGTCACAAAATGGCAGATTATTTTGCATTTCCACTGCTGCTTTAATAACAAATATACCCCTTACTTCTTGGGGTAATGAAATGAAATTCCCTTAGAAGATAGAACAAGAATTAATTTACAGCAATAATCAAAATTTATAGCATAAATTGAACAGAGAATTAAATTAAACCAGACAGATAAATGAGATTATCTGGGTAGAAAAAGCCTGTCATTATTACAAATAGCATCAACAAAACTGTATTGTTACCACTCTGTGATAATAAATGTGATTAAAATAAATTGAAATCAGTCATTAATTGTTTTACAAAAATATGGCAGAATGTAGTCAGTCTAATAGATTGTATTGACAAAAGCAAAAACACCAAATTAACTGGATTAAATACTTTATTATATGGATAAGCAAGTTTAATATTTGCATCAAATAATTAATTTTTAATACTTCAATTTCAAACTATTTAAAAAAAAACATTATTTGAAATTTTTCAGACAAAACAATTACACTGAAAAAGCTAAAATACTGTACCTTCTTAATCTGGTTTACTTTTTAAGTTTGGTTGGCCTATGACAAAATCATGTGCTTTATTGACCTTTGACCGGCTTTATGTGACGTAATAGGACGCCATTTGGAAAAAGGGTAGTACACAAATATGGGTCAGTGTGTTATTATTATCGATCTTTTTTCCATGGAACTTTACACATGTGAGCAAGAATAGATGGGGAACATAATTAAAAAGAAAAAAATGTTTACTTTTCAAATATGAAAAAAATAATCAAACATTATCCAATGACTGGCCGACTTATTGTCATACGAGAATATCTTTTAGTTGATCCGATTTTCCAGGGATTATGTTTCCTATCAGGATTTCCTTTATATAGGGTTACTGCTAACAATAAAGGTACTGAAGTCATCACTTTTCGGTCGCAATTATGACTTGTTTAGCTGTTATGGAATATTTGTGTCACAAATGAAACGGATATATTCCGCTTGTCGTAGCCACAATCAGTCCTTTCCAGACTTTGAAGAAGACGTTTCCAAGTGTTTGTTATTGAACAATAAAATATGTTTACGGTATTCATGACTTATCGCCGGGTTTGTAACTAGCGTAGCAAAATGGGTACCACTAGAGGAGCAGGAACTACCTACCCTTCCGAAGCACTAGAGTTCATCCCCGATCTTTTGTGGGGTTAATTTGGTTTTGTGTACTTTTAATTTGGCCACTGTTTGGTCTGTCCTTCAATTTACGGCTTCTGATTACACTTTTGGTATTTTCAAAATTATGTTGCTCTTATAAACACGTCAGACGTAGTATATCTTTTTAAATAAAGTTTACAAATCAAATTCTTACATTGAGCAGTTTATAATATAAAGGACGACTATTGAAATATCAAGACACTCGTTGATTCTGACTGAAACGAACACAGCCAGGAGCGATTAACATGGAAAGTCATTAATTGTATATTATTATATGACAGTATATTTTGTATGAATCTCATTGGTTGATATGTCCTAAATTGATTTAGTCTAGATAAGCCCGCTTTTTCCGAAATTTGGGTCAAGAAATTTCCAATGGTGTTATATCCGCGTGGAATATTGTCATACCAAGTAATACTGTTCGGTTTTGTGCTAGGCCTCTGAAACAGGCGATTACATTTGGTATTCAGGTGTCGTTTATGCTTCATAAAACTTTTCACCGGACAGTCATCATCTGGAAAAAAATATTTAAATATATACGAATTATGTACATGTGCATAACATTTCTTGACATGGAAATAAATTACAAAATTTAAAATAAATGCAAAATATGGATTTCTTATTTGTTTGAGGTGTTAGTTTATTTTTTTATGTTTTTTCCTCTGTCGTTTACTTTTATTTTATTTTTTTTCTGTTGTATTTTTTTTGTGCCAGTCTTTTTTTCCTACGCCCGATCCATTTTTATACATATTGTGTACATATACAGTGTATACTAGTGCAAAAATATAAAAATATGAAAATTACATGAAAAATTGTAATCACTTTTCTTTGTGGCAGTATATTTTGCATGTTTTAGTAGATATAAACATACCTGGTAAACTATACGTGCGTCCATCGGCTGTATTGCTATCATTCTGATGATTTTGGTCAACTCATCATACGTTGAATAAATATAAACACAACCTTTATCATCAGTGCTTGCTGCATAATGTGACACTTTCAATTCATGTAGATTCTCACGGCCTTTACGGCCAAAATAGAGCATGATATCCACGAAAACTTGTTCTTGTAGTTTTACATTATTGTCAATATCAAAATAACTGTAAAGTTATTTTTAAGTCCTTCTCTTCTATCGGGGGATAATGGTTGACACCACCTAGACCATTTCGTTTAAGGTCTTTCACGGTTGCACTAAAAGTACGATTATAGCTTTTGAAATCGGCATCATGGATAATGTCAATACTTAACGTATTAGAGAGATGTCTGTTCAGACCATTGCGAAGGCTGAATAAACTACTTTTTTTATATAAATTTCCATTTTCTTGTCGTGCCTCTTTAAGATTTACTCAACAAGTTGTCTAGATCTGGTTTACTTAATGTTTCAGTTAATGGGTAAATCCTTCTTAAGATACGCGAGAAAAGTTCGAACTGCCGACTGTAGCTTTACGAATATTTTTGGCGTCTTTTTCAGTCAGTATTCTATTGAATTCATCATCATTTACTGTTGCAAAGCGCCGACTTTGTTCCCCCGACACCCCTGTCTGCCCAACGTCTGTCATTATTAATTTAATTGTGTACCGAAAGTAATTAGTGAGAACGCATCTGATTAGTCGATGACAAAACTTAACCAGATGATGATTGGCTACTACTTTTAAGATAATTGGGAAACACCATTTATATTTTAAGGTGTCTGGAGAAGCTTTGGAATATTATGTTCACCTGTCCGGGGTCGTGACCTTTTTTCCGGTTGTTGACTGATTTTGTCTGTTTATATAATCATGAGTTTTGACTTTCCCTTTGTAAGATTGTTCGGAGTTCGGTAATTTTGTTATTACCCTTATTTGTGTGGTGATTATAGCGATCTGACCGCATCAATTTAAGACATATCAACCAATGAGATTCATACAAAATATAATGTCGTATAATAAATTGTATTAATCACCAGGCGGATGAGACAAGTCATTATGTAGCTTTGGAGCTAAAAGTGTGA
The DNA here is from genome assembly GCA_963680875.1 of Bathymodiolus brooksi. NCBI lineage: Eukaryota > Metazoa > Mollusca > Bivalvia > Mytilida > Modiolidae > Bathymodiolus > Bathymodiolus brooksi. The sequence continues at coordinate 124,936,300 of OY804577.1, read as the reverse complement.
CATTTCTAATAACTACACACTAATCAAAAATACAACATACCATAATAGATATGATACATAACTTTATATATAAATGATTTATACTACCATTATCATATAAGCAATCGTTTCACTCTCATGTTAACTGACACAAAGGATTTGTGTTTGTCTGAAATAAATTGCAGACAAAACAGCTATTTTTTGTCATATTTACAATTTCAGTGTTAAGCCTTTTACAGATAAGTTTATGGATTGATATTAAAAAAAAGATTAACTATCAGAGATCGGAATGCTCTATGGATGTTCAGTAGATGCACTATTTCAGACACAAGATAGTGCTTCCGATATTTCGTCAACACATTTAAAACATGACAACATTTTAGCTTTCAGACAACACTAATAACATTTAACATACAACTGTTGGGGCATGATGATATCACCGAAGACGAAAGAGGAGTGTAAAGTGTCTATAGAAGTATGGAGATTATACACGAGAGTGAGAAGGAGACGGTGACTAATATCTGTAGTATTCTCACAGATAAATGCTACAATGAAATTGTTCCCTAACAGATATGATTAATCAGGAAGCGCGTCGCACGCACTAAATTTGACATCTACGTTTTTATTATAAAATACGAAATAAATAGTCTTACATTGTATATCTCCGACACGTAAGACGGATGACTGGAATTACCTTTACCAGGCCTAGGTACGCTCAAAGTCAAAAGATAGAAATGAATTGAAAATGTACAAAGGGATATTTGAAGTCATCTCGTTTGTCAATCTGTCATCATGGTCAATTTCTAGCTAAAGGACAAGGTATGAAGTGATTATTAGATCCTCAGTAGTATCTTTAATTTCAAAATCGTTAGGATTAATCCGACGATCACAAAACCGCGCATTATTTAAAGGGGCATTATCTGCCAAAATCGTAAATTTTTGTTACCCATAAATACTATCAGATATGATTGATGCCTTAATAAAACATGTTTCTGTAACTTATAAATGTTATGAAATGTACGCGCATCGGGGAAAAAAGGTGCAACTGCTCGTGTTTTGAGATCGATCAAGAAATGGACGCCATCTTATTAATTATCGGCATCGTCATTAAATCAGTACAACAATGCACTTATTTCTTATTTTCTGTGAATCTGCTTTTGGTCGGCATTAATTATGGACTAGGAACCATGCAAGTTTGCAGTTAATAAGCGATAAAATACAAATTATTCGTGTTTACCTGTCACTAGTAAGGTCAGTTGCATACGGAGAAAGCGAGGTCAAATTATTTGCTTGCAAGGAAATAATAAATCGATGGTAATATTCCTTCTCAAAAGGCGAAAAGTGGGACGATAAGCTGTTTAATGTGAACTATTTAACTTTATTTCATCATTTTAAATCTATTTACCAATTTCCAAAACATATAATTTTTTCGGTCAAAATCGTAGCTAATGTCCCTTTAATGATAAGATGTTATCAACATAGCGGAACATGGAATTAAACAATTCAATCATGAACAATATATATTTAAATGAAACCTGAATAGTATTGGTTAGACAAATTATATCAATATTAATTTCGTTATTGCTTGAGCTAGCATCGTGTTTACATGAACGTTAGAGAATACCGACGGGGCAATCAAAAATGGAGAATCCAGAGAAACTGGCAACGTAGGGTACACAAGACGAAGAAAAACGTGTGTTTAGGACATACATGGTGTAGGGGAAAAGGTACTGCGAATAATGGTTTTTGTCGGTTGTTCTGTTGTACACCCGCGATCGATCAAACTCTTTATTGTAAATATATTTCATTAATTAATTCATCACATATATACAGTGCAAGTTACAAAATATTATATATAATAATTAATGAATGAGTATAGGGTTTCTGAAACAAGCATCCGTACTTATATTAATCCGTTCCAAAGCCTTTGAAATGTAATGATTCCTTAGAAATGTCTTTGTAGCAAAAATTAGAAATTTTGATATTGTTAATAAAGCAATATTGACAAAAGTACATATTGGATCCTGATGAAAAACATATTGTTATGAGTGGTCGTTGGTAGCCGGATGTAAAACACAATTTCCGATCCTATACTACATCATCTCCCTTTTCTATCCATTGCTTATCGCAGCGCCATATATGATATGTGAACCTTTCTGATCATGTGGTCAGTGACGAAACAGTAGAGTATATATAAATATGTATATGTTGAAAGAGAATTTAGATTAAAGGTCGAACCAGGTATAACGATAAAATAAAATAAAAGCTCTGACAATACAAACCTCCACAGTAAATGGCAATGGTGCTATAGTTGATATATACAACTTCCATTGATTCTTCGTTCAGTAAATCATTGGTATGTAAGTTCTGAGAATGCTAAAGCTGATAATCCCTAGAGATAAAGATAATCGTTTAGCCAAATAATAATAGTGCAAGTAAGATGTAGATGAGATTGTTTGAACATGGAATGCTGTAAAATCATTAAAAAAAATCACATAATGTTGCATTAATATTTATTAACAATATTAAATGTAGACTTTACAATACACTGAGGAATGCCTTTGGCTGACACGATTGTAAAATTAGATCTTTTTGATTTATGGTAAGGAAATGTAGTACCCTAAGGAGCACCACAATTTGATATTTTGATAAAAGTTGTCAATCTTATTTTACATTATGTAATCGTAGTCTAAAAAAGAAGCCATACTCTTTAAACCTTTTTGTACTTTTGACAATCATGATTTTAGATTAAAGTTAATCACATGACCATTTAAAATATCAGTTATAATGGAACATACAGAAAATATTCCGCTTATTAAACGTTCATACTATATTTGTGCTTTAATCTAAAAACATGAATATTGAAATAAAAACCAGTGTTATCTCCAATAAAATGATAGTTCATCGGCAAAATTGAATGCTACAGCAGCGTATACTAGTAATACATTTATTCTGGTATGGATTATGTCGCTGTATGATGGCTGATGATTTTGTACTAGATACATATCTGTTCAGATATCGTATATCTGTTTGCCATGGATAAACATGTTATTGTCACTGTACTTTGATTAGGATGACTCCAATCCTACACTTAAATGAGGCATGTCACATAAATAGAAAGCAGAACAAAAATAAGAGAGATATCACGCTAACTACAAACGAACTGTGTTTATCTTAGAAGATCAGATTAAAAGTGATTTTCATACGTATTCAACTTTCTAGTAAAAATATAGCTAGTGATTTTGTATAGAAAAAATGTCATACTGCAATCGTTTGGTAGTTTGATTTATCTTCCTGTACAACAAGTTGGGAGTTCTATTCCTGTACAACAAGTTGGCAGTTCTATTCCTGCCAATGTCGATGCGTGCAGTCGTATGTGATATATTTTGTTAGTACTGCGTTATGAGTTGGTATTTTGCAGCAGTGCTCCGGATTCCGTTTCATTCACCAATTAAACTGACCACCGCGTTATTGCACAATTTAACCCAGATGAAAAACCAAAAAACCGATCCTCAAATATAACTGAGTCGGAAGCGTTTTTTTGTCAAGAACACCGAGTCTGGAAAATATATAATTGAAGTATATTTTGTCATAGAATATGTAGAAATGTGCACACATGAATAGAGGTTAGGGTTATGGTGTTAAAACCACTGTCAACAATATATCAGTTATATCGTGGAGGTCAGTTTTATTGGTGGAGGATGCGCACAGGTGTAAACTTTTAAGTAATTGTCAACAAATTTAAGGAGCAACTTTTAGGTTATTAAAAGACAGAACATCACCAATATACAGATGGGTGAAGATTTATCCTATCTAAAGGGTAACGTAAGGCGATCATAATAATAGAATGCAAACAAAGAATGTGACACTGTCGGAACAACTAATTTTTAACCTGACATAAATACGTATATTCACGAGAGATAATCCGCCTAAAATGCATTCAAATATTTGACAGATAATCGTGTAATAAGTTAATGTTAAAAGCCAATTGTTGAATATAAGAAACCTATATAAAATGTCTTTTTGAAAACAGTCCGAGATATAGTCAACATGGAAATAACGAAGGGGACCGTCGTGGTCATGATCGTATGGTAGTTTATAACTACCTATGCAATCAGTGCCTATTAAACTAACGTTGTGATTTCGAATCCCTCTCACGCGAGGTTTACTCAATACACCATTATGTGATGAAGTCAGTGACTTGCGGCAGGTCGGTGGTTTTCTCCGGGTACTCTGGTTTCCTCCACCAATAATACTGACCGCCATGATATAACGGAAATATTGTTGAAAGTGCCGTTAAACACCATAACTCTAACCCCTGAAAATAACGAAAGAAGAAAAGACCGTCTGAAAGATTTATGTATAATAATGTTATAATCACTTGTTGACGAATTATTTGTGCATTTCTTTAGTCTTAGATAAATTGTCACACCAACAAGTTTGTCACGATTACTTGTAAATGACGTCACAAAATGCGTCTAATACTGGGATGTCTCCAGTACGATATCCAATCAGCTTACAACCGGGATTTGTGAATATCCCGCCCGGCAAGTAAAGTATAAAACGGACAAAACAGAATAAATCATGTATATGGCTTCGTTGCTAATGTGTCGGCAGTCCACAAGTAAACATCGCTAAGAACTGTCTATAAATTAGTTGTCACGATTATAGTCCGAATTTTATCTCAAGGACAGGAGAATAGCCTTGTATTAAATGAAGCATTGCAATGAAGAAAATTAACCTAATATACTGTAAATTATAGATATATGAGCGTAAGAAACACTTATTAATATACTATGTCAAGCAGATAGATAAAGTAATATTCAGGTCTAACTCAGTACCTTGAACAAGTTGATATATGTAAATTGTCCAATGCAATGTCACGGAATACTGACTTCGCAATTATGACGATAGTTAATTAAATCAGAACAATTTCGATGTTTCTCCACGCAAATAAAGTTTGATATTTTGAATCGTACATTACAGAAATTGAGAATAGTCTGCCGAGCCAATGGATTTCGTCCATACCTATACAGTTAAGATGAGATGTGATTGTTCGTCTTGTTGATATTGGTGGAATTGTTGATCATCACTGTTTAAACTTTCTTTTCATAAACTGTTATACATTATTCGTCGTTCATCTATCCTCTTCCTGTTGGCTTCGCTCCGTAAATCAATAAAGTTCTGACACCAGTGAACATTTAACATTGTCTTCAATATTATATCATGTAAGAACTTAAGAAGAAGTTTTTTATTAGTATTTGCGCACAAAAAATAATAAAATAAAATGAAAAGCAAAAAATACCACATTGTCCTGTCAGTAAAATACCACATTGTCCTGTCAGTAAAATACCACATTGTCCTGTCAGTAAAATACCACATTGTCCTGTCAGTAAAATACCACATTGTCCTGTCAGTAAAATACCACATTGTCCTGTCAGTAAAATACCACATTGTCCTGTCAGTAAAATACCACATTGTCCTGTCAGTAAAATACCACATTGTCCTGTCAGTAAAATACCACATTGTCCTGTCAGTAAAATACCACATTGTCCTGTCAGTGAAATACCACATTGTCCTGTCAGTAAATTACCACATTGTCCTGTCAGCAAAATACCACATTGTCCTGTCAGTAAAATACTACATTGTCCTGTCAGTAAAATACCACATTGTCCTGTCAGTAAAATACCACATTGTCCTGTCAGTAAAATACCACATTGTCCTGTCAGTAAAATACCACATTGTCCTATCAGTAAAATACCACATTGTCCTGTCAGTAAAATACCACATTGTCCTGTCAGTAAAATACCACATTGTCCTATCAGTAAAATACCACATTGTCCTGTCAGTAAAATACCACATTGTCCTGTCAGTAAAATACCACATTGTCCTGTCAGTAAAATACCACATTGTCCTGTCAGTGAAATACCACATTGTCCTGTCAGTGAAATACCACATTGTCCTGTCAGTAAAATACCACATTGTCCTGTCAGTAAAATACCACATTGTCCTGTCAGTAAAATACCACATTGTCCTGTCAGTAAAATACCACATTGTCCTGTCAGTAAAATACCACATTGTCCTGTCAGTTAAATACCACATTGTCCTGTCAGTGAAATACCACATTGTCCTGTCAGTAAAATACCACATTGTCCTGTCAGCAAAATACCACATTGTCCTGTCAGTAAAATACTACATTGTCCTGTCAGTAAAATACCACATTGTCCTGTCAGTAAAATACCACATTGTCCTGTCAGTAAAATACCACATTGTCCTGTCAGTAAAATATCACATTGTCCTATCAGTAAAATACCACATTGTCCTGTCAGTAAAATACCACATTGTCCTGTCAGTAAAATACCACATTGTCCTATCAGTAAAATACCACATTGTCCTGTCAGTAAAATACCACATTGTCCTGTCAGTAAAATACCACATTGTCCTGTCAGTAAAATACCACATTGTCCTGTCAGTGAAATACCACATTGTCCTGTCAGTGAAATACCACATTGTCCTGTCAGTAAAATACCACATTGTCCTGTCAGTAAAATACCACATTGTCCTGTCAGTAAAATACCACATTGTCCTGTCAGTAAAATACCACATTGTCCTGTCAGTAAAATACCACATTGTCCTGTCCGTAAAATACCACATTGTCCTGTCAGTAAAATACCACATTGTCCTTTCAGTTAAATACCACATTGTCCTGTCAGTAAAATACCACATTGTCCTGTCAGTAAAATACCACATTGTCCTGTCAGTAAAATATCACATTGTCCTGTCAGTAAAATACCACATTGTCCTGTCAGTGAAATACCACATTGTCCTGTCAGTAAAATACCACATTGTCCTGTCAGTGAAATACCACATTGTCCTGTCAGTGAAATACCACATTGTCCTGTCAGTGAAATACCACATTGTCCTGTCAGTAAAATACCACATTGTCCTGTCAGTAAAATACCACATTGTCCTGTCAGTAAAATACCACATTGTCCTGTCAGTAAAATACCACATTGTCCTGTCAGTAAAATACCACATTGTCCTGTCAGTAAAATACCACATTGTCCTGTCAGTAAAATACCACATTGTCCTGTCAGTAAAATACCACATTGTCCTGTCAGTGAAATACCACATTGTCCTGTCAGTGAAATACCACATTGTCCTGTCAGTAAAATACCACATTGTCCTGTCAGTAAAATACCACATTGTCCTGTCAGTGAAATACCACATTGTCCTGTCAGTAAAATACCACATTGTCCTGTCAGTAAAATACCACATTGTCCTGTCAGTGAAATACCACATTGTCCTGTCAGTGAAATACCACATTGTCCTGTCAGTAAAATACCACATTGTCCTGTCAGTAAAATACCACATTGTCCTGTCAGTAAAATACCACATTGTCCTGTCAGTAAAATACCACATTGTCCTGTCAGTAAAATACCACATTGTCCTGTCAGTAAAATACCACATTGTCCTGTCAGTGAAATACCACATTGTCCTGTCAGTAAAATACCACATTGTCCTGTCAGTGAAATACCACATTGTCCTGTCAGTAAAATACCACATTGTCCTGTCAGTAAAATACCACATTGTCCTGTCAGTAAAATACCACATTGTCCTGTCAGTAAAATACCACATTGTCCTGTCAGTAAAATACCACATTGTCCTGTCAGTGAAATACCACATTGTCCTGTCAGTGAAATACCACATTGTCCTGTCAGTGAAATACCACATTGTTCTGTCAGTGAAATACCACATTGTCCTGTCAGTAAAATACCACATTATCCTGTCAGTGAAATACCACATTGTCCTGTCAGTGAAATACCACATTGTCCTGTCAGTGAAATACCACATTGTCCTGTCAGTAAAATACCACATTGTCCTGTCAGTAAAATACCACATTGTCCTGTCAGTAAAATACCACATTGTCCTGTCAGTAAAATACCACATTGTCCTGTCAGTAAAATACCACATTGTCCTGTCAGTGAAATACCACATTGTCCTGTCAGTGAAATACCACATTGTCCTGTCAGTGAAATACCACATTGTTCTGTCAGTGAAATACCACATTGTCCTGTCAGTAAAATACCACATTGTCCTGTCAGTGAAATACCACATTGTCCTGTCAGTGAAATACCACATTGTCCTGTCAGTAAAATACCACATTGTCCTGTCAATAAAATACCACATTGTCCTGTCAGTGAAATACCACATTGTCCTGTCAGTGAAATACCACATTGTCCTGTCAGTAAAATACCACATTGCCTGTCAGTGAAATACCACATTGTCCTGTCAGTAAAATACCACATTGTCCTGTCAGTGAAATACCACATTGTCCTGTCAGTGAAATACCACATTGTCCTGTCAGTGAAATACCGCATTGTCCTGTCAGTCAAATACCACATTGTCCTGTCAGTAAAATACCACATTGTCCTGTCAGTAAAATACCACATTGTCCTGTCAGTTAAATACCACATTGTCCTGTCAGTAAAATACCACATTGTCCTGTCAGTAAAATACCACATTGTCCTGTCAGTAAAATACCACATTGTCCTGTCAGTAAAATACCACATTGTCCTGTCAGTGAAATACCACATTGTCCTGTCAGTGAAATACCACATTGTCCTGTCAGTGAAATACCACATTGTCCTGTCAGTGAAATACCACATTGTCCTGTCAGTAAAATACCACATTGTCCTGTCAGTAAAATACCACATTGTCCTGTCAGTAAAATACCACATTGTCCTGTCATTGAAATACCACATTGTCCTGTCAGTAAAATACCACATTGTCCTGTCAGTGAAATACCACATTGTCCTGTCAGTAAAATACCACATTGTCCTGTCAGTAAAATGCCACATTGTCCTGTCAGTAAAATACCACATTGTCCTGTCAGTAAAATACCACATTGTCCTGTCAGTAAAATACCACATTGTCCTGTCAGTAAAATACCACATTGTCCTGTCAGTAAAATACCATATTGTCCTGTCAGTAAAATACCACATTGTCCTGTCAGTGAAATACCACATTGTCCTGTCAGTGAAATACCACATTGTCCTGTCAGTGAAATACCACATTGTCCTGTCAGTGAAATACCACATTGTCCTGTCAGTAAAATACCACATTGTCCTGTCAGTAAAATACCACATTGTCCTATCAGTGAAATACCACATTGTCCTGTCAGTGAAATACCACATTGTCCTGTCAGTGAAATACCACATTGTCCTGTCAGTAAAATACCACATTGTCCTGTCAGTAAAATACCACATTGTCCTGTCAGTAAAATACCACATTGTCCTATCTGTGAAATACCACATTGTCCTGTCAGTGAAATACCACATTGTCCTGTCAGTGAAATACCACATTGTCCTGTCAGTAAAATACCACATTGTCCTGTCAGTAAAATACCACATTATCCTGTCAGTAAAATACCACATTGTCCTGTCAGTAAAATACCACATTGTCCTGTCAGTAAAATACCACATTGTCCTGTCAGTAAAATACCACATTGTCCTGTCAGTAAAATACCACATTGTCCTGTCAGTAAAATACCACATTGTCCTGTCAGTAAAATACCACATTGTCCTGTCAGTGAAATACCACATTGTCCTGTCAGTGAAATACCACATTGTCCTGTCATTGAAATACCACATTGTCCTGTCAGTAAAATACCACATTGTCCTGTCAGTAAAATACCACATTGTCCTGTCAGTAAAATACCACATTGTCCTGTCAGTGAAATACCACATTGTCCTGTCAGTAAAATACCACATTGTCCTGTCAGTGAAATACCACATTGTCCTGTCAGTAAAATACCACATTGTCCTGTCAGTAAAATACCACATTGTCCTGTCAGTAAAATACCACATTGTCCTGTCAGTTAAATACCACATTGTCCTGTCAGTAAAATACCACATTGTCCTGTCAGTAAAATACCACATTGTCCTGTCAGTGAAATACCACATTGTCCTGTCAGTAAAATACCACATTGTCCTGTCAGTGAAATACCACATTGTCCTGTCAGTGAAATACCACATTGTCCTGTCAGTAAAATACCACATTGTCCTGTCAGTAAAATACCACATTGTCCTTTCAGTGAAATACCACATTGTCCTGTCAGTAAAATACCACATTGTCCTGTCAGTGAAATACCACATTGTCCTGTCAGTAAAATACCACATTGTCCTGTCAGTAAAATACCACATTGTCCTGTCAGTAAAATACCACATTGTCCTATCAGTGAAATACCACATTGTCCTGTCAGTAAAATACCACATTGTCCTGTCAGTAAAATACCACATTGTCCTATCAGTAAAATACCATATTGTCCTATCAGTAAAATACCACATTGTCCTGTCAGTAAAATACCACATTGTCCTGTCAGTAAAATACCACATTGTCCTATCAGTAAAATACCACATTGTCCTGTCAGTAAAATACCACATTGTCCTATCAGTAAAATATCACATTGTCCTGTCAGTTCCAAACCCCAAATAGAATATCGTAGAAAGAAGCTAAATCGATAGCTCGAGCACACAAATACATGACCGCTCACTGTCATGGCTTGGCACAAACACTTCAATAAAAAGTGGCGGTGTTAAATAAATGTTATGAACCCAAACCTTCCCTCTTTAAGATTTACCATCAAATTTAGAGTGGCAATATATACTTCGAACAGGAAAACCAGTATGGTCTTTATAACCTACTTGATATATGATCTCAAACTTGATTAGTTTCGCAGTTTTCCATACATTTTGAAAGAAAAAATATGTTATATATCGACATTCCTGTTGACTGTTGTTGAGGCCCCTTGGTTTTCTTGCTCATAAAGACTTTTATATTACGTGGTATTTGGATTTCAAATCTTTTGACTTTATGCATAGATGTTGAAGGTTATGTCAGAAACGTGTTGTGCGTACTAAATTAGATATCTACGTTTTTATGGGTCACATATATACTATTGTCTTTGAATAACAAATCTAACGTGCAATAATGCTTTTATATTGAAAGTATGGAATTATTTTTGTCTTGTTGTGTCATCGGGAAAAATCACATCAAAACCAAGAGAAAACATGGAAACAAAGCAATATTGAAACAATCTAGAGGTAAAAATGAACACAACTAGACCCGCTAGAGTGCTATTGATATATCGAGATTGTCTGGCTGAACAAAGTACCATGGTGATAAAATCTACTCCTAAAACCACAATCACTTCCATAACAATGTACCTATAGTAGTCTGAGAGGTATGACAAATGAGATATAAATACATGAAAACAAGCGGTATGACTCCTTGCCATAAATAGAAAATATAGTTCGTCGAGCATAGAAATGAATCCCCTAAACTGATCATAGCAGAGATATATATGACAGGCAGTAGTAACTTCCTTAACCTAACTAGGTTATTAGGCTGTTAATCAATTAGTTAATATCCTCCAGTTTAAAAAGAATTTCTAATCAAAATGTTACTGCGACCTTGGGTGATTAATGTATTTCCATACTGAATGAAGGTTAAGATCTCCACATATCTTTATCGATATTGCCGGTCAGTTGCAGTGTCCGTTCAATGTGAAATCAAAGTTACGACCATTAATCGCGTATATAATTTTGTATAAACCTATATCAAGTCTGACCAAGTAGAAATTATTTTATCCTGTCCAAGGTTATATAAATATATGTTGGTAGACGTGTGATTATACCAAAGAGATAAACAGAAGCCTAGAAGGGGTTTTTGGAATGGCAATTTATAGTAAATAAAATAAGATAGTTAACCAGGTACACTTTTGCATTACAATTTATATGTAAATGTTGTTTTATCAGCACTAAGGTTAAAACGTCGAAGATGTTCGTGGATTCTGCCGTTTGTTTTAGTGTGTTAGTACCGGTAATTGAAAATAAATGTGTCGGTATGTATAGCAAACTGTTTGTCCCTACATTTGTAACATGCATAATATTCAGAGAATTCGGTGACTCAAGAATTATAGATTTCCACAACTTATACCGTTTCATCATTTACTGCAATAGCAATATAAACGGATGATACTAAATAAAGGTAATAACAAAATTACCGAACTCCGAATAATCTTACAAAGGGGAAGTTAAAACTCATAATTATATAAACAGACAAAATCAGTCAACAACCGGAAAACTGTGAAAACCTTAATGACCCTGACTTAGTACAGGCATTTCTAAAGAAATGGTGGGTTGAATCAGATTTGAAAGCGCCAAACCTCCCGCTTTCATTACGGCTCAAAGTTTCCGGCTAACCATATCCATATACAAAAAAAAGATTTAGAGATACAAAAATCATTTATGTAAATCCAATGCTTTCAGATTTCTCTATGAAATAATAGATACATGTAAATATACACATGAGAGTTTATTCAATCACCACAGTTTATGTAAGACTACTTAAATCCATAATACACTGATCTACCAATCTTGTTAATGGTGGAATGTGGGCTTTAACATCAATACAATTATTCCGATACACACTACACTCATACAGTTGAATTTAATCTGCAAAACGATATGTTATTTAAAAACATATTTAATCTTTCGTAAAATTGTTTTCTAGGAAGGGATTGGTTTATTTACAATTCGTTATGGGACTTCTTCGGTTGTGTAATGGGTAGATCGTGGGTTCCATCTCGTCCCCGGTCAAACAAAATACGATACAATTGATAATGGCTGATGTTCCTCTAAGAATTAAGGAATAAGATCAGAATTATTATTTCTGAGTCTTAGTGTAGTGACAGGTCTACATGCGGACTGGTGGTTCAGTGAACTAAAATTCAGCTCAAATATTGGTCTAATACAAATCTGGCTTAATCTTCATCATAATCTAGTAAATAAGTAACTTTTTTGACACAAGTTATCGTCATGATATAGCTGGGTAAAAACCCCACGTTCATCAGAAATTACATCACTCAATTATAAGGTATCAACGATGCGTCATATTGTTCAATATTATGGGAGCCTGGACTACAATCCCATCATTTCATGAAGGTGTTCCTCTTAATACAGGTTTCGTGGTATTTTAATTCAATATTTCTTGTTTTTATTTTATAAATATGATCGTTAGAGAAAACTGAAGGGACAATCAAGAATGGACAACCCAGAGACACCGGCAACATTAGGAACACAGGACGAAGACAAATAAAAGACAACACAGGAGACTTAAAGAAACAACAACAAAGCAAATGAGCAATGCGGACCCCATAAAAAACCCGAGGGTAAACTCATGTGTTCGTGTTATTCTATAATATTCTGTCAATCTCATATCGATATCAATCATATTTCCAACTCTGCCTTGGTCATTGGTATTATTGCCGTGTTTATTTGTTAACGTAAAGTGAATTGCTCTGCTGTAGAATGACGAAAAACATACTGCTACAAGGCAAACATTGATTGAATAAATTCATTGTCTTTTATTAAATGATGTCTGGTCATTTATCTCTCTGGAAAAAATATCTAAGTTCATCTACCCTCCAGCCACAATCAAATATATCAATCATTATATTAGTAATTATTTTGATGAGAGAAACCTTCACAGACAAAACGAGAAATACCAGTAAAAACATATATTTGATATATGACACATTTGGTCTGTCGTAAGCATAGAGTGTTTAGTTAATAAAACAAAACAATCACATTGACAGTATCAACGTTACCAGTAATTAATTGAGAATGTACGGCTAACAGACGCTTCGTAAATAGATTAATTCATATCTGATGTTATTACAGTTTTGGGCTCTCAGTTTACTGTTTCAAGTTGTATTGTTGACCGTTTTCATATACAATGTAGTTTATATTCTGAAGTAGGGTCCGGGTGGCTCAATGAGATAAGTAGTTGGATTACCTAGCAACCCCATTCAAGCCTGTCTTTGTAAATTACAAAACAGGGTGCACTCGACACGCAACCCCAAGTGATAAAGTTTACCAGTTGCTTGCCCATGGTCGGTGATTTTCTCCGGATACTGCGGCTTCTTCCACCACTAAAGCTGGTCGCCATGATATAACTGAAATATTGCTGAAAATACACAATAAATAATTCAATCAATCAATATATTCTGAAGTCATTAGTTGCAAGACAAATATCTACGTTTTTATTATATATATATATATAAAGCCAAACAAGTTAAAAACTAGTGGCTCGGCTTTCATTTTGTTTTGTGGAAACTTTATACAGAACCTTCCATGGGTGCTTCCTACCAAATTTCGGTTCATTTGGATACTCGGTTGCAGAGGAGAAGATTTTATTTAGAAATCGACCAATCAGAAACAAGAATTGCCTGTGGCGGCCATGTTTGCTAACAGATCGGGACGAAATGAGCACTCGTTATAGAGGACCTTACATAGATGCTTTCTACCAAGTTTCGGATCATTTTGGCCAAGCGGTTTCAGAGAAGATTTTTTAGAAACCGAACAATCAGAAACAAGAATTGACTATGGCTGCCATGTTGTGGCGGCCATGTTTGCTAACAGATCGGGACGAAATGAGCACTCGTTATAGAGGACCTTACATAGATGCTTTCTACCAAGTTTCGGATCATTTTGGCCAAGCGGTTTCAGAGAAGATTTTTTAGAAACCGAACAATCAGAAACAAGAATTGACTATGGCTGCCATGTTTGTTAACGGATCGGGACAACATGTGCAATCGTTATAGAGGACCTTCCATAGATGCTTCCTACCAAGTTTCAGTTGATTTGGCTAAGTGGTTTCAGAGGACAAGATTTAAATTTGAAAAGTTAACGTACGAAGGACGCAACGTGATGGCAAGGTGAGCTTAATAACGGTTTTTAGAGAAAGTAATCCAAAGAACATAAATAGCTAAACTCGATTAAGGTCACCTATGTCTGAGGGATATTCCCTTTGCTTTTAATAAATTACATTATTTAGGAACTGTTAATTGCAAACATAGATAAATATAATAAACTTTGACATCAAGTCATGTTATATTCTACTTTTCAAAATTTCATTGACGTTTTACGTCATTGTTATGTTTATATAAATCAATACAATTGTCTAACGGAGAAATATAACATAATTATGTTGGAGAAGCAAACAATTGAGTAAATTAACTACAACAATGAATCAATCATACTTTTATTGAATCAGTTATTGCTGTTTAACGTCAACTGAGTATTTATATTCATGAATCATGAAAGTTGCACTATGTTCAGCATATGCAAGCATTTGATTGAGTTCTTCTTAGCATTGCTGATGATGTTTCACAGGGCCCAACTCCGCATACTGTATCTCATCGATAGGGTGGGTTATTATGTAATACTACGGAAAGCCTGACCGTTGACCATATTATATAACGTGTTTGGAGAGTGTCACGTACACCTCCTGCAAATTAAAGTACAATTATCTCGCAAAGGGCTAGGTGTATTGTAGCCGCTACACAACTCGCCATACTTTTCCAGTGGTAGTCGAAAGTCGCTATTAATGGGTGATGAAATTAGCTCTCTTTTTAATCTGTGTCCAGGTGAGCAAATAAAAAAAAACGGTAAACGGTAACGATCGACAATATAACCAACCACGATGCGAAGCACTTTCTGTCAAACATTAAATTTCTGAACACAGAAATAACAGTGCCAGAAACCGATGGAAATATAGGTCCTGGTTTGGAACAGGCACAAAAATATGGCCACACAATATACGCAATATACAATATCGATATCTTCAGCATCCAACTCAAAAGACTATCACGGTTATGATGACAACGTAAAACAATTACAGAAGTAGGGTCAGTAAATATTCATTAAGCGAAAGTCATAGTTCTGGCGGGAATCTCAACTTATCAAGGATAAACTATTCCCCATATCTCTCAATTTAAGGGAAATGAATGTTTTATTCCATTACTCTTTATTTTTGTCTGCAAAATGTAATATTAAGGAATTTTAATGTCTCCCTGCTGATCTTATGATTACATGTAATAATTAGTATAACAATGCAAGCAAGCAACTACTTTTGATTTTAACAATAAAAAAGAGAAGAGAAGTTTTAGCAAATGCATGATTACAACACACTAAACAAGTTATTTGATAATGACGAAATGTACTTTTTAATGTAACAACTGGATAATGATCTGATCTAGCAAAACTATTGTGCTTCCCGCCAGCAAACACTGTTAAAGCTTCTTAATGTTAAGTGTGAAATCAGTGTCCTTATTAATATCAATGTTCCCTTTATTATTCGATATGAAAAGAAAAACAATACACAGTGATGGCTAACAGTTCCATCAATGTCAACAAAACGAACAACCACCACCTCCAGCATTAACAGAAGAACGTGTAAATAGTGATGATTAACAATTCTACCAATATATAGAAAGCGAACAATCACTTCTCACTTTACCTCACTGAACATATAAAGGGGCACAACTACATATGACGTTGGCCATCCATGTCCTTGGTTGGGGCAGTCACACAAATGCGGCGGAGTAAACCGGTTAATGGTTACCCCATGTATCTTTTTAATCTATATTTTATGTTCTGAAGGGCACTTTTATCAACGAAAATAAGGTATGTTTAACGAAAGCACTGATATACTTGTAGAAGGCTTTGGTCAATATCTGACAATTCATACACCTCAAATTTAGTTTTCTCCCGGAAACGTTCCAGGCCAGAAACTGTCGACTACAGTACCTTATGATTCTTGATACAAGTGCTTCATTGCGGTTTGTACAATGAAGTCCTTTCGTAATATTTATTCCAAAAATAAGTTAAGAACGTCTTTGGTTAATCGTTGCAAGTACTCGATTCATTCGTTCTGTTTACAGGGGGACTCTAGTTAAATATGGAGAAAGTTAATTCGGGAGAAGGGAGACTTTCGATCAATTTTGGGAAGTCGAACCAGGCTAATATTATAAGGGAAGGCGATGTTTTGTTCAGTGTTTCCTAGGACAATCTAGACCAATCAATTATCTACTTAGCTGTAATAATTTACATATATTGGAATACTATCTTTTATGTGTCAATAAATTTAGAATAACAATTAAAAAAAACACCTGTTAACAAACTTTAAATCAATATGAATCAAAAATCAAAACAGATGGCTTTATTTGCTAACAGGTTTGATAAAGTAAACATTTTAATATGTTATAGAATAGCAAAATGACAAAATTTAAAACATCTCGTGGCTGTATATGTTAGCTTAAAATATTGTTTTCCTAATAAATCCATTCTTACTGGTGATATCTTTTTTATAATTATCACTCACATATTTGTCAGAAAGATGTCAGCAGATGGTGTGAAACAACCAATAATAATAATAATAATAATATCAACACTAATTCTAATACAAAAGACAATCGATAACAATTTAATAGGGAAAAATTATTTTGTTTTTGGACACACATCTAACAACGATGCATACAATCAAAAATTGTAATATACAATTTAGTACACGTATATTTATTTACTACATACCTTGTCAAGAGTTATGCAGGATTTATTAAGAAAAGAATTTGCATTTTAATAGCAATGTTCTATTAAAAAAAGTAACAACAAACCAATATAATATCAAAGCAAACCGAAAGATGAAAATATCGGGCAAGATGAATGTAGATGAAATTTGGAGTTTCAAACGGCTAATCTTGAAAACACGTTGCATATTTTAAGTTGATCTGGATTGTAATTATAATATCATTAAAACTTGTCTAATGCAAACCCCGAATAAATCAGAATCATGTATCAACGGAACAATTATAGAAAATCATTGTTAATTTAACCTGTATAAACCAAACATCTGTCTATTCCGAACATAACAGTTGGTTCTAAGGAAGTTCGGTTTAGATCGGTTTGACTGTATACTGTTTTCATAGACAGATACATGTAACAGAATGTCTGGTGTATATCTAATTCATAGACAGATACATGTAACAGAATGTCTGGTGTATATTTAATTCATAGACAGATACATGTAACAGAATGTCTGGTGTATATTTAATTCATAGACAGATACATGTAACAGAATGTCAGGTGTATATCTAATTCATAGACAGATACATGTAACAGAATGTCAGGTGTATATCTAATTCATAGACAGATACATGTAACAGAATGTCTGGTGTATATCTAATTCATAGACAGATACATGTAACAGAATGTCAGGTGTATATCTAATTCATAGACAGATACATGTAACAGAATGTCAGGTGTATATCTAATTCATAGACAGATACACGTAACAGAATGTCAGGTGTATATCTAATTCATAGACAGATGCATGTAACAGAATGTCAGGTGTATATCTAATTCATAGACAGATACATGTAACAGAATGTCTGGTATACACGTATATCTAATTCATAGACAGATACATGTAACAGAATGTCTGGTGTATATCTAATTCATAGACAGATACATGTAGCAGAATGTCTGGTGTATATCTAATTCATAGACAGATACATGTAACAGAATGTCTGGTGTATATCTAATTCATAGACAGATACATGTAACAGAATGTCTGGTGTATATCTAATTCAGACAGATACATGTAACAGAATGTCTGATGTATATCTAATTCATAGACAGATATATGTAACATAATGCCTGTTGTATATCTAATTCATAGAGAGATACATGTAACAGAATGTCTGGTGTATATCTAATTCATAGATAGATAGATGTAGCAGAATGTCTGGTGTATATCTAACATGTAACAGAATGTCTGGTGTAGATCTAGCATGTAACAGAATGTCTGGTGTATATCTAACATGTAACAGAATGTCTGGTGTATATCTAACATGTAACAGAATGTCTGGTGTATATCTAACATGTAACAGAATGTCTGGTGTATATCTAACATGTAACGGAATGTCTGGTGTATATCGAACATGTAACAGAATGTCTGGTGTATATCTAACATGTAACAGAATGTCTGGTGTATATCTAACATGTTACATAATGTCTGGTGTATATCTAACGTGTAACAGAATGTCTGGTGTATATCTAACATGTAACAGAATGTCTGGTGTATATCTAACATGCAACAGCATGTCTGGTGTATATCTAACATGTAACAGAATGTCTGGTGTATATCTAACATGCAACAGCATGTCTGGTGTATATCTAACATGTAACAGAATGTCTGATGTATATCTAACATGTAACAGAATGTCTGGTGTATATCTAGCATGTAACAGAATGGCTGGTGTATATCTAACATGTAACAGAATGTCTGGTGTATATCTAACATGTAACAGAATGTCTGGTATATATCTAACATGTAACAATGTCTGGTGTATATCTAACATGTAACAAAATGTCTGGTGTATATCTAACATGTAACAGAATATCTGGTGTATATCTAACATGTAACAGAATGTCTGGTGTATATCTAACATGTAACAGAATGTCTGGTGTATATCTAACATGTAACAGAATGTCTGATGTATATCTAATACATGTAACATAATGTCTGGTGTATATCTAGCATGTATCAGAATGTCTGGCGTATATCGAACATCTAACAGAATGTCTGGTGTATATCTAACATGTAACAGAATGTCTGGTGTATATCTAACATGTAACAGAATGTCTGGTGTATATCTAACATGTAACAGAATGTCTGGTGTATA
Source organism: Bathymodiolus brooksi (assembly GCA_963680875.1). Lineage (NCBI taxonomy): Eukaryota > Metazoa > Mollusca > Bivalvia > Mytilida > Modiolidae > Bathymodiolus > Bathymodiolus brooksi. The sequence goes on along the minus strand of OY804577.1, from coordinate 124,916,730 downwards.
TCTAACATGCAACAGAATGTCTGGTGTATATCTAACATGTAACAGAATGTCTGGTGTATATCTAACGTGTAACAGAATGTCTGGTGTATATCTAACATGTAACAGAATGTCTGGTGTATATCTAACATATAACAGAATGTCTGGTGTATATCTAACATGTAACAGAATGTATGGTGTATATCTAACATGTAACAGAATGGCTGGTGTATATCTAACATGTAACAGAATGTTTGGTGTATATCTAACATGTAGCATAATGTCTGGTGTATATCTAACATGTAACAGAATGTCTGGTGTATATCTAACATGTAACAGAATGTCTGGTGTATATCTAACATGTAACATACTGTCTGGTGTATATCTAATACATGTAACATAATGTCTGGTGTATATCTAGCATGTAGCAGAATGTCTGGCGTATATCGAACATGTAACAGAATGTCTGGTGTATATCTAACATGTAACAGAATGTCTGGTGTATATCTAACATGTAACAGAATGTCTGGTGTATATCTAACATGTAACAGAATGTCTGGTGTATATCTAACATGTAACAGAATGTCTCGTGTATATCTAACATGTAACAGAATGTCTGGTGTATATCTAACATGTAGCATAATGTCTGGTGTATATCTAACATGTAACAGAATGTCTGGTGTATATCTAACATGCAACAGCATGTCTGGTGTATATCTAACATGTAACAGAATGTCTGATGTATATCTAACATGTAACAGAATGTCTGGTGTATATCTAACATATAACAGAATGTCTGGTGTATATCTAACATGTAACAGAATATATGGTGTATATCTAACATGTAACAGAATGTTTGGTGTATATCTAACATGTAACAGAATGTCTGGTGTATATCTAACATGTAACAGAATGTCTGGTGTATATCTAACATGTAACAGAATGTCTGGTGTATATCTAACATGTAACAGAATGTCGGGTGTATATCTAACATGTAACATAATGTCTGGTGTATAGCTAACATGTAACAGAATGTCTGGTGTGTATCTAACATGTAACAGAATGTCTGGTGTATATCTAACATGTAACAGAATGTCTGGTGTATAACTAACATGTAACAGAATGTCTGGTGTATATCTAACATGTAACAGAATGTCTGGTGTATATCTAACATGTAACATAATGTCTGGTGTATATCTAACGTGTAACAGAATGTCTGGTGTATATCTAACATGCAACAGAATGTCTGGTGTATATCTAACATGCAACAGCATGTCTGGTGTATATCTAACATGTAACAGAATGTCTGATGTATATCTAACATGTAACAGAATATCTGGTGTATATCTAACATGTAACAGCATGTCTGGTGTATATCTAACATGTAACAGAATGTCTGGTGTATATCGAACATGTAACAGAATGGGTGGTGTATATCTAACATGTAACAGAATGTTTGGTGTATATCTAACATGTAACAGAATGTCTGGTGTATATCTAACGTGTAACAGAATGTCTGGTGTATATCTAACATGTAACATAATGTCTGGTGTATATCTAACATGCAACAGAATGTCTGGTGTATATCTAACATGCAACAGCATGTCTGGTGTATATCTAACATGTAACAGAATGTCTGATGTATATCTAACATGTAACAGAATGTCTGGTGTATATCTAACATGTAACAGAATGTCTGGTGTATATCTAACATATAACAGAATGTCTGGTGTATATCTAACATGTAACAGAATGTCTGGTGTATATCTAACATGTAACAGAATGTCTGGTGTATATCTAACATGTAACAGAATGTCTGGTGTATATCTAACATGTAACAATGTCTGGTGTATATCTAACATGTAACAGAATGTCTGGTGTATATCTAACATGTAACAGAATATCAGGTGTATATCTAACATGTAACAGAATGTCTGGTGTATATCTAACATGTAACATAATGTCTGGTGTATATCTAACATGTAACAGAATGTCTGGTGTATATCTAATACATGTAACATAATGTCTGGTGTATATCTAGCATGTAGCAGAATGTCTGGCGTATATCGAACATGTAACAGAATGTCTGGTGTATATCTAACATGTAACAGAATGTCTGGTGTATATCTAACATGTAACAGAATGTCCGGTGTATATCTAACATGTAACAGAATGTCTGGTGTATATCTAACATGTAACAAAATGTCTGGTGTATATCTAACATGTAACAGAATGTCTGGTGTATATCTAATTGTATTGTGTTTTTTTATTTGTAATCCGTCCTTTAGTCATTGAATTCAGACAACTGTAAATGTAGCGGCAATATAATATGCCTAAAAGGAACTCTTTGATTGAGAAAATAAATTGTCTTTTATTAAATGATTTCTGGTGATAAACGTATTTAATTTAGAAATACGAACATTCGTTTTGCCCTCCAACTAATATACATAGATAATCAATGAATACGAGAATAGAAATACGTAAAGTGTTTGTTGTATAATGGTTTAAGCACGGAATAGTCTCATTTTCATGTATATATGTACATTAATAACATGTTATCCAGATGAATTTGGACATCTGTTTTTCGTCTTGCGGTGACTGACATACAAGTTAGAACGCTTCATATTTTCAGTCAGAAGCTTAGTTTAATCGAAGTATTTGATACAATACCTACAAAGACAGAATGGTTGACTTCTTGTGCAAGGTGCATCATATACACACTCGTCCTTAAGACATGGGGTAAACAAACATGTCGTATCTCGGTACTGTCGTGCTGATAGAAGGTACATCAGCTCATAATGGGTCGTATCTCGGTACTGTCGTGCTGATAGCGGGTACATCAGCTTATAATGGATCGTATCTCGGTACTCTCGTGCTGATAGCGGGTACATCAGCTCATAATGGGTCGTATCTCGGTACTGTCGTGCTGATAGCGGGTACATCAGTTCATAATGGGTCGTGTCTCGGTACTGTCGTGCTGATAGCGGGTACATCAGCTCATAATGGGTCGTATCTCGGTACTGTCGCGCTGATAGCGGGTACATCAGCTCACAATGGGTCGTATCTCGGTACTGTCGTGCTGATAGCGGGTACATCAGCTCATAATGGGTCGTGTCTCGGTACTGTCGTGCTGATAGCGGGTACATCAGCTCATAATGGGTCGTATCTCGGTACTGTCGTGTTGATAGCGGGTACATCAGCTCATAATGGGTCGTGTCTCGAAACTGTCGTGCTGATAGCGGGTACATCAGCTCATAATGGGCAACATCTGGTCATTGGTAGTCTATTGAATGACATTTCACGATAATATCCCCAATCTTACCTTCATCTGCGGAATCAAAATATCAAGTCATAACTGTTAACTGCCGTGCATATTTTTTTAGCTGGGGCGGGGGGTCATGAACATAGCTCTCATATTTCTCACATAATGCTTAAGAAACCTCAAGCAAAATTACATATGAATAACACAATATGTTTCTGTTCTGTTTATTTTTGTTCTTCATTAGACAGTGACCATTCCTTAAAGTATTTCCTGTCTTTTTATTCACCCTTCTCTACCGGATCTATAGAGAATAACAAAGATTTAAGGCTTTTGGAATTATTTGTTCAATTTAAACACAGTACCCTACATCATACTAGTTAATAATTGTGTAAACATCAATGTGGTAACAAGTCAGATAAGAAATTAAAATTTATGATTCATAGTCATATATTGTAGACCATCACAAACCAATTGTAAAACCAATTATAACACAGCCACAAACAATATGGGGAAAATATCAAACAGTAAAAATTTAAAATCTGGTTAATTTTGGTATTCTTAGTTCATAGATATCTCACGACTTCAATCCTTTGCATACCATATAGTAATCATTTACTATAATCCATTACACAACCAGACATCCCTGACTAAATAAGTATTCGCTTTGTACGAACAACTTGAATTTTACGATTTTCTAAAACATTTTAAATTCATGGCCCAATGAAAGCCCCAAGAATGGAACATATCTTAGTTTCTCGTTTTAGGAGTACAACCCCTCCAAAAAGAGTGTCTGGTGATTCTGAGGGACGAATCAAGTAAACGACTCGTCATTAGGGCGGGTCGTTAAAGAAAGGGTGTTGTTTGGAAAATGTCACGCTTCTTAGGCGTATAAACATTTGCAATAGACTGTAATGAGTTGGCTTTTTGATGAAAGGTCGTTCAAAACCCTTGATTAATTATACTCTAACGAAAGATAGCAAATTCCTGGAAGACCTCAACCTTAATTTTGTTTTAACAAAAACTGTCATTGTGCATCAATCATAGACTATACCCCATCGGGCATCCAACATCCGAGATATAATTAAGCACATGCATACACAGAAATTCATGAAAATGTTGTTACCGGAAACAACAATCGGTGGCGTACGATTCCGTGTTATAGTACATCTCCTGTGAGGAAGTGTTAAATATACTTGAACTAAACATGGATGTCAACTGTATTCACATGTATATAAATAACAGCTTTTCTTTGTTGTATATCTGGTATGAACTATTTATTGTCGATACGTGGATAATATTTGAATTATTCCTTATTCTTGTATCAATAAATGTCAACATACAATAGCCTTGTCTTCAAGCGAAATCGACAAGATATTAAAACTAACTGACACAAAATTAATAAAAGTAAATGGAGACATGCCTTCAAGTAATAGAAAACACAGAAACAGACAGTTATTGATATAACTACTAACAGCACGGAACAGATATTAAAATATAGTGTTAAAATGCATGACAAAGATGACACCATCACAAATTAACAGGAAAAATATAGTGTTAAAATGCATGACAAAGATGACACCATCACGAATTAACAGGAAAATATAGTGTTAAAATGCATGACAAAGATGACATCATCACGAATTAACAGGAAAATATTTGAAATTTAAGCATCACTTCCTTGATGATGTTACATTTGCCTTCACTCTTCTGTTTGATATATTGAAATAAACCAATGCGTTGTAAATCTCCTTAATACAAGGTTGGTTTAATTAAAACATGCTTAATATGCAACCTCTACCTATGATATAAGAACACCTCCATCAGTTCCAGTGTCATCAAAGAAAAATCATGATAATGCGTGTTCATAACATGCAAATACGTCTGACAGAACATGGTTACAAGAGCTACAATATGTATACGTTTTAATAACAAGAGTAATATGACGAGTGTCACTAGTTTAACAGGAACTACTCACCCTTCCACATAAAAAACATCTTTAATGTTCTATGTTGTGATTTGTAGATCATTGTTTGTCGTTTTTCTCCCTTTTCCAATGACATTAGATTTACGGCTTCTGATTACCCCTTTACTGTCTTCAAACTTTTCTCTTTTCTTATATGAATAATATAATACATGGAAGTCATAGTAGTTTTATCATGGGTAACGTTATTTTCGTTAATTTTTTTATCCCGGATAAGAAAGGATATGGATGTAAATGAATACGAGAGAATATTCAACATTACACTTATAACTTGTGTCTTATATATTGTCTATAATTGCTTGACAATAAAATATGCACACTTAGACATACATTCAAGTAAAGGAACAGCGCTTTTATTGTTAGTCTGCATTTCGCAGTCACATTAGGGTCTTCAACCATGAGCAAAGCTAATACCCTAAAATGAGTGAAACGCCCCGAGCTTGTAGTTGAGCGGTACTGTTTACTTTTACCGCTAAAATCTATATCTGTGGACATTTTTGTCGTTTTGTTTGTTTTGGCGTTATTTCGTTATTTGGTGTAAATAATTTAACATCTCAGATGCGAGTTTATCATAAAGAAAACAAAACACGGATGAAGCAATCTTACAAATACCGTCATCATTGCGCCCGACCTGAAATGACGAGATTACAAAAACAGACAAAACAAATTGGACATGGCTCCAATCAGGTAATCTATTATTAAACGGTTATTAAGCTAGACAGGCTAATAAATATTCATGTTGAAATAACATACAAACTGCGACTTCCATGAATTATGCCGGTATTAATAGCGGAAAGCATTACATTGATTAGAAATGCATATCATAGCAAAAATAATAAGCGCCAATGTCACTAGCGTTCAAATGACATCATTGGAAGAAGTCAACGTCGATCTTAAATGTAGTTGTGCGGGAAAATTAATATGTATAGAAACAAAAAGAAATTCAATGCTAAATATTTCGTAAGTATGCCCTTGTCTCGATTTTCTTCAAAACACGAGAAATGAGAAAACAAATAGTACTACCAAATTAAATCTGTGAAAAAACTTTGGTTCAATAAAAAGTGGCTAGTAAGTGCTATTTCTTACGCATTTTAGGTGGTAGAGAGTGTAGCGGAGTAATATAACAATTTGAATACAATAAAGAGAAAATACCACACTGTCAGAACAGTTCCAAAATCCAACAGACAAATTCGTGGTAAGAGGCAAAATGGATACCTTTAACACATAAACATACGACCGCTCACTCTACTGCATTGGTATTGTGGCGGGGTTAAACTAGTGATATGGATCCAAATCTATCGTCTTGGTAAAGATATATATTTGATTAGGTTCTGAAACTAACGTATGAAATTATACCATTTTGCAGATTGTCTAAATTATAACAATTCAATTTGCCATGGGAAGGCCATATATGTAATCGTATGGTACTTGTATTTACAGTTACATATTAAATAAATACATGTTAGTGCTATAGTGTGTTCGTTAGATTCACATTCATGTAGAGGTTTATTGATGGCTACACTTTGTTATAAACTCCAATAGGTACTTTTGGGTTTAAGACGGAAGGCAATCATTCACCATGAATGAAATACATAGTCTTGCTTTGTGGAAAGGAACTAAAGTGGTATTAAACACCATTAATAATAATCCAATCTCCGTAAAAAAAGAATAAATTCCCTTTAAGTGAGATATTTCACGGCAACATATTCTATCAATGTTATTATATAAGTTGCAAGCGAATTTTATTCATGCTAGTAGAAACATAAGTCAACGGAATTAAACTGGCAATCACAAGATGAAAGATGGGGTTAAACACCATTGAAACTATTCAAATCAACTTTATAAAAGTAGCAATTCCCTTTAAATGAGATATCTCACGTCAATGTTTTCTATAAATGCTATTCTAGTTTTAAAGTGAATTTTATGCATAATTAAACTGGCAATCAAGAGATAAAAATGTGTCGTTAAACACCATTGACACTAATCTAATCAATTTTATGAAAGTATCAATTCCCTTTAATGGAGATATGTCATGCTTTCTATCAGTGCTATTCTAGTTTCAAGCGAACTTAAAATTTTATTTAGAATTAAACTGGCAATCAAGAGATGAAAAAAGTGGCGTTAAACACAAATGACACTATTCAAATAATATTCAAACAATACTAGTTTTTTGTGAATTTTATACGGGATCAAACTTGTAATCAAGAGAAGATAAATTCATCCTCAACATCAAAGGAATATTTGACGGCTGTAATAATAATTATCCCTACTGTGTTCATAACCTTTATTGTAATAGTTGATAATCAGTTATTTGATGGTAGTAAGGGCTCTAGTGAGGAAAACAACGAATGTAGTTGCAGAACATTTACTCGAGGGATATTTGAAGCAAAACTTGAAATACTTTTTGAGTACTTAAAATCAAATACATAGTGGACGTGTTGTGATATGGCGGTTTGCCATTTAATAGTTGGACAGAAAAAATTGTCTATTCTCAAAAACTGTTTCTGAAATGAACAGGCATTTTGAGCTGACACGATTACGGACAAAATATACATGTTTGTATTCGAAAAACAAACATTATTGTTCGTCCCTTTTTGAAAATATGATGTTCCCCTTCGAAGAGCTTGAGGTTGAAAACTAAATATTTACAGGAGAAAATAAAAAATCTCTGTTACATAGGTTATTTAGTAATAAAACCATGATGTTATATAATATACAATACACTGGAGGTTTATTTTTCTGTGTAATGTTTCGTAAATCATTGATTGTACTTTTTCTTTTGGTCATTATGTTGTCTGTCCTTCTTCGATTTATGGATTTTGATTACCATTTTGGTATCTTCAAACTCTTCTTAGAACTGGGAGTGCATGACGCCACTTTCAGCAATATTTCAGCTATATTCTTAGAGATCAGTTTTATTCGTGGTGAAAACCACATACCTGTTCCAAGTCACTGACAAAAATTTTCACATAAGGATGTATCGAGTACGCACCGCCAGGAGGGCGATCGAACTTTCAACTTATTTGTGAAAGGCATTGACTGCATATGCAGATGTAGATCCAACTACCATACCATGCATGGTGTCCACTTCTACATTTAGTATGACGGGTCATGAGCACAGCAAAGTAAAAATAAAAAAATAAACACTGATAATAAATTAATGTATTTGGCCTCTATATCTATACCATCTTTTAGCCTAAACGATTAAAGGATTAATATCAATAAAATGTGTTTCGTAGCGTACAACACACTTACTTGTGCACTGAAAGATATAAATGTTTATATACCGGCTAACAAATATGCTCAGATCTCGCTACAAGTTTATATCTTAGAATATCTTCTTAATAAAGTGATTAATGAAGTAATTAATTATTATGGTAAAATTGATAACTTACACAAACGTGAATTTTTGTCATGCAATATTAGAATATGAAGTATAAAAATAAAAGAAACAATAAGAAGAGTTTGAAAATAACTAAGGGGAAATCAGAATCCGCCAATTTAAGAAGGACAGACAATACAATGGCTAAAATTAAACGAGACAAACGATGATCTACAAAACACTACACAGAAAACTAAAGATCCAGCAACGCGTACCCCACTAATAACCGGGGTGAACTCCGGAAGGATAAGCAGTTCCTACTCCGCTTGTGGTACCCGTCGTGTTACTATAGATACAAACCCTGCGATAAGTCATGAATGAGAGGAAAGGACCGTGAAGTGCTTAAGACAAGTGGAACATATACGTGGCCATACTACTCAGTTGACGTAAAACAACAATTAACCAACCAATTCGATAAATGTAAGAGACACAATTCGGTAGTTGAAAACCTTGAATTGTCCGAGGAGCTGACAGTCATTTTATATACTTTCAAGTGCATTTGTTTCTTTATGTCGAATCATCTGTCGAACAGTCTCCATGCAACATGCAACCATCCATAGCGTGACAGGTTAGTTCGTTCCAACTGTCTAGGCTTTTCCCAAAGTTGGTAGTCATCAATTATCTGAAAATGACGATTGTCTCTCATAGCCCTAACCCTCTTAGCTGGCAATATCTAATCTATTAAGGATGATATCGCTGGAATTATTCAGCTGCAGTAATGTGTAAGAACAGTGTCAAGATACCAAGGGGTAATCAGAATCTGTAAATCGCAGAAGGACAGACTACATAATGGCCAAAAGTAAAGGTACAAACAACCATCTGTAAAACATTTCATAGAAAACTAAAGATCGAGAAACACAAACCCCACTAAAAACCAGGGGTAAACACAGGTGCTCCGGAAGGGTAAGTAGTTCCTGCTCCACATGTGACACTCGTCGTATTACTGTTAAACGACATGAACATCATGTGATATGGAAATCATGTTGGACGCCAGTATACGTAAATAAATACAAATTACATAAATAAAGCAGGAATCCCCTACAACACAAATGGGAGTCGAGTCAATACGAATCGAATATCGTTTTACGCGAAAATCACAACACGGAACTAAAACGAGAAGACATTTAATTCGACAATATGAACAACACGAATCCCGCTAAGACAAGTAACAAATCGGGAGTGAACTCAGGTGCTCTGGAAAGGTAGGTAAGCAGTGCTTTCTACACACGTGGCACCCGTAGTTGTTGCAAACGTGATTATTAGTCATGGGTGAGGAAAGGACCGGAATGTGATTCCAACAAACGGAACATATCCGTAGTCATTTATGATACAGATATTCCGCAACGGTAACCTAGTCATGGTGGCGACCGTAACATGCTCGAGGTGATGACTTCAACTTAACCATTAGGGACCCTTGGTTCAGTAGTTTCCTTGTTAGCAACCCTCATCAAGGAAATAATGATATGAACCACAAGCTCTGGAATATCGGATCAACCGAGAGATATATACTCCATATACAGGTTCTTTTGGAATGTTGCTACATATAAATGGAAAGTTCACAATGGGAAAATTGAAATCATCTCTTTTGTCGTAAAGTTTAGCTCTTAACCGTCCTCATTGTCAATTTCGAGAAAGAATGCTTAGACAGTGATGGTCAACAATTCCACCGATACCAACAAAACGAACAATCACCTCTCACTTGAAATCCTTGAACATAAAAAGCCCAAGACATATGACGTTGGAAATTCAGATTATACATTTACGGCTATTAGTCGACCGGTGATTATTTCTTGTAGCTTAGCCAGTATAACATGCTTACCGAAGTCTGAATAACGGATTATAAAAGTACACAATGTTCAAGTTTACGATGTAACTGAATACGACTATCAATGTCATTTATAACAATTTCCATTGCCTTCAAGATGCAGATTAACTAAATTGATCTTAAAGTAAAAATCACTATACGATCTCTTTCAAGATTAATTGTCAAGTTAAAATGCTTTCTGAATGATTTTACCAATCAAGATATCCCTGGTTACCCTACAAACTAAATCTCAAGGATGTCTGTCTAATGCTACTATGTGGTATAATAAGAAATGAGACAAAGTCAAAAGGCATTAATCCTATCCCTGTTATCCTAACGACGGAAGTTTTGCGTCCTTAGCGCTCCATTAAAGATAATTTTCTTGTCATAATCAAATAAGGGGAAATAATTTCAGTTCGTTTGGCAATAATCAGTTTCATAAACGACTTTCCATATATTTTGTATATTATTGATTTATACAGCTCTATATATAAAGTCACCTTTCTATGGTAATTGAGTTCCTAATTCTTGGTAACAAGCATGATTAAATTACAAAATATTTCAATAAACCATAATTATATTTTTCATATAAATCATTTATATATAATACAATACTATCGATCAATTTAGTGTTGAAAGTTTATTTATTTTTGAGTTCATCATTCATTACTTGTCTCTAATTCACAAATCATTCAATGGGTTATCACGAACATCGCAAGATAGAAGATAAGTAGCATAAGTTTACATTTCTTTAGTGACGTACATATACGTGTAGTCCGTATTCACCGATCCGAATGGTTCACATCAGTCCTAATTTGGATATATAATGTACAGTAATGACATGTTAAGCTATATCTGACCACTGATAGACAGCATCGACTGCCGGAATGACTATGTGAAGCGTGCGTGTGTGTTGTAGTCTCTGTGCTTGCCTCTCTTGCTTTCAGTATCACAACTGGATAACAGTTTGTTGGGAAGCCGAGTGTGTAAGTCGTTCCTTCCAATTATAGCCTCTCATACAGCAATACCATAGTGGCAAGATATGAAATTCCCCTCGAAGTGATAGATGGAAACTGGGTATCTCACGGTACCAGGTAGAACCACATGGTTCGGAGGAGACTAGGCTCCTGGATGCACGGTATGCAAGGTCCTCCGGTGTGAGAACATACACTGATGCCTGCTAACATAGACAGAAAATCGGATAGATGGAACTCGTTAGCTAAATACCAGAGATCGTCTAAGGGAAAACAATCCCTACAGAAAACGCGATCCTGCATGTACCAAGGTTGTTCACATAACTAATCACCAGAATACTGAAATCAATGATATCAAGTCCTTATGCGGCACCGGGCGTGAAGAAGATAGATGATGTGATGGGATATACCGCATCAGTGGTATAATGGTTAGCGTGCTAGTAAATATTGGGTTCGATACCCGGTAGGGTGAAGGCAAAGACTATAAAATTGACATGTGCTGCTTCTCCGGCACGCACTCAGCATTAAGGAACAAGAGCAAAGACTGGCTGTATCGGAATCAAGATAATGTGTTCGAGTGGAGCGACATGTCTACCCTCGGACTCCTGGTTCAGTGTTCGTCTAGTACAAAGAGGACATAATCTCATCTAAAGTAATTTGTTCTCGCCAGAATATAGCTGAAAAATTGTTCATTTGGTGTTAACAATCGCTGACTCACTCACTACTGATATATATATGATTGATTACAACCTATCACACCGGAAAATGAAAAGAAATAAAAATGAATCATCTAACTGACTTTTAAGAGATTCGAACTCATGGCAGGGGTATTGTATATACTGCAATTGTCTAAACCATATGGATCATGATCTACTAGACGTATGCAGCAATGTACGTGTAGTACGTATATACCAAAAGCTCCACCGGCCTACACGAACTCGAAAAAATAACACCGTATGACTCGAGACCTGATGCATGATTAATCATATAGTTAAATGGGTTCTTAGCAAGCTTCAACGAGATGTTACTAAAAACGGAGTGATATGTACAGCGGAAGGTATGATACTGATAATTATATATAAAACAAAATCATATTAAGGCGTCAGAGAGAAAAATATAAAGGATTATAGATGTTTGAAAACAACTGGCAACAATATTTCAGCTTAATCACGAGTCAGTTTTATTAGTGGAAGAACTCTGCCGCTTGGTACCGATAACTTCATGACATCAAATTGTATAGAGTACATTTGGAAAATATCACAAATCCCTCAAACTGCTCATTACCAGAATGTGCCTTTCATAATATTTGATAATAGCTAAATGCACCCTGTGTTGCCTAAACCAGAGCATGTTATCGCTCAATGTTGCCTACAATTGGAGAAACACAATTGATAACAATGTCAAAATGTTTCCTTTTTATTTATAACACAATACATCTTATTTTAAACAAAAATGTAACTCATTTCCAAAAATATTGTACAAAATAAACAGCTATGTAATTTTAAAGTAGGAATTATAAACAATTAGGTACACGTTTTTTTTATGTCTCTGTAGAAATGAGATATTTTCCCAAGCTTATCTAGCTTGAGTGAAATGTTCAGGAACATGTAAACAAGATCATATAAATTATACATCACACATCTTATGATACAACGCAACATCTTATATTTCACGATGTCAGCGTGTAGGCATCTTACATGTACCCACCAATATGACAAATTCCATAGACAAATCTGTTATATTATGTACTATAATATTAAAACTCTTGGCCATTCCAAGAATTTTCAACTTTAAGTAACGGTGGCAATATTGGATAAAAGGGCGACACTATAAAGCATATTTTTAAAAGCGGACAAATGAAGGGCTGTCAGAACTACGTTTTATTTTAGTTGTCAATAAGGTTTGAAAGGAAAGTTTGCTTTTTTATAGACAGCTTTAATTAGTCAAAACTCGAAATGCAGGTCAAACAGCTACTTATCATACTGTTCGTATTTCAGAACTAACTAGAACTATTGTTCATTAAGTTTTGATTTTAAGTAATGATGGTCATCTTGGATGGAAAGCGAGACTATGAGGTATATATTTGAAAATGGATAACCGAATAGCTATCTAAGCCAAATTTGGTGCAATTTACTCATTGGTGTAAGAGATGGAATATTAAAATGTGCAAACTCAACGACAATATTACATGGAAATTTAATATTGCCTGTTTGTTTTGCAAATTTTACGTTTTAAGATACATTTCATGTTTCAATTTGAATCAATTTTGTTATTTAAGAATATTTTGCAGTGTTTATAACATTGGACACATTTACTAATGAATGCTAGGAACATGTATTAAGACCAGTAATTGTATTTCGTATGCACTTGGCATTCGGAATTCGTTGTCATTGTCTAGAACAATACTCGGTCAATGTTTTACTTCACTTCCATCGATTTAACTCTAGTATAACCGTTGATTCTCTTGATTTTTCCTTTGTTAAAGACTTTTGACATTTCGGTCACAACGAGAAACTGTATAATTCAACAATTTCAATGTGTCATATAAAAGTAAGAAGGTTGGAAATAAGAGTATTTAGTGCTCTTATGTTTTGTTTTTCGATTCTGAATGACCTTTCACAGTATACCATCCATTGATATGTCGTTATTATGTTGTATTTTTAAAATAATGGTATGCACAAAAGAAGTCATATTTCGTAAGAATGTTTGCTTCGTCTGTCATGACTATGTAGATTCTTCAGTTCGTATCGTATCACAATTAGATGTTTTTCAGAATGCTGAAATTCTTTTTTTCAAATCTCATATAAATGTCGTATAGAGAGCTCACAGTCAAATTCGCCATTTTGTATTAAGGCACGAGACCACGCATCAGTCATTCCAGGTCATCTCAGCGTTTGAATTAAAATTACCAACAGCATTAAGAAACACGAACTTTTGAGTCGTTTAGAATAATTAGTATTGGACTGCTGAAGTGACTTATCATTGTGTGCATTGTCATCTGAAACATACATAAATATACTGTACAAATATACGAAGTCATCCAAAACAAATATATATACGAAAATTGCTTTTCTAAGTACAGGATATACATTTGCAGGTGAAACATAACTATGCTAAATATAATTATATTGATTAATTCATTTTTTAAGCGAACAGTTTTTCAACTATATTGAAGACGATAACACATGTAGTGTGGTGCTGGGAAGGGCGACATTTGACGGATAGTTTTACTAACAAACTAAACGGAAGATAATGATATTAATATACGTAATTTCCTCTGGGCGATTTGTGTGTTTGATTGCTCCTTGAAGCACCATGAAATATGACATTGGACATCCAGGTCCTGGCTTGGGACAAGCACAAAAGTGTGGCAGGGTTAATGCGATTTCAACCCTTTATTCTTGATAATGTGTGTGTAGAAAGGAGACGGAAGTTTAATTTGCCACAGCAAAAAGAGGATATATGCCAACCATTGCTCTCAACAAACAAATACTCATTATGAATTATTCGTTATATGGATCGTTCCATTCTACAGAAACGAGAAACTCATATACGTTTCGTTCTACCATTGACTCGTTTCTCATAAAACCACCTTTGTCCTTTCGGGAGGATGGTACCCCGCAGCGGAGAAACTTGTGTGTAAAAATTGACTATCAATAAGTCTAACTGAATAAATTATCTGTATTACATTCCTGTATTTGATGACATTTGATCGTTATCTTCTCCTTGAAAATCATGAGCTCATAGCAAAATCATTGATTGGTATATGTCGCCATTGTATGCTTATTATAAAATATAACTACTTGTAACGGATGTATTAAATCAATTAAATCATTTTTGTAAAATAATTCAAATAAAAAAGCAAGATCGTGGGAAAACGTTGATAAGTTTTGCATATTCTTATTAGAGACATATGCAGTCTTATAGCACTATGCTGTTAGAACGCTATATTAGGATCGATATGATGGAAATTTGCACAATAAAAAAGTTATTGTAAATGACCTAAAGATAAACAAATCTTTTGAGTACATGTGTATTCATATTCAATATAGACCGATCGGAAGATTGTATCCAGTAAACAGGATGCTATATAGCTATGATAACATGATTTTAGAGAACGAGTACTGCCAAGTTTTATGACCATCAAGATTCGTCTAATAATTAAAAAATAAACTAGTTCTCCCTGTTGTAACTTTATGACATAATTAACAGTTATTACCTTCTCTTTTTATCTTTACAATATTATCTCCTGCTGAAATTATAAAACAATATATTCTGTAATTAGCAAATAAAACAATTAAATGATGAATTATAAAATATATACTGATTAAACAACATTATTAAGAAAAAACTGGTGGAACGTGCCAATCTGGGTCACGGGTCATTGTAATCGGGCGGCTGTATCGAGAAACAGATACGGTGTTGAAAAAACTGTTGATACTCACAAAATATTGATAAATACAATAAAATTGTATGTTTGTCTTCAAGAAATATGATAGACAAAACCATGTGTGCAGTTTTATGACGAAATATCTCCGATTTCTATGTAAATTTACGAATTGAAGTTGCGGCTGTATCGAGAAACAGATACGGTGTTGAAAAAACTGTTGATACTCATATAAAATATTGATAAATGCAATAAAATTTTATGTTCGTCTTCAAGAAATATAATAGACAAAACCATGTGTGAAGTTTTATGACGAAATATCTCCGATTTCTATGTAAATTTACGAGTTGAAGTGGGGAAACACCCACAGGTAATTTTAGCGATGTATTTTTATCTTGAACAAGAATAATGAGCGTCCTGATTGGATGACCGATTTAAAACACACTGACTCCGCATGGTAAAAATATGCATGTAAAAGAAATCTATGCTATATTTATTCATTTGTTTGATACTGCAATATTGTTGATCATTGATTTAAACAAGAAAAAAGGGATAAAAAGGGGGGGGGGGTGAATTTTATTTGTGAATTTTACAGCTAAATACATGTTATGTTTCGACAGTTTAAAGAGAAAAATAAAAAAATTGTTGCGACTAAAGCTTAAATCAGCGTTAAAAATTGAACAAATATCAGTGGTTTTGTAAATGAGATTTATTTTAAATAGAAAATTTGAATTTATTATTTATTAATTTATTATTAATGATACAATTGTATATCCCTTGGGAGGGGGAGGGGGCTATGATGAAAATTTTAAATAAAAACACAGGAAAAATAATAATCCAGGATTAGTTTTTTATTAAAAAAATCCAGGACCCCTGTGTTCATGATTTTTTTTTTTTAAAGTTAACAATATGAAATATTGACATCCACACTTGCCTTTTGGACAGCACATTTCTGTGTCCACACTTGTATTAATTAATAAAACAATTAGTTGATAAATAATAGAAATATACTGTTATTAGTAAATAAAACGATTAATTGATAAAGAACAAAGCAATTGATTGATTAATTATAAAATATATACTGTTACTAATTAATAAAACAATTGATTGATGCATTCGAAATGGTAAATGTTAACTATATATGCACATTAAAACCTGAATTAGGTGAATACAAATGTTAGCAGGATTGAATTGACTGGTTATATAGGTACATTTAGATCTATTAGTGTCCAGGAAACCGAAGTACTCAGGAGAAATCCACAGATCTGTCACAAGTGACTAGCAAACGTTATCAACATACTGGAATTGAAGAAACAAACCCAAGTTATAAAATGTCAAAGTAAGAATACCTATACTTTATGTATTAAACTAACAAATGTACATATTTAAATAAATAAGGATATTTCTTGTTATATTCACTGGCTACATACTGGTACATCAAACAACTTGTACCATAGCACACGACCACTCTGTGGCACACCATTTACACGTTCCATGCGATCGCGCCATGCCGTTCTTATGTGCCATATTATGGCGCATCATGACAGCCCCCGATCGCGCCACGACAGACTCACAAAAGACATATGAGCACCAATGTAAATTTGGATTCATTATATATTGGTACTATAATTTGTGTCAAAGTATAAAGGTGTGGTATATCGTAGTTTCGAGCCCAAGTCGAGTGGACCCAAAGACTATACAATTGGTATTTGCTGCTTCTCAGCTAAGTACGCAGTAAGATGAAAGAACAAAGAATGGAAATCACGGAACCAAGATAATGTGCCCGAGTGAGGCGACATGTCTACACGCGGACTGTTGTTTCAGTCAGCTATCATTATAAAAATCCAACGAAGCGTGTTGGCCTAATCATTATCATCTCATCGAGGTCACCAAGACATAGTTGAAAAATTGACCATCGGGCGTTAAACAACACACACTCACTCAATCCAAGTATGAATACAGTTGGATAGTATCTCATGTTCATTTACATTCATATCATGTCTGTTTAACTGTATTTCGCCATCCACCTTATTAACCTCTTCCTGAAACAACATAATGACGTTTGTGTTAAATCTATTTCAGAACGATTCGCCATTCAATATGCACTACATTACCATAAAGTTACCAATTGTAATTACCGTTCTAACCACAAATTAACACGGGTTTATGCAAATAAACGTAACATCATAAACAACCAAATAATCTCATTTTATCAACATGCTAAAAATTATTCTGTCATTTCAATTACACACTACAAAGATCAGAAGTCAGACAATAATTGGTTATTAATATATTTCTGATTAACCTGGCTGACAGAACATCTCGTTACGCAATGTTCAGACAGGCTTTGATTTATCTTTCACCTGAAGTAACGATTTATCGAAAAATGTGTGATGACAATTCGGTGTTTCGCTTCATTTACCTCTGATGTGAGGAATTAAGTCTAAAAGATAAATAAAATATAAATAAATCATACTATTTCTAATTACTTCTTTGTCAGAAGACGTAAAAACGAATAAATACAGTAAATCCTGTCTATAATGAACAGATGTGAGACCAAGTAAAGAATGTAAATACTAACGGGGTATTAGAACCATGTACTTATAGGCCATGCAATTCAATGGGCATCGACAAAGAGCAAAAAGACATAAACGTCAGTATTCTCAAACAATGATCTACAAAACACAGTACAGATATCCAAGGACTGAGCAAAGAGAAACCCACAAAAACTGGGGTGAACTCAGGTGCTCCGAAAGGGTAAGCACTACCTGCTCCACTATTTTCGGAATAGACAAGATATATTGCCACGCATTTGACTGCCGGTTTAAATATGATCCAGGTATATTCAAGGTTCGGGTTATACATGTTTCACAAGTTATTATAGATAAACCTACCACCGAGGACATGTACATTAAGACTTGTTGTTTCAACATCATTGTTCAGACTAGGAGTTGAACTTCTACATACATATATACCAGCATCTTCAAATTGTACCCTTTCTAAAGTTAATTGGCTGATAAGCGACCTTCCTGGAATTTCTGGTAAAAAGTAAGTAAAAGTAACTCTATTTCGCCATTGTCTTTTCCTTTCGTCTATTACATTTCCTTCGTGAAACCAGTCGATGACTTCCGGAGCACGAAGAGGACCCGTAGCATTACACGTTAAGTTGAGATTTTGATAAGCATTGATATATTGTTGTCCTGTCAATTCAATTGCTGAAAATATATATTGACAATGTTTAGTTTTACTGGTCGTTATCAATTATTGTTTACCTATGTAACAATGCTGTATTATCATTGTTGAAGAAATTTAAGTTTTTATGCATTCTAGTCATGTGACTATTATGTTTGTGGTGTTAGTGTATTGTACTATATAATAAGTGTTTCTTCCTTATAGGTTTTTCTGTTCGGAACAGCAGAGAACCGCATCGGTAATGTAATGGTTAACGTGCTTGCCTCGAGTGCGGTAAATAGTCGGTTCTAGTCTAACCAAAGACTGTAAACTAGGTATTTACTGCTTCTCCACGAAGCACGCATTCAGGATAATGTGCTCGAGTGGAGCGACATGTCTAATCGGGAAATGTTTTTCAATAAGCGAGCGCCATAAAAATTCTACTGTTGGTCTAGTACAGAGCAGAAATCATCATCGTTTCATCCAAATGTAACCTGTTCTCACCATGATATAGCTGAAAATAAATGCTAACATAGCAATCACTCACTAAAAACAACAGAAAGGAACACGTATTCAAATTAGTAATTGATTTCGGCTCGGATATGTTAATAAGAGGATTATGGATAATCTCGGCTACTTTTTCCTTGCAAGAAGCTAAACCTTTATGGTTACGTTGCGATTGCTATTTGATTTCAGTTTTATAGATATTTCTAGGTTTCACAGTCCCACGGTGTCGTTGTGAAATACAATTTATATTAAATAAAGCTGGAGTATAGTTCTGTTTATGTAATGATTTTACCACTTACTTGGTTTCCTCTCTCGCGGCTGTTCTGAAACGAAATATATAACAGTAATTACAAGTTGTCAATATTTCATCCAGTTCGTTTATTTTTCAGAGAAAGAATGTGTTTTAAGTTTGAGATAACTTATAACATTTTAAGTTTGAGATAACGTATAACATTTTAAGTTTGAGATAACTTATAACATTTTAAGTTTGAGATAACTTATAACATTTTAAGTTTGAGATAACTTATAACATTTTAAGTTTGAGATAACTTATAACATTTTAAGTTTGAGATAACTTATAACATTTTAAGTTTGAGATAACTTATAACATTTTAAGTTTGAGATAACTTATAACATTTTAAGTTTGAGATAACTTATAACATTTTAAGTTTGAGATAACTTATAACATTTTAAGTTTGAGATAACTTATAACATTTTAAGTTTGAGATAACTTATAACATTTTAAGTTTGAGATAACTTATAACATTTTAAGTTTGAGATAACTTATAACATTTTAAGTTTGAGATAACTTATAACATTTTAAGCTTGAGATAACTTATAACATTTTAAGTTTGAGATAACTTATAACATTTTAAGTTTGAGATAACTTATAACATTTTAAGTTTTTGGGATCAATATGTGTTACTCTACATTTTTTCGTCAATATTATATAATAGGTTTAATTTACAATTCATAGGAAATGTTAAAAATGTTGTTATACTACCCCATCCTTCCGAAAGTAACAATGGCAAATTCACCAGACTATCCTTGTATATTTAAGAAGAAAAAAAGATTGGTATATGTAGATGTATTATTCTTGCCAGCTGATCCTGGAAGATTAAACTCTACAGGTGTAACAACATGTTAATATTATTGTACTTATACAGATCGAATTATTGTGTTTAAGTTTGCAATGAAATCATTACCTATACTGTGTAATATAATATATACATCTTAAGATCAAAACATCATACCATTGATATTATTATAGATGAATTAATAAATTGTCCCTTAAACTATAAATACCCACATTAATGGGAAGATAACTCTGGAATATGGCGGTGTTGAAAATCGACAACAACAAAAAGAGGTAATTTGTGTAGACAAGCTATAAATACTTACTTAAAACTGTTAATTGGACATGATATGTATACACTAATGCAGCACTTATTTGGCATTCATAAGTACCAGAATGTGACGGCTTTGCTTGCTTAATGATCAGGTTTATATTTGTTATAGATTTTTTCTCATGATAGTCAATGCTCATCTCATCATTCGGTGCATACATCATCTTGCCGACTGATAATATAAAGGATTCAGACACTTTGCGCCAAGCCACCTATTTAAAATAAAAAGAGAATCAAGCAATAACTGAAGGTTTCATTATTTCCGAGATTATACTCACAGATATGTCATTTGCCGACAAATATATAAATAATGACAACATGTTTTTGCTTTAATTTGTCCCATTTGCAATACTGACAAAGAGAGCGCCAGCTTCTTATTTCCTATAGCTACTGAGATAGTAATTACTAAGCGACAACTATCTTTATTTCTATTCTACCTCATTTCAGGCTCCTAGAACATACTAAAATGTATGTGCTGATCAGAAAAAAAATGCAATATATATGTTTATTGCAAACTGTGGAATAATTCATAAATATTCAAAGAACGTTTAACAACGAAGACAATATCATTATCTTTATATTTAGATTAAAAAAAAATATACTCTAAAATCGTACGATTTTCGCAACGTGAAGATTTAATTGAGTATATAAATAAACTATAGTTTTATATAAAAATCGAGAGTAAACTTTCAGATATTTTCTTTTCTAGATTTACACGGCCTCATGATTCCCAAATCCTAATCTTAAATAATGGATGGATATGTTGTTACACTAAGTTGTTCCACTGACTTTTTGTTGTATCAGATATATAAAGTACAGAAAATAAACAGAGAAATAACACAAGTAACCAATAAACGCTAGTGAAAACGGACGGAAAAATAGATAATGGATATTCCAGAGCCACAGGGAGCATTGGACACAAAACGAAAACAAATAAAACAAAGAAACACAACAAAGACAACTCAAAAGATGAGCAACACGCCACCACAAAAACGTGTTCGAGAAGAGTAAGATGAGCAACACGCCCCCACAAATACGTGTTCGAGAAGAGTCAGATGAGCAACACGCCCACCACAAATACGTGTTCGAGAAGAGTGAGATGAGCAACACGCCCATCACAAATACGTGTTCGAGAAGAGTAAGATGAGCAACACGCCCCCCACAAATACGTGTTCGAGAAGAGTGAGATGAGCAACACGCCCCCCACAAATACGTGTTCGGGAAGAGTGAGATGAGCAACACGCCCCCACAAATGCGTGTTCTAGAAGAGTGAGATGAGCAACACACCCCCACAAATACGTGTTCGAGAAGAGTGAGGTGAGCAAGACGCCCCCCACAAATACGTGTTCGAGAAGAGTGAGATGAGCAACACGCCCGCCACAAATACGTGTTCGAGAAGGGTGAGATGAGCAACACGCCCCCCACAAATATGTGTTCGAGAAGAGTGAGATGAGCAATACGCCCCCCACAAATACGTGTTCGAGAAGAGTGAGATGAGCAACACGCCCCCCACAAATACGTGTTCGAGAAGATGAGATGCACAACACGCCCCCCCACAAATACGTGTTCGAGAAGAGTGAGATGTCCCCGTGTTTCTTATAAGACACCCGCCCCGTTACTCATAAAGTCAGTCCAGTAAAAGTATTGTCCGTGACAGCGGACAGAAAAAATCCCACACAAATGGGAAAAAAGATCCATTGTTATTTGAGAAATATATATTTCGTAGCGGTAAACCAGTTCGTGATGACGACGGTATAATTGTAGTAGCCTAGCGGTTAGGAGCAACGTAGCCGTGTTTCAGTTGTTCTTGTGTCAGCAGCTCTGTCCAGAAAATCACTGCACGGTACACAAGATCCAGAATATTGTTGCTATATATAAAATGGGAGATAAGTTAACAATGCCGATAACCTTTGAGACCAACGATTAACAGACTGTTTTGATATGGAGCTTTTGAAAGTTGTTTGTTACGTGATACGTTCAATTCTCCATACACGGGACACTGATTCCATTCCTGTCGTTGGGTTTATTGAACAAGTGAGTATTTGATGCATGCCGTTCAAACAGCATTTTCGGAGGTGTTTGACACATGAATAAACAAAATATGAAGTCACTCTTTTAGGCATATACTATTATATATGCTAGACCTGATGTTGCTATATCAACCAATGTATGTATTGACAGAACTTTGATGTTAGCTGGTGCATTCAACAATCACATAAAGATGCATCCACCGTACCATGGTTATTGCTCAATAAGTAAATACAACACACCATTAATGATGTATTCTTAGTATAATTCACGACGAATGAGAGACATAAATAAATAAAGACTTTCATTCATATATTTTTGTCGCATATACCATTGATCAAAAGAAGGAATGAATGTATGTCTATGTTTAATTGCTTGTAACTATTTCAAATATAGAATAAACACAATGTTTAAATAACCAATACAAGCTAGTGAAAACGGACGGAGAAATGGATAATGAATATTCCAGAGACACAGGGAGCATTGGACACAAAACGAAAACAAATAAAACAAAGAAACAACACAAAAGATGAGCAACACGCCCCCCACAAATACGTGTTCGAGAAGAGTAAGATGAGCAACACGCTCCCCACAAATACGTGTTCGAGAAGAGTCAGATGAGCAACACGCCCCCCACAAATACGTGTTCTAGAAGAGTGAGATGAGCAACACACCCCCACAAATTAATACGTGTTCGAGAAGAGTGAGGTGAGCAACACGCTCCCCACAAATACGTGTTCGAGAAGAGTGAGATGAGCAACACGCCCCCCACAAATACGTGTTCGAGAAGAGTGAGATGAGCAACACGCCCCCCACAAATACGTGTTCGAGAAGGGTGAGATGAGCAACACGCCCCCACAAATACGTGTTCGAGAAGAGTGAGATGAGCAACACGTCCCCCACAAATACGTGTTCGAGAAGAGTGT
Organism: Bathymodiolus brooksi; assembly: GCA_963680875.1. NCBI lineage: Eukaryota > Metazoa > Mollusca > Bivalvia > Mytilida > Modiolidae > Bathymodiolus > Bathymodiolus brooksi. The sequence goes on along the minus strand of OY804577.1, from coordinate 124,892,926 downwards.
GATGAGCAACACGCCCCCCACAAATACGTGTTCGAGAAGAGTGAGATGAGCAACGCGCCCCCACAAATACCTGTTCGAGAAGAGTGATATGAGCAACACGCCCCCCACAAATACGTGTTCGAGAAGAGTGAGATGAGCAACACGCCCCTCCACAAATACGTGTTCGAGAAGAGTGAGATGAGCAACACGCCCTCCACAAATACGTGTTCGGGAAGAGTGAGATGAGCAACACGCCCCCCCCCCCCCCCCCCCCACAAATACGTGTTCGAGAAGAGTGAGATGAGCAACACGCCCCCCCCACAAATACGTGTTCGAGAAGAGTGAGATGAGCAACACGCCCCCCACAAATACGTGTTCGAGAAGAGTGAGATGAGCAACACGCCCCCCAACAAATACGTGTTCGAGGAGAGTGAGATGAGCAAAACTCCCCCCACAAATACGTGTTCGAGAAGAGTGAGATGAGCAACCCGCCCCCCACAAATACGTGTTCGAGAAGGGTGAGATGAGCAACACGCCCCCCACAAATACGTGTTCGAGAAGAGTGAGATGAGCAACCCGCCCCCAACAAATACGTGTTCGAGAAGGGTGAGATGAGCAACACGCCCCCACAAATACGTGTTCGAGAAGAGTGAGATGAGCAAAACGCCCCCCACATATACGTGTTCGAGAAGAGTGAGATGAGCAACACGCCCCCCACAAATACGTGTTCGAGAAGAGTGAGATGAGCAACACGCCCCCACAAATACCTGTTCGAGAAGAGTGACATGAGCAACACGCCCCCCACAAATACCTATTCGAGAAGAGTGAGATGAGCAACACGCCCCCCACAAATACGTGTTCGAGAAGAGTGATATGAACAACACGCCCCTTACAAATACGTGTTCGAGAAGAGCGAGATGAGCAACACGCCCCCCACAAATACGTGTTCGAGAAGAGTGAGATGAGCAACACGCCCCCCACAAATACGTGTTCGAGAAGAGTGAGATGAGCAACACGCCCCCCACAAATACGTGTTCTAGAAGAGTGAGATGAGCAACACACCCCCACAATTACGTGTTCGAGAAGAGTGAGGTGAGCAACACGCCCCCCACAAATACGTGTTCGACAAGAGTGAGATGAGCAACACGCCCGCCACAAATACGTGTTCGAGAAGGGTGAGATGAGCAACACGCCCCCCACAAATACGTGTTCGAGAAGGGTGAGATGAGCAACACGCCCCCCACAAATACGTGTTCGAGAAGAGTGAGATGAGCAACACGCCCCTCACAAATACGTGTTCGAGAAGAGTGAGATGAGCAACACGCCCCCCACAAATACGTGTTCGATTAAGAAGAGTGAGATGAGCAACACGCACCCAGAAATACGTATTCGAGAAGAGTGAGATGAGCAACACGCCACCACAAATACGTGTTCGAGAAGAGTGAGATGAGCAACACGCCCATCACAAATACGTGTTCGAGAAGGGTGAGATGAGCAAAACGCCCCCCACAAATACGTGTTCGAGAAGAGTGAGATGAGCAACACGTCCTCCACAAATACGTGTTCGAGAAGAGTGAGATGAGCAACACGCCCCCCACAAATACGTGTTCGAGAAAGAAGAGTGAGATGAGCAACACGCCCCCCAGAAATATGTGTTCGAGAAGAGTGAGATGAGCAACACGCCCCCACAAATACGTGTTCGAGAAGAGTGAGATGAGCAACACGCCCCCCACAAATACGTGTTCGAGAATGGTGTGATGAGCAACACGCCCCCCACAAATACGTGTTCGAGAAGAGTGAGATGAGCAACGCGCCCCCCACAAATACGTGTTCGAGAAGAGTGAGATGAGCAACACGCCCCCACAAATACGTGTTCGAGAAGAGTGAGACGAGCAACACGCCCCCCACAAATACGCGTTCGAGAAGAGTGAGATGAGCAACACGCCCCCACAAGTACGTGTTCGAGAAGAGAGAGGTGAGCAACACGCCACCACAAATACGTGTTCGAAAAGAGTGAGATGAGCAACACGCCCCCCACAAATGCGTGTTCGAGAAGAGTGAGATGAGCAACACGCCCCCACAAATACCTGTTCGAGAAGAGTGACATGAGCAACACGCCCCCCACAAATACCTGTTCGAGAAGAGTGAGATGAGCAACACGCCCCCCACAAATACGTGTTCGAGAAGAGTGATATGAGCAACACGCCCCTTACAAATACGTTTTCGAGAAGAGCGAGATGAGCAACACGCCCCCCACAAATACCTGTTCGAGAAGAGTGAGATGAGCAACACGCCCCCCACAAATACCTGTTCGAGAAGAGTGAGATGAGCAACCCGCCCCCCACAAATACGTGTTCGAGGAGGGTGAGATGAGCAACACGCCCCCCACAAATACGTGTTCGAGAAGAGTGAGGTGAGCAAAACGCCCCCCACATATACGTGTTCGAGAAGAGTGAGATGAGCAACACGCCCCCCACAAATACGTGTTCGAGAAGAGTGAGGTGAGCAAAACGCCCCCCCACATATACGTGTTCGAGAAGAGTGAGATGAGCAACACGCCCCCCACAAATACGTGTTCGAGAAGAGTGAGATGAGCAACACGCCCCCACAAATACCTGTTCGAGAAGAGTGACATGAGCAACACGCCCCCCACAAATACCTGTTCGAGAAGAGTGAGATGAGCAACACGCCCCCCACAAATACGTGTTCGAGAAGAGTGAGATGAGCAACACGCCCCTCCACAAATACGTGTTCGAGAAGAGTGAGATGAGCAACACGCCCTCCACAAATACGTGTTCGGGAAGAGTGAGATGAGCAACACGCCCCCCCACACAAATACGTGTTCGAGAAGAGTGAGATGAGCAACACGCCCCCCACAAATACGTGTTCGAGAAGAGTGAGATGAGCAACACGCCCCCTACAAATACGTGTTCGAGAAGAGTGAGATGAGCAACACGCCCCCCACAAATACGTGTTCGAGGAGAGTGAGATGAGCAAAACGCCCCCCACAAATACGTGTTCGAGAAGAGTGAGATGAGCAACATGCCCCCCACAAATACGTGTTCGAGAAGGGTGAGATGAGCAACACGCCCCCCACAAATACGTGTTCGAGAAGAGTGAGATGAGCAACCCGCCCCCCACAAATACGTGTTCGAGAAGGGTGAGATGAGCAACACGCCCCCCACAAATACGTGTTCGAGAAGAGTGAGATGAGCAAAACGCCCCCCACATATACGTGTTCGAGAAGAGTGAGATGAGCAACACGCCCCCCACAAATACGTGTTCGAGAAGAGCGAGATGAGCAACACGCCCCCACAAATACCTGTTCGAGAAGAGTGACATGAGCAACACACCCCCCACAAATACCTGTTCGAGAAGAGAGAGATGAGCAACACGCCCCCCACAAATACGTGTTCGAGAAGAGTGATATGAGCAACACGCCCCTTACAAATACGTGTTCGAGAAGAGCGAGATGAGCAACACGCCCCCCACAAATACGTGTTCGAGAAGAGTGAGATGAGCAACACGCCCCCCACAAATACGTGTTCGAGAAGAGTGAGATGAGCAACACGCCCCCCACAAATACGTGTTCGAGAAGAGTGAGATGAGCAACACGCCCCCCACAAATACGTGTTCTAGAAGAGTGAGATGAGCAACACACCCCCACAATTACGTGTTCGAGAAGAGTGAGGTGTGCAACACGCCCCCCACAAATACGTGTTCGACAAGAGTGAGATGAGCAACACGCCCGCCACAAATACGTGTTCGAGAAGGGTGAGAAGAGCAACACGCCCCCCACAAATACGTGTTCGAGAAGGGTGAGATGAGCAACACGCCCCCCACAAATACGTGTTCGAGAAGAGTGAGATGAGCAACACGCCCCTCACAAATACGTGTTCGAGAAGAGTGAGATGAGCAACACGCCCCCCACAAATACGTGTTCGATTAAGAAGAGTGAGATGAGCAACACGTACCCAGAAATATGTATTCGAGAAGAGTGAGATGAGCAACACGCCACCACAAATACGTGTTCGAGAAGAGTGAGATGAGCAACACGCCCATCACAAATACGTGTTCGAGAAGGGTGAGATGAGCAAAACGCCCCCACAAATACGTGTTCGAGAAGAGTGAGATGAGCAACACGTCCCCCACAAATACGTGTTCGAGAAGAGTGAGATGAGCAACACGCCCCCCACAAATACGTGTTCGAGAAAGAAGAGTGAGATGAGCAACACGCCCCCCAGAAATATGTGTTCGAGAAGAGTGAGATGAGCAACACGCCCCCACAAATACGTGTTCGAGAAGAGTAAGATGAGCAACACGCCCCCCCACAAATATGTGTTCGAGAAGAGTGAGATGAGCAACACGCCCCCCACAATTACGTGTTCTAGAAGAGTGAGATGAGCAACACGCCCCCCACAAATACGTGTTCGAGAATGGTGTGATGAGCAACACGCCCCCCACAAATACGTGTTCGAGAAGAGTGAGATGAGCAACGCGCCCCCCACAAATACGTGTTCGAGAAGAGTGAGATGAGCAACACGCCCCCACAAATACGTGTTCGAGAAGAGTGAGACGAGCAACACGCCCCCCACAAATACGTGTTCGAGAAGAGTGAGATGAGCAACACGCCCCCCACAAATACGTGTTCGAGAAGAGTGAGATGAGCAACACGCCCACAACAAATACGCGTTCGAGAAGAGTGAGATGAGCAACACGCCCCCACAAGTACGTGTTCGAGAAGAGTGAGGTGAGCAACACGCCACCACAAATACGTGTTCGAAAAGAGTGAGATGAGCAACACGCCCGCCACAAATACGTGTTCGAGAAGGGTAAGATGAGCAACACGCCCCCCCCCACAAATACGTGTTCGAGAAGAGTGAGATGAGCAACACGCCCCCCACAAATACGTGTTCGGGAAGAGTGAGATGAGCAACACGCCCCCCACAAATACGTGTTCGAGAAGATGAGATGCACAACACGCCCCCCCACAAATACGTGTTCGAGAAGAGTGAGATGTCCCCGTGTTTCTTATAAGACACCCGCCCCGTTACTCATAAAGTCAGTCCAGTAAATGTATTGTCCGTGATAGCGGACAGAAAAAATCCCACACAAATGGGAAAAAAGATCCATTGTTATTTGAGAAATATATATTTCGTAGCGGTAAACCAGTTCGTGATGACGACGGTATAATTGTAGTAGCCTAGCGGTTAGGAGCAACGTAGCCGTGTTTCAGTTGTTCTTGTGTCAGCAGCTCTGTCCAGAAAATCACTGCACGGTACACAAGATCCAGAATATTGTTGCTATATATAAAATGGGAGATAAGTTAACAATGCCGATAACCTTTGAGACCAACGATTAACAGACTGTTTTGATATGGAGCTTTTGAAAGTTGTTTGTTACGTGATACGTTCAATTCTCCATACACGGGACACTGATTCCATTCCTGTCGTTGGGTTTATTGAACAAGTGAGTATTTGATGCATGCCGTTCAAACAGCATTTTCGGAGGTGTTTGACACATGAATAAACAAAATATGAAGTCACTCTTTTAGGCATATACTATTATATATGCTAGACCTGATGTTGCTATATCAACCAATGTATGTATTGACAGAACTTTGATGTTAGCTGGTGCATTCAACAAACACATAAAGATGCATCCACCGTACCATGGTTATTGCTCAATAAGTAAATACAACACACCATTAATGATGTATTCTTAGTATAATTCACGACGAATGAGAGACATAAATAAATAAAGACTTTCATTCATATATTTTTGTCGCATATACCATTGATCAAAAGAAGGAATGAATGTATGTCTATGTTTAATTGCTTGTAACTATTTCAAATATAAAATAAACACAATGTTTAAATAACCAATACAAGCTAGTGAAAACGGACGGAGAAATGGATAATGAATATTCCAGAGACACAGGGAGCATTGGACACAAAACGAAAACAAATAAAACAAAGAAACACAACAAAGACAACACAAAAGATGAGCAACCCGCCCCCCACAAATACGTGTTCGAGAAGAGTAAGATGAGCAACACGCTCCCCACAAATACGAGTTCGAGAAGAGTCAGATGAGCAACACGCCCAGCACAAATACGTGTTCTAGAAGAGTGAGATGAGCAACACACCACCACAAATTAATACGTGTTCGAGAAGAGTGAGGTGAGCAACACGCTCCCCACAAATACGTGTTCGAGAAGAGTGAGATGAGCAACACGCCCCCCAAAAATACGTGTTCGAGAAGGGTGAGATGAGCAACACGCCCCCACAAATACGTGTTCGAGAAGAGTGAGATGAGCAACACGTCCCCCACAAATACGTGTTCGAGAAGAGTCAGATGAGCAACACGCCCCCCACAAATACGTGTTCGAGAAGATTGAGATGAGCAACGCGCCCCCACAAATACCTGTTCGAGAAGAGTGAGATGAGCAACACGCCCCTCCCCCCACAAATACGTGTTCGAGAAGAGTGAGATGAGCAACACGCCCCCCACAAATACGTGTACGAGAAGAGTGAGATGAGCAACACGCCCCCCACAAATACGTGTTCGAGAAGAGTGAGATGAGCAACACGCCCCCCACAAATACGTGTTCAAGAAGAGTGAGATGAGCAACACGCCCCCCACAAATACGTGTTCGAGGAGAGTGAGATGAGCAAAACGCCCCCCACAAATACGTGTTCGAGAAGAGTGAGATGAGCAACACGCCCTCCACAAATACGTGTTCGAGAAGGGTGAGATGAGCAACACGCCCCCCACAAATACGTGTTCGAGAAGAGTGAGATGAGCAACCCGCCCCCCACAAATACGTGTTCGAGGAGGGTGAGATGAGCAGCACGCCCCCCACAAATACGTGTTCGAGAAGAGTGAGGTGAGCAAAACGCCTCCCACATATACGTGTTCGAGAAGAGTGAGATGAGCAACACGCCCCCCACAAATACGTGTTCGAGAAGAGTGAGATGAGCAACACGCCCCCACAAATACCTGTTCGAGAAGAGTGACATGAGCAACACGCCCCCCACAAATACCTGTTCGAGAAGAGTGAGATGAGCAACACGCCCCCCACTAATACGTGTTCGAGAAGAGTGATATGAGCAACACGCCCCTTGCAAATACGTGTTCGAGAAGAGCGAGATGAGCAACACGCCCCCCACACATTCCTGTTCGAGAAGAGTGAGATGAGCAACACGCCCCCCACAAATACGTGTTCCAGAAGAGTGAGATGAGCAACACGTCCCCCACAAATACGTGTTCGAGAAAGAAGAGTGAGATGAGCAACACGCCCCCCAGAAATATGTGTTCGAGAAGAGTGAGATGAGCAACACGCCCCCACAAATACGTGTTCGAGAAGAGTAAGATGAGCAACACGCCCCCCCCACAAATATGTGTTCGAGAAGAGTGAGATGAGCAACACGCCCCCCACAATTACGTGTTCGAGAAGAGTGAGATGAGCAACACGCCCCCCACAAATACGTGTTCGAGAAGGGTGTGATGAGCAACACGCCCCCCACAAATACGTGTTCGAGAAGAGTGAGATGAGCAACGCGCCCCCCACAAATACGTGTTCGAGAAGAGTGAGATGAGCAATACGCCCCCACAAATACGTGTTCGAGAAGAGTGAGACGAGTAACACGCCCCCCACAAATACGTGTTCGAGAAGAGTGAGATGAGCAACACGCCCCCCGCAAATACGTGTTCGAGAAGAGTGAGATGAGCAACACGCCAACCACAAATACGCGTTCGAGAAGAGTGAGATGAGCAACACGCCCCCACAAGTACGTGTTCGAGAAGAGTGAGGTGAGCAACACGCCACCACAAATACGTGTTCGAAAAGAGTGAGATGAGCAACACGCCCCCCACAAATACGTGTTCGAGAAGGGTGAGATGAGCAACACGCCCCCCCCCCACAAATACGTGTTCGAGAAGGGTGAGATGAGCAACACGCCCACAACAAATACGTGTTCGGGAAGAGTGAGATGAGCAACACGCCCCCACAAATACGTGTTCTAGAAGAGTGAGATGAGCAACACACCCCCACAAATACGTGTTCGAGAAGAGTGAGGTGAGCAAGACGCCCCCCACAAATACGTGTTCGAGAAGGGTGAGATGAGCAACACGCCCCCCACAAATATGTGTTCGAGAAGAGTGAGATGAGCAATACGCCCCCCACAAATACGTGTTCGAGAAGAGTGAGATGAGCAACACGCCCCCCACAAATACGTGTTCGAGAAGATGAGATGCACAACACGCCCCCCCACAAATACGTGTTCGAGAAGAGTGAGATGTCCCCGTGTTTCTTATAAGACACCCGCCCCGTTACTCATAAAGTCAGTCCAGTAAAAGTATTGTCCGTGACAGCGGACAGAAAAAATCCCACACAAATGGGAAAAAAGATCCATTGTTATTTGAGAAATATATATTTCGTAGCGGTAAACCAGTTCGTGATGACGACGGTATAATTGTAGTAGCCTAGCGGTTAGGAGCAACGTAGCCGTGTTTCAGTTGTTCTTGTGTCAGCAGCTCTGTCCAGAAAATCACTGCACGGTACACAAGATCCAGAATATTGTTGCTATATATAAAATGGGAGATAAGTTAACAATGCCGATAACCTTTGAGACCAACGATTAACAGACTGTTTTGATATGGAGCTTTTGAAAGTTGTTTGTTACGTGATACGTTCAATTCTCCATACACGGGACACTGATTCCATTCCTGTCGTTGGGTTTATTGAACAAGTGAGTATTTGATGCATGCCGTTCAAACAGCATTTTCGGAGGTGTTTGACACATGAATAAACAAAATATGAAGTCACTCTTTTAGGCATATACTATTATATATGCTAGACCTGATGTTGCTATATCAACCAATGTATGTATTGACAGAACTTTGATGTTAGCTGGTGCATTCAACAATCACATAAAGATGCATCCACCGTACCATGGTTATTGCTCAATAAGTAAATACAACACACCATTAATGATGTATTCTTAGTATAATTCACGACGAATGAGAGACATAAATAAATAAAGACTTTCATTCATATATTTTTGTCGCATATACCATTGATCAAAAGAAGGAATGAATGTATGTCTATGTTTAATTGCTTGTAACTATTTCAAATATAGAATAAACACAATGTTTAAATAACCAATACAAGCTAGTGAAAACGGACGGAGAAATGGATAATGAATATTCCAGAGACACAGGGAGCATTGGACACAAAACGAAAACAAATAAAACAAAGAAACACAACAAAGACAACACAAAAGATGAGCAACACGCCCCCCACAAATACGTGTTCGAGAAGAGTAAGATGAGCAAAACGCTCCCCACAAATACGAGTTCGAGAAGAGTCAGATGAGCAACACGCCCAGCACAAATACGTGTTCTAGAAGAGTGAGATGAGCAACACACCCCCACAAATTAATACGTGTTCGAGAAGACTGAGATGAGCAACACGCCCCCCAAAAATACGTGTTCGAGAAGAGTGAGATGAGCAACACGCCCCCACAAATACGTGTTCGAGAAGGGTGAGATGAGCAACACGCCCCCACAAATACGTGTTCGATAAGAGTGAAATGAGCAACACGTCCCCCACAAATACGTGTTCGAGAAGAGTGAGATGAGCAACACGCCCCCCACAAATACGTGTTCGAGAAGATTGAGATGAGCAACGCGCCCCCACAAATACCTGTTCGAGAAGAGTGAGATGAGCAACAGGCCCCCCTCAAATACGTGTTCGATAAGAGTGAGATGAGCAACACCCCCCCCCCCACAAATACGTGTTCGAGAAGAGTGAGATGAGCAACACGCCCCCCACAAATACGTGTACGAGAAGAGTGAGATGAGCAACACGCCCCCCACAAATACGTGTTCGAGAAGAGTGAGATGAGCAACACGCCCCCCCCACAAAAACGTGTTCGAGGAGAGTGAGATGAGCAAAACGCCCCCCACAAATACGTGTACGAGAAGAGTGAGATGAGCAACACGCCCCCCACAAATACGTGTTCGAGAAGGGTGAGATGAGCAAACCGCCCCCCACAAATACGTGTTCGAGAAGGGTGAGATGAGCAAAACGCCCCCCACAAATACGTGTTCGAGAAGAGTGAGGTGAGCAAAACGCCCCCCACATATACGTGTTCGAGAAGAGTGAGATGAGCAACACGCTCCCCACAAATACGTGTTCGAGAAGAGTGAGATGAGCAACACGCCCCCACAAATACCTGTTCGAGAAGAGTGACATGAGCAACACGCCCCCCACAAATACGTGTTCGAGAAGAGTGAGATGAGCAACACGCCCCCCACAAATACGTGTTCGAGAAGAGTGATATGAGCAACACGCCCCTTGCAAATACGTGTTCGAGAAGAGCGAGATGAGCAACACGCCCCCCACAAATACCTGTTCGAGAAGAGTGAGATGAGCAACACGCCCCCCACAAATACGTGTTCGAGAAGAGTGAGATGAGCAACACGTCCCCCACAAATACGTGTTCGAGAAGAGTGAGATGAGCAACACGCCCTCCACAAATACGTGTTCTAGAAGAGTGAGATGAGCAACACACCCCCACAATTACGTGTTCAAGAAGAGTGAGATGAGCAACACGCCCGCCACAAATACGTGTTCGAGAAGAGTGAGATGAGCAACACGCCCCCCACAAATACGTGTTCGAGAAGGGTGAGATGAGCAACACGCCACACACAAATACGTGTTCGAGAAGAGTGAGATGAGCAACACGCCCCTCACAAATACGTGTTCGAGAAGAGTGAGATGAGCAACACGCCCCCACAAATACGTGTTCGATTAAGAAGAGTGAGATGAACAACACGCACCCAGAAATATGTATTCGAGAAGAGTGAGATGAGCAACACGCCACCACAAATACGTGTTCGAGAAGAGTGAGATGAGCAACACGCCCATCACAAATACGTGTTCGAGAAGGGTGAGATGAGCAAAACGCCCCCCACAAATACGTGTTCGAGAAGAGTGAGATGAGCAACACGTCCCCCACAAATACGTGTTCGAGAAGAGTGAGATGAGCAACACGCCCCCCACAAATACGTGTTCGAGAAAGAAGAGTGAGATGAGCAACACGCCCCCCAGAAATATGTGTTCGAGAAGAGTGAGATGAGCAACACGCCCCCCACAAATACGTGTTCGAGAAGAGTAAGATGAGCAACACGCCCCCCACAATTACGTGTTCGAGAAGAGTGAGATGAGCAACACGCCCCCCACAAATACGTGTTCGAGAAGAGTGAGATGAGCAACACGCCCCCCCACAAATACGTGTTCGAGAAGGGTGTGATGAGCAACACGCCCCCCACAAATACGTGTTCGAGAAGAGTGAGATGAGCAACGCGCCCCCCACAAATACGTGTTCGAGAAGAGTGAGATGAGCAACACGCCCCCACAAATACGTGTTCGAGAAGAGTGAGACGAGCAACACGCCCCCCACAAATACGTGTTCGAGAAGAGTGAGATGAGCAACACGCCCCCAACAAATACGTGTTCGAGAAGAGTGAGATGAGCAAAACGCCTACCACAAATACGCGTTCGAGAAGAGTGAGATGAGCAACACGCCCCCACAAGTACGTGTTCGAGAAGAGTGAGGTGAGCAACACGCCCCCACAAATACGTGTTCGAGAAGAGTGAGATGAGCAACACGCCCCCCATAAATACGTGTTCGAGAAGAGTGAGATGAGCAACACGCCACCCACAAATACGCGTTCGAGAAGAGTGAGATGAGCAACACGCCCCCCACAAATACGTGTTCGAGAAGAATGAGATGAGCAACACGCCCCTCACAAATACGTGTTCGAGAAGAGTGAGATGAGCAACACGCCCCCCACAAATACGTGTTCGATTAAGAAGAGTGAGATGAGCAACACGCCCCCCAGAAATATGTGTTCGAGAAGAGTGAGATGAGCAACACGCCCCCACAAATACCTGTTCGAGAAGAGTGAGATGAGCAACACGCCCCCCACAAATACGTGTTCGAGAAGAGTGAGATGAGCAACACGACCCCCACAAATACGTGTTCGAGAAGAGTGAGATGAGCAACACGCCCCCCACAAATACGTGTTCGAGAAGAGTGAGATGCACAACACGCCCCCCCACAAATACGTGTTCGAGAAGAGTGAGATGTCCCCGTGTTTCTTATAAGACACCCGCCCCGTTACTCATAAAGTCAGTCCAGTGAAAGTATTGTCCGTGATAGCGGACAGAAAATATCCCACACAAATGGGAAACAAGATCCATTGTTTTTTGAGAAATATATATTTCGTAGCGGTAAACCAGTTCGTGATGACGACGGTATAATTGTAGTAGCCTAGCGGTTAGGAGCAACGTAGCCGTGTTTCAGTTGTTCTTGTGTCAGCAGCTCTGTCCAGAAAATCACTGCACGGTACACAAGATCCAGAATATTGTTGCTATATATAAAATGGGAGATAAGTTAACAATGCCGATAACCTTTGAGACCAACGATTAACAGACTGTTTTGATATGGAGCTTTTGAAAGTTGTTTGTTACGTGATACGTTCAATTCTCCATACACGGGACACTGATTCCATTCCTGTCGTTGGGTTTATTGAACAAGTGAGTATTTGATGCATGCCGTTCAAACAGCATTTTCGGAGGTGTTTGACACATGAATAAACAAAATATGAAGTCACTCTTTTAGGCATATACTATTATATATGCTAGACCTGATGTTGCTATATCAACTAATGTATGTATTGACAGAACTTTGATGTTAGCTGGTGCATTCAACAAACACATAAAGATGCATCCACCGTACCATGGTTATTGCTCAATAAGTAAATACAACACACCATTAATGATGTATTCTTAGTATAATTCACGACGAATGAGAGACATAAATAAATAAAGACTTTCATTCATATATTTTTGTCGCATATACCATTGATCAAAAGAAGGAATGAATGTATGTCTATGTTTAATTGCTTGTAACTATTTCAAATATAGAATAAACACAATGTTTAAATAACCAATACACGCTAGTGAAAACGAAGGGAGAAATGGATAATGAATATTCCAGAGAAACAGGGAGCATTGGACACAAAACGAAAACAAATAAAACAAAGAAACACAACAAAGATAACACAAAAGATGAGCAACACGCCCCCCACAAATACGTGTTCGAGAAGAGTAAGATGAGCAACATGCTCCCCACAAATACGTGTTCGAGAAGAGTAAGATGAGCTACACGCCCCTCACAAATATGTGTTCGAGAAGGGTGAGATGAGCAACACGCTCCCCACAAATACGTGTTCGTGAAGAGTGAGATGAGCAACACGCCCCCCACAAACACGTGTTCGAGAAGAGCGAGATGAGCAACACGCCCCCCACAAATACGTGTTCGAGAAGAGTGAGATGAGCAACACGCCCCCCAGAAATACGTGTTCGAGAAGAGTCAGATGAGCAACACGCCCCCCACAAATACGTGTTCTAGAAGAGTGAGATGAGCAACACACCCCCACAAATACGTGTTCGAGAAGAGTGAGGTGAGCAACACGCCCCCCACAAATACATGTTCGAGAAGAGTGAGATGAGCAACACGCCCCTCACAAATACGTGTTCGAGAAGGGTGAGATGAGCAACACGCCCTCACTAATACGCGTTCGAGAAGAGTGAGATGAGCAACACGCCCACCACAAATACGTGTTCGAGAAGAGTGAGATGAGCAACACGCCCCCACAAATACGTGTTCGAGGAGAGTGAGATGAGCAACACGCCCCCCACAAATACGTGTTCGAGAAGAGTGAGATGAGCAACACGCCCCCGACAAATACGTGTTCGAGAAGGGTGAGATGAGCAACACGCCCCCCACAAATACGTGTTCGAGAAGAGTGAGATGAGCAACACGCCCCCCACAAATACGTTTTCGAGAAGAGTAAGATGAGCAGCACGCCCCCACAAATACGTGTTCGAGAAGAGTGAGATGAGCAACACCCCACAAATACCTGTTCGAGAAGAGTGAGATGAGCAACACGCCCCCCAAAAATACGTGTTCGAGAAGAGTGAGATGAGCAACACGCCCCCCCACAAATACGTGTTCGAGAAGAGTGAGATGAGCAACACGCCCCCCACAAATACGTGTTCGAGGAGAGTGAGATGAGCAACACGCACCCCACAAATACGTGTTCTAGAAGAGTGAGATGAGCAACAAACCCCCACACATACGTGTTCGAGAAGAGTGAGGTGAGCAACACGCCCCCCACAAATACGTGTTCGAGAAGATTGAGATGAGCAACGCGCCCCCACAAATACCTGTTCGAGAAGAGTGAGATGAGCAACAGGCCCCCCTCAAATACGTGTTCGATAAGAGTGAGATGAGCAACACCCCCCCCCCACAAATACGTGTTCGAGAAGAGTGAGATGAGCAACACGCCACCCACAAATACGTGTACGAGAAGAGTGAGATGAGCAACACGCCCCCCACAAATACGTGTTCGAGAAGAGTGAGATGAGCAACACGCCCCCCACAAATACGTGTTCAAGAAGAGTGAGATGAGCAACACGCCCCCCCCACAAAAACGTGTTCGAGGAGAGTGAGATGAGCAAAACGCCCCCCACAAATACGTGTTCGAGAAGAGTGAGATGAGCAACACGCCCCCCACAAATACGTGTTCGAGAAGGGTGAGATGAGCAAACCGCCCCCCACAAATACGTGTTCGAGAAGGGTGAGATGAGCAACACGCCCCCCACAAATACGTGTTCGAGAAGAGTGAGGTGAGCAACACGCCCCCCACATATACGTGTTCGAGAAGAGTGAGATGAGCAACACGCCCCCCACAAATACGTGTTCGAGAAGAGTGAGATGAGCAACACGCCCCCACAAATACCTGTTCGAGAAGAGTGACATGAGCAACACGCCCCCCACAAATACGTGTTCGAGAAGAGTGAGATGAGCAACACGCCCCCCACAAATACGTGTTCGACAAGAGTGATATGAGCAACACGCCCCTTGCAAATACGTGTTCGAGAAGAGCGAGATGAGCAACACGCCCCCCACAAATACCTGTTCGAGAAGAGTGAGATGAGCAACACGCCCCCCACAAATACGTGTTCGAGAAGAGTGAGATGAGCAACACGTCCCCCACAAATACGTGTTCGAGAAGAGTGAGATGAGCAACACGCCCCCCACAAATACGTGTTCTAGAAGAGTGAGATGAGCAACACACCCCCACAATTACGTGTTCGAGAAGAGTGAGATGAGCAACACGCCCGCCACAAATACGTGTTCGAGAAGAGTGAGATGAGCAACACGCCCCCCACAAATACGTGTTCGAGAAGGGTGAGATGAGCAACACGCCACACACAAATACGTGTTCGAGAAGAGTGAGATGAGCAACACACCCCCACAATTACGTGTTCGAGAAGAGTGAGATGAGCAACACGCCCGCCACAAATACGTGTTCGAGAAGAGTGAGATGAGCAACACGCCCCCCACAAATACGTGTTCGAGAAGGGTGAGATGAGCAACACGCCACACACAAATACGTGTTCGAGAAGAGTGAGATGAGCAACACGCCCCTCACAAATACGTGTTCGAGAAGAGTGAGATGAGCAACACGCCCCCACAAATACGTGTTCGATTAAGAAGAGTGAGATGAACAACACGCACCCAGAAATATGTATTCGAGAAGAGTGAGATGAGCAACACGCCACCACAAATACGTGTTCGAGAAGAGTGAGATGAGCAACACGCCCATCACAAATACGTGTTCGAGAAGGGTGAGATGAGCAAAACGCCCCCCACAAATACGTGTTCGAGAAGAGTGAGATGAGCAACACGTCCCCCACAAATACGTGTTCGAGAAGAGTGAGATGAGCAACACGCCCCCCACAAATACGTGTTCGAGAAAGAAGAGTGAGATGAGCAACACGCCCCCCAGAAATATGTGTTCGAGAAGAGTGAGATGAGCAACACGCCCCCACAAATACGTGTTCGAGAAGAGTAAGATGAGCAACACGCCCCCCACAATTACGTGTTCGAGAAGAGTGAGATGAGCAACACGCCCCCCACAAATACGTGTTCGAGAAGAGTGAGATGAGCAACACGCCCCCCACAAATACGTGTTCGAGAAGGGTGTGATGAGCAACACGCCCCCCACAAATACGTGTTCGAGAAGAGTGAGATGAGCAACGCGCCCCCCACAAATACGTGTTCGAGAAGAGTGAGATGAGCAACACGCCCCCACAAATACGTGTTCGAGAAGAGTGAGACGAGCAACACGCCCCCCATAAATACGTGTTCGAGAAGAGTGAGATGAGCAACACGCCCCCCACAAATACGTGTTCGAGAAGAGTGAGATGAGCAAAACGCCCACCACAAATACGCGTTCGAGAAGAGTGAGATGAGCAACACGCCCCCACAAGTACGTGTTCGAGAAGAGTGAGGTGAGCAACACGCCCCCACAAATACGTGTTCGAGAAGAGTGAGATGAGCAACACGCCCCCCATAAATACGTGTTCGAGAAGAGTGAGATGAGCAACACGCCACCCACAAATACGCGTTCGAGAAGAGTGAGATGAGCAACACGCCCCCCACAAATACGTGTTCGAGAAGAATGAGATGAGCAACACGCCCCTCACAAATACGTGTTCGAGAAGAGTGAGATGAGCAACACGCCCCCCACAAATACGTGTTCGATTAAGAAGAGTGAGATGAGCAACACGCCCCCCAGAAATATGTGTTCGAGAAGAGTGAGATGAGCAACACGCCCCCACAAATACCTGTTCGAGAAGAGTGAGATGAGCAACACGCCCCCCACAAATACGTGTTCGAGAAGAGTGAGATGAGCAACACGACCCCCACAAATACGTGTTCGAGAAGAGTGAGATGAGCAACACGCCCCCACAAATACGTGTTCGAGAAGAGTGAGATGCACAACACGCCCCCCCACAAATACGTGTTCGAGAAGAGTGAGATGTCCCCGTGTTTCTTATAAGACACCCGCCCCGTTACTCATAAAGTCAGTCCAGTGAAAGTATTGTCCATGATAGCGGACAGAAAAAATCCCACACAAATGGGAAACAAGATCCATTGTTTTTTGAGAAATATATATTTCGTAGCGGTAAACCAGTTCGTGATGACGACGGTATAATTGTAGTAGCCTAGCGGTTAGGAGCAACGTAGCCGTGTTTCAGTTGTTCTTGTGTCAGCAGCTCTGTCCAGAAAATCACTGCACGGTACACAAGATCCAGAATATTGTTGCTATATATAAAATGGGAGATAAGTTAACAATGCCGATAACCTTTGAGACCAACGATTAACAGACTGTTTTGATATGGAGCTTATGAAAGTTGTTTGTTACGTGATACGTTCAATTCTCCATACACGGGACACTGATTCCATTCCTGTCGTTGGGTTTATTGAACAAGTGAGTATTTGATGCATGCCGTTCAAACAGCATTTTCGGAGGTGTTTGACACATGAATAAACAAAATATGAAGTCACTCTTTTAGGCATATACTATTATATATGCTAGACCTGATGTTGCTATATCAACCAATGTATGTATTGACAGAACTTTGATGTTAGCTGGTGCATTCAACAAACACATAAAGATGCATCCACCGTACCATGGTTATTGCTCAATAAGTAAATACAACACACCATTAATGATGTATTCTTAGTATAATTCACGACGAATGAGAGACATAAATAAATAAAGACTTTCATTCATATATTTTTGTCGCATATACCATTGATCAAAAGAAGGAATGAATGTATGTCTATGTTTAATTGCTTGTAACTATTTCAAATATAGAATAAACACAATGTTTAAATAACCAATACACGCTAGTGAAAACGAAGGGAGAAATGGATAATGAATATTCCAGAGAAACAGGGAGCATTGGACACAAAACGAAAACAAATAAAACAAAGAAACACAACAAAGATAACACAAAAGATGAGCAACACGCCCCCCACAAATACGTGTTCGAGAAGAGTAAGATGAGCAACATGCTCCCCACAAATACGTGTTCGAGAAGAGTAAGATGAGCTACACGCCCCTCACAAATATGTGTTCGAGAAGGGTGAGATGAGCAACACGCTCCCCACAAATACGTGTTCGTGAAGAGTGAGATGAGCAACACGCCCCCCACAAACACGTGCTCGAGAAGAGCGAGATGAGCAACACGCCCCCCACAAATACGTGTTCGAGAAGAGTGAGATGAGCAACACGCCCCCCAGAAATACGTGTTCGAGAAGAGTCAGATGAGCAACACGCCCCCCACAAATACGTGTTCTAGAAGAGTGAGATGAGCAACACACCCCCACAAATACGTGTTCGAGAAGAGTGAGGTGAGCAACACGCCCCCCACAAATACATGTTCGAGAAGAGTGAGATGAGCAACACGCCCCTCACAAATACGTGTTCGAGAAGGGTGAGATGAGCAACACGCCCTCACTAATACGCGTTCGAGAAGAGTGAGATGAGCAACACGCCCACCACAAATACGTGTTCGAGAAGAGTGAGATGAGCAACACGCCCCCACAAATACGTGTTCGAGGAGAGTGAGATGAGCAACACGCCCCCCACAAATACGTGTTCGAGAAGAGTGAGATGAGCAACACGCCCCCCACAAATACGTGTTCGAGAAGGGTGAGATGAGCAACACGCCCCCCACAAATACGTGTTCGAGAAGAGTGAGATGAGCAACACGCCCCCCACAAATACGTGTTCGAGAAGAGGGAGATGAGCAACACGCCCCCCACAAATACGTTTTCGAGAAGAGTAAGATGAGCAGCACGCCCCCACAAATACGTGTTCGAGAAGAGTGAGATGAGCAACACCCCACAAATACCTGTTCGAGAAGAGTGAGTTGAGCAACACGCCCCCCACAAATACGTGTTCGAGAAGAGTGAGATGAGCAACACGCCCCCCCACAAATACGTGTTCGAGAAGAGTGAGATGAGCAACACGCCCCCTACAAATACGTGTTCGAGAAGAGCGAGATGAGCAGCACGCCCCCCACAAATACGTGTTCGAGGAGAGTGAGATGAGCAACACGCACCCCACAAATACGTGTTCTAGAAGAGTGAGATGAGCAACAAACCCCCACACATACGTGTTCGAGAAGAGTGAGGTGAGCAACACGACCCCACAAATACGTGTTCGAGAAGAGTGAGATGAGCAACACGCCCGCCACAAATACGTGTTCGAGAAGGGTGAGATGAGAAACACGCCCCCCACAAATACGTGTTCGAGAAGAGTGAGATGAGCAACACGCCCCCCACAAATACGTGTTCTAGAAGAGTGAGATGAGTAACACACCCCCACAAATACGTGTTCGAGAAGAGTGAGGTGAGCAACACGCCCCCCACAAATACGTGTTCGAGAAGAGTGAGATGAGCAACACGCCCGCCACAAATACGTGTTCGAGAAGGGTGAGATGAGCAACACGACCCCCACAAATACGTGTTCGAGAAGAGTGAGATTAGCAACACGCCCCCCACAAATACGTGTTCGAGAAGAGTGAGATGAGCAATACGCCCCCACAAATACGTGTTCGAGAAGAGTGAGATGAGCAACACGCCCCCCAAAAAGACGTGTTCGAGAAGGGTGAGATGAGCAACACGCCCCCCAGAAATACGCGTTCGAGAAGAGTGAGATGAGAATCACGCCCCCTTACAAATACGTGTTCGAGAAGAGTGAGATGAGCAACACGTCCCCCACAAATACGTGTTGGAGAAGAGTGAGAAGAGCAACACGCCCCCACAAATACGTGTTCGAGAAGAGTCAGATGAGCAACACGCCCCCCACAAATACGTGTTGGAGAAGAGTGAGATGAGCAACACGCCCCCACAAATACGTGTTCGAGAAGAGTGAGATGAGCAACACGCCCCCCACAAATACGTGTTCGAGGAGAGTGAGATGAGCAACACGCCCCCCACAAATTCGTGTTCGAGAAGGGTGAGATGAGCAACACGCTCCCCACAAATACGTGTTCGAGAAGAGTGAGATGAGTAACACGCCCCCCACAAATACGTGTTCGAGAAAAGTGAGATGAGCAACACGCCCCCACAAATACGTGTTCGAGAAGGGTGAGATGAGCAACACGCCCCCCACAAATACGTGTTCTAGAAGAGTGAGATGAGTAACACCCCCCCACAAATACGTGTTCGAGAAGAGTGAGGTGAGCAACACGCCCCCCACAAATACGTGTTCGAGAAGAGTGAGATGAGCAACACGCCCGCCACAAATACGTGTTCGAGAAGGGTGAGATGAGCAACACGACCCCCACAAATACGTGTTCGAGAAGAGTGAGATTAGCAACACGCCCCCCACAAATACGTGTTCGAGAAGAGTGAGATGAGCAATACGCCCCCACAAATACGTGTTCGAGAAGAGTGAGATGAGCAACACGCCCCCCACAAAGACGTGTTCGAGAAGGGTGAGATGAGCAACACGCCCCCCACAAATACGCGTTCGAGAAGAGTGAGATGAGAAACACGCTCCCCACAAATACGTGTTCGTGAAGAGTGAGATGAGCAACACGCCCCCCACAAACACGTGCTCGAGAAGAGCGAGATGAGCAACACGCCCCCCACAAATACGTGTTCGAGAAGAGTGAGATGAGCAACACGCCCCCCACAAATACATGTTCGAGAAGAGTGAGATGAGCAACACGCCCCTCACAAATACGTGTTCGAGAAGGGTGAGATGAGCAACACGCCCTCACTAATACGCGTTCGAGAAGAGTGAGATGAGCAACACGCCCACCACAAATACATGTTCGAGAACAGTGAGATGAGCAACACGCCCCCACAAATACGTGTTCGAGGAGAGTGAGATGAGCAACACGCCCCCCACAAATACGTGTTCGAGAAGAGTGAGATGAGCAACACGCCCCCCACAAATACGTGTTCGAGAAGGGTGAGATGAGCAACACGCCCCCCACAAATACGTGTTCGAGAAGAGTGAGATGAGCAACACGCCCCCCACAAATACGTGTTCGAGAAGAGGGAGATGAGCAACACGCCCCCCATAAATACGTTTTCGAGAAGAGTAAGATGAGCAGCACGCCCCCACAAATACGTGTTCGAGAAGAGTGAGATGAGCAACACCCCACAAATACCTGTTCGAGAAGAGTGAGATGAGCAACACGCCCCCCACAAATACGTGTTCGAGAAGAGTGAGATGAGCAACACGCCCCCCCACAAATACGTGTTCGAGAAGAGTGAGATGAGCAGCACGCCCCCCACAAATACGTGTTCGAGGAGAGTGAGATGAGCAACACGCACCCCACAAATACGTGTTCTAGAAGAGTGAGATGAGCAACAAACCTCCACACATACGTGTTCGAGAAGAGTGAGGTGAGCAACACGACCCCACAAATACGTGTTCGAGAAGAGTGAGATGAGCAACACGCCCGCCACAAATACGTGTTCGAGAAGGGTGAGATGAGAAACACGCCCCCCACAAATACGTGTTCGAGAAGAGTGAGATGAGCAACACGCCCCCCACAAATACGTGTTCTAGAAGAGTGAGATGAGTAACACACCCCCACAAATACGTGTTCGAGAAGAGTGAGGTGAGCAACACGCCCCCCACAAATACGTGTTCGAGAAGAGTGAGATGAGCAACACGCCCGCCACAAATACGTGTTCGAGAAGGGTGAGATGAGCAACACGACCCCCACAAATACGTGTTCGAGAAGAGTGAGATTAGCAACACGCCCCCCACAAATAGGTGTTCGAGAAGAGTGAGATGAGCAATACGCCCCCACAAATACGTGTTCGAGAAGAGTGAGATGAGCAACACGCCCCCCACAAAGACGTGTTCGAGAAGGGTGAGATGAGCAACACGCCCCCCACAAATACGCGTTCGAGAAGAGTGAGATGAGAATCACGCCCCCTTACAAATACGTGTTCGAGAAGAGTGAGATGAGCAACACGTCCCCCACAAATACGTGTTGGAGAAGAGTGAGAAGAGCAACACGCCCCCACAAATACGTGTTCGAGAAGAGTCAGATGAGCAACACGCCCCCCACAAATACGTGTTGGAGAAGAGTGAGATGAGCAACACGCCCCCACAAATACGTGTTCGAGAAGAGTGAGATGAGCAACACGCCCCCCACAAATACGTGTTCGAGGAGAGTGAGATGAGCAAGACGCCCCCCACAAATTCGTGTTCGAGAAGGGTGAGATGAGCAACACGTTCCCCACAAATACGTGTTCGAGAAGAGTGAGATGAGTAACACGCCCCCCACAAATACGTGTTCGAGAAAAGTGAGATGAGCAACACGCCCCCACAAATACGTGTTCGAGAAGGGTGAGATGAGAAACACGCCCCCCACAAATACGTGTTCGAGAAGAGTGAGATGAGCAACACGCCCCCCACAAATACGTGTTCTAGAAGAGTGAGATGAGTAACACCCCCCCACAAATACGTGTTCGAGAAGAGTGAGGTGAGCAACACGCCCCCCACAAATACGTGTTCGAGAAGAGTGAGATGAGCAACACGCCCGCCACAAATACGTGTTCGAGAAGGGTGAGATGAGCAACACGACCCCCACAAATACGTGTTCGAGAAGAGTGAGATTAGCAACACGCCCCCCACAAATACGTGTTCGAGAAGAGTGAGATGAGCAATACGCCCCCACAAATACGTGTTCGAGAAGAGTGAGATGAGCAACACGCCCCCCACAAAGACGTGTTCGAGAAGGGTGAGATGAGCAACACGCCCCCCACAAATACGCGTTCGAGAAGAGTGAGATGAGAAACACGCCCCCTTACAAATACGTGTTCGAGAAGAGTGAGATGAGAAACACGCCCGCCACAAATACGTGTTCGAGAAGGGTGAGATGAGAAACACGCCCCCCACAAATACGTGTTCGAGAAGAGTGAGATGAACAACACGCCCCCCACAAATACGTGTTTTAGAAGAGTGAGATGAGTAACACACCCCCACAAATACGTGTTCGAGAAGAGTGAGGTGAGCAACACGCCCCCCACAAATACGTGTTCGAGAAGAGTGAGATGAGCAACACGCACGCCACAAATACGTGTTCGAGAAGGGTGAGATGAGCAACACGACCCCCACAAATACGTGTTCGAGAAGAGTGAGATGAGCAATACGCCCCCCACAAATACGTGTTCGAGAAGAGTGAGATGAGCAACACGCCCCCCACAAATACGTGTTCGAGAAGAGTGAGATGAGCAACGCGCCCCCCACAAATACGTGTTCGAGAAGAGTGAGATGAGCAACACGCCCCCCACAAATACGTGTTCGAGAAGAGTGAGATGAGCAACACGCCCCCCACAAATACGTGTTCTAGAAGAGTGAGATGAGCAACACACCCCCACAAATACGTGTTCGAGAAGAGTGAGGTGAGCAACACGCCCCCCACAAATACCTGTTCGAGAAGAGTGAGATGAGCAACACGCCCACCACAAATACGTGTTCGAGAAGGGTGAGATGAGCAACACGCCCCCCACAAATACGTGTTCAAGAAGAGTGAGATGAGCAATACGCCCCCCACAAATACGTGTTCGAGAAGAATGAGATGAGCAACACGCCCCCGACAAATACGTGTTCGAGAAGAGTGAGATGAGCAACACGCCCCCACAAATACGTGTTCGAGAAGGGTGAGTTGAGCAACACGCCCCCCACAAATACGCGTTCGAGAAGAGTGAGATGAGCAACTAGCCCCCCACAAATACGTGTTCGAGAAGAGTGAGATGAGCAACACGTCCCCTACAAATACGTGTTCGAGAAGAGCGAGATGAGCAGCACGCCCCCCACAAATACGTGTTCGAGAAGAGTGAGATGAGCAACACGCCCCCCACAAATACGTGTTCGAGAAGAGTGAGATGAGCAACACGCCCCCCACAAATACGTGTTCGAGGAGAGTGAGATGAGCAACACGCACCCCACAAATACGTGTTCTAGAAGAGTGAGATGAGCAACACACCTCCACACATACGTGTTCGAGAAGAGTGAGGTGAGCAACACGACCCCACAAATACGTGTTCGAGAAGAGTGAGATGAGAAACACGCCCGCCACAAATACGTGTTCGAGAAGGGTGAGATGAGAAACACGCCCCCCACAAATACGTGTTCGAGAAGAGTGAGATGAACAACACGCCCCCCACAAATACGTGTTTTAGAAGAGTGAGATGAGTAACACACCCCCACAAATACGTGTTCGAGAAGAGTGAGGTGAGCAACACGCCCCCCACAAATACGTGTTCGAGAAGAGTGAGATGAGCAAAACGCACGCCACAAATACGTGTTCGAGAAGGGTGAGATGAGCAACACGACCCCCACAAATACGTGTTCGAGAAGAGTGAGATGAGCAACACGCCCCCCACAAATACGTGTTCGAGAAGAGTGAGATGAGCAACACGCCCCCACAAATACGTGTTCGAGAAGAGTGAGATGAGCAACACGCCCCCACAAATACGTGTTCGAGAAGAGTGAGATGAGCAACACGCCCCCCACAAATACGTGTTCGAGAAGAGTGAGATGAGCAACACGCCCCCCACAAATACCTGTTCGAGAAGAGCGAGATGAGCAACGCGCCCCCCACAAATACGTGTTCGAGAAGAGTGAGATGAGCAACACGCCCCCCACAAATAGGTGTTCGAGAAGAGTGAGATGAGCAACACGCCCCCCACAAATACGTGTTCGAGAAGAGTGAGGTGAGCAACACGCCCCCCACAAATACGTGTTCGAGAAGAGTGAGGTGAGCAACACGCCCCCCACAAATACGTGTTCGAGAAGAGTGAGATGAGCAACACACCCCCACAAATACGTGTTCGAGAAGAGTGAGGTGAGCAACACGCCCCCCACAAATACGTGTTCGAGAAGAGTGAGATGAGCAACACGCCCACCACAAATACGTGTTCGAGAAGAGTGAGATGAGCAACACGTCCCCCACAAATACGTGTTGGAGAAGAGTGAGAAGAGCAACACGCCCCCACAAATACGTGTTCGAGAAGAGTCAGATGAGCAACACGCCCCCCACAAATACGTGTTGGAGAAGAGTGAGATGAGCAACACGCCCCCACAAATACGTGTTCGAGAAGAGTGAGATGAGCAACACGCCCCCACAAATACGTGTTCGAGGAGAGTGAGATGAGCAACACGCCCCCCCACAAATTCGTGTTCGAGAAGGGTGAGATGAGCAACACGCTCCCCACAAATACGTGTTCGAGAAGAGTGAGATGAGTAACACGCCCCCCACAAATACGTGTTCGAGAAAAGTGAGATGAGCAACACGCCCCCACAAATACGTGTTCGAGAAGGGTGAGATGAGAAACACGCCCCCCACAAATACGTGTTCGAGAAGAGTGAGATGAGCAACACGCCCCCCACAAATACGTGTTCTAGAAGAGTGAGATGAGTAACACCCCCCCACAAATACGTGTTCGAGAAGAGTGAGGTGAGCAACACGCCCCCCACAAATACGTGTTCGAGAAGAGTGAGATGAGCAACACGCCCGCCACAAATACGTGTTCGAGAAGGGTGAGATGAGCAACACGACCCCCACAAATACGTGTTCGAGAAGAGTGAGATTAGCAACACGCCCCCCACAAATACGTGTTCGAGAAGAGTGAGATGAGCAATACGCCCCCACAAATACGTGTTCGAGAAGAGTGAGATGAGCAACACGCCCCCCACAAAGACGTGTTCGAGAAGGGTGAGATGAGCAACACGCCCCCCACAAATACGCGTTCGAGAAGAGTGAGATGAGAAACACGCCCCCTTACAAATACGTGTTCGAGAAGAGTGAGATGAGCAATACGTCCCCCACAAATATGTGTTGGAGAAGAGTGAGAAGAGCAACACGCCCCCACAAATACGTGTTCGAGAAGAGTCAGATGAGCAACACGCCCCCCACAAATACGTGTTCGAGAAGAGTGAGATGAGCAACACGCCCCCACAAATACGTGTTCGAGAAGAGTGAGATGAGCAACACGCCCCCCACAAATACGTGTTCGAGGAGAGTGAGATGAGCAACACGCCCCCCACAAATTCGTGTTCGAGAAGGGTGAGATGAGCAACACGCTCCCCACAAATACGTGTTCGAGAAGAGTGAGATGAGTAACACGCCCCCCACAAATACGTGTTCGAGAAGAGTGAGATGAGCAACACGCCCCCACAAATACGTGTTCGAGAAGAGTGAGATGAGCAACACGCCCCCCACAAATACGTGTTCGAGAAGAGTGAGATGAGCAACACGCCCCCCACAAATACGTGTTCGAGAAGAGTGAGATGAGCAACACGTCCCCCACAAATACGTGTTCGAGAAGAGTGAGATGAGCAACACGCCCCCACAAATACGTGTTCGAGAAGAGTGAGATGAGCAACACGCCCCCACAAATACGTGTTCGAGAAGAGTGAGATGAGCAACACGCCCCCCACAAATACGTGTTCGAGGAGAGTGAGATGAGCAACACGCCCCCCACAAATACGTGTTCGAGAAGAGCGAGATGAGCAACGCGCCCCCCACAAATACGTGTTCGAGAAGAGTGAGATGAGCAACACGCCCCCCACAAATACGTGTTCGAGAAGAGTGAGATGAGCAACACGCCCCCCAAAATACGTGTTCTAGAAGAGTGAGATGAGCAACACACCCCCACAAATACGTGTTCGAGAAGAGTGAGGTGAGCAACACTCCCCCCACAAATACCTGTTCGAGAAGAGTGAGATGAGCAACACGCCCACCACAAATACGTGTTCGAGAAGGGTGAGATGAGCAACACGCCCCCCACAAATACGTGTTCGAGAAAAGTGAGATGAGCAACACGCCCCCACAAATACGTGTTCGAGAAGGGTGAGATGAGAAACACGCCCCCCACAAATACGTGTTCGAGAAGAGTGAGATGAGCAACACGCCCCCCACAAATACGTGTTCTAGAAGAGTGAGATGAGTAACACCCCCCCACAAATACGTGTTCGAGAAGAGTGAGGTGAGCAACACGCCCCCCACAAATACGTGTTCGAGAAGAGTGAGGTGAGCAACACGCCCCCCACAAATACGTGTTCGAGAAGAGTGAGATGAGCAACACACCCCCACAAATACGTGTTCGAGAAGAGTGAGGTGAGCAACACGCCCCCCACAAATACGTGTTCGAGAAGAGTGAGATGAGCAACACGCCCACCACAAATACGTGTTCGAGAAGAGTGAGATGAGCAACACGTCCCCCACAAATACGTGTTGGAGAAGAGTGAGAAGAGCAACACGCCCCCACAAATACGTGTTCGAGAAGAGTCAGATGAGCAACACGCCCCCCACAAATACGTGTTGGAGAAGAGTGAGATGAGCAACACGCCCCCACAAATACGTGTTCGAGAAGAGTGAGATGAGCAACACGCCCCCACAAATACGTGTTCGAGGAGAGTGAGATGAGCAACACGCCCCCCCACAAATTCGTGTTCGAGAAGGGTGAGATGAGCAACACGCTCCCCACAAATACGTGTTCGAGAAGAGTGAGATGAGTAACACGCCCCCCACAAATACGTGTTCGAGAAAAGTGAGATGAGCAACACGCCCCCACAAATACGTGTTCGAGAAGGGTGAGATGAGAAACACGCCCCCCACAAATACGTGTTCGAGAAGAGTGAGATGAGCAACACGCCCCCCACAAATACGTGTTCTAGAAGAGTGAGATGAGTAACACCCCCCACAAATACGTGTTCGAGAAGAGTGAGGTGAGCAACACGCCCCCCACAAATACGTGTTCGAGAAGAGTGAGATGAGCAACACGCCCGCCACAAATACGTGTTCGAGAAGGGTGAGATGAGCAACACGACCCCCACAAATACGTGTTCGAGAAGAGTGAGATTAGCAACACGCCCCCCACAAATACGTGTTCGAGAAGAGTGAGATGAGCAATACGCCCCCACAAATACGTGTTCGAGAAGAGTGAGATGAGCAACACGCCCCCCACAAAGACGTGTTCGAGAAGGGTGAGATGAGCAACACGCCCCCCACAAATACGCGTTCGAGAAGAGTGAGATGAGAAACACGCCCCCTTACAAATACGTGTTCGAGAAGAGTGAGATGAGCAATACGTCCCCCACAAATATGTGTTGGAGAAGAGTGAGAAGAGCAACACGCCCCCACAAATACGTGTTCGAGAAGAGTCAGATGAGCAACACGCCCCCCACAAATACGTGTTCGAGAAGAGTGAGATGAGCAACACGCCCCCACAAATACGTGTTCGAGAAGAGTGAGATGAGCAACACGCCCCCCACAAATACGTGTTCGAGGAGAGTGAGATGAGCAACACGCCCCCCACAAATTCGTGTTCGAGAAGGGTGAGATGAGCAACACGCTCCCCACAAATACGTGTTCGAGAAGAGTGAGATGAGTAACACGCCCCCCACAAATACGTGTTCGAGAAGAGTGAGATGAGCAACACGCCCCCACAAATACGTGTTCGAGAAGAGTGAGATGAGCAACACGCCCCCCACAAATACGTGTTCGAGAAGAGTGAGATGAGCAACACGCCCCCCACAAATACGTGTTCGAGAAGAGTGAGATGAGCAACACGTCCCCCACAAATACGTGTTCGAGAAGAGTGAGATGAGCAACACGCCCCCACAAATACGTGTTCGAGAAGAGTGAGATGAGCAACACGCCCCCACAAATACGTGTTCGAGAAGAGTGAGATGAGCAACACGCCCCCCACAAATACGTGTTCGAGGAGAGTGAGATGAGCAACACGCCCCCCACAAATACGTGTTCGAGAAGAGCGAGATGAGCAACGCGCCCCCCACAAATACGTGTTCGAGAAGAGTGAGATGAGCAACACGCCCCCCACAAATACGTGTTCGAGAAGAGTGAGATGAGCAACACGCCCCCCAAAATACGTGTTCTAGAAGAGTGAGATGAGCAACACACCCCCACAAATACGTGTTCGAGAAGAGTGAGGTGAGCAACACTCCCCCCACAAATACCTGTTCGAGAAGAGTGAAATGAGCAACACGCCCACCACAAATACGTGTTCGAGAAGGGTGAGATGAGCAACACGCCCCCCACAAATACGTGTTCAAGAAGAGTGAGA
Source organism: Bathymodiolus brooksi (assembly GCA_963680875.1). NCBI lineage: Eukaryota > Metazoa > Mollusca > Bivalvia > Mytilida > Modiolidae > Bathymodiolus > Bathymodiolus brooksi. The sequence continues at coordinate 124,863,878 of OY804577.1, read as the reverse complement.
TGAGCAATACGCCCCCCACAAATACGTGTTCGAGAAGAGTGAGATGAGCAACACGCCCCCACAAATACGTGTTCGAGAAGGGTGAGTTGAGCAACACGCCCCCCACAAATACGCGTTCGAGAAGAGTGAGATGAGCAACTAGCCCCCCACAAATACGTGTTCGAGAAGAGTGAGATGAGCAACACGTCCCCTACAAATACGTGTTCGAGAAGAGCGAGATGAGCAGCACGCCCCCCACAAATACGTGTTCGAGAAGAGTGAGATGAGCAACACGCCCCCCACAAATACGTGTTCGAGAAGAGTGAGATGAGCAACACGCCCCCCACAAATACGTGTTCGAGGAGAGTGAGATGAGCAACACGCACCCCACAAATACGTGTTCTAGAAGAGTGAGATGAGCAACACACCTCCACACATACGTGTTCGAGAAGAGTGAGGTGAGCAACACGACCCCACAAATACGTGTTCGAGAAGAGTGAGATGAGAAACACGCCCGCCACAAATACGTGTTCGAGAAGGGTGAGATGAGAAACACGCCCCCCACAAATACGTGTTCGAGAAGAGTGAGATGAACAACACGCCCCCCACAAATACGTGTTTTAGAAGAGTGAGATGAGTAACACACCCCCACAAATACGTGTTCGAGAAGAGTGAGGTGAGCAACACGCCCCCCACAAATACGTGTTCGAGAAGAGTGAGATGAGCAACACGCCCGCCACAAATACGTGTTCGAGAAGGGTGAGATGAGCAACACGACCCCCACAAATACGTGTTCGAGAAGAGTGAGATGAGCAACACGCCCCCCACAAATACGTGTTCGAGAAGAGTGAGATGAGCAACACGCCCCCACAAACACGTGTTCGAGAAGAGTGAGATGAGCAACACGCCCCCACAAATACGTGTTCGAGAAGAGTGAGATGAGCAACACGCCCCCCACAAATACGTGTTCGAGAAGAGTGAGATGAGCAACACGCCCCCCACAAATACCTGTTCGAGAAGAGCGAGATGAGCAACGCGCCCCCCACAAATACGTGTTCGAGAAGAGTGAGATGAGCACACGCCCCCCACAAATACGTGTTCGAGAAGAGTGAGATGAGCAACACGCCCCCCACAAATACGTGTTCGAGAAGAGTGAGGTGAGCAACACGCCCCCCACAAATACGTGTTCGAGAAGAGTGAGGTGAGCAACACGCCCCCCACAAATACGTGTTCGAGAAGAGTGAGATGAGCAACACACCCCCACAAATACGTGTTCGAGAAGAGTGAGGTGAGCAACACGCCCCCCACAAATACGTGTTCGAGAAGAGTGAGATGAGCAACACGCCCACCACAAATACGTGTTCGAGAAGGGTGAGATGAGCAACACTCCCCCCACAAATACGTGTTCATGAAGAGTGAGATGAGCAATACGCCCCCCACAAATACGTGTTCGAGAAGAGTGAGATGAGCAACACGCCCCCCACAAATACGTGTTCGAGAAGAGTGAGATGAGCAACACGCCCCCACAAATACGTGTTCGAGAAGGGTGAGTTGAGCAACACGCCCCCCACAAATACGCGTTCGAGAAGAGTGAGATGAGCAACACGCCCCCCACAAATACGTGTTCGAGAAGAGTGAGATGAGCAACACGTCCCCTACAAATACGTGTTCGAGAAGAGCGAGATGAGCAGCACGCCCCCCACAAATACGTGTTTGAGAAGAGTGAGATGAGCAACACGCCCCCCACAAATACGTGTTCGAGAAGAGTGAGATGAGCAACACGCCCCCCACAAATACGTGTTCGAGGAGAGTGAGATGAGCAACACGCACCCCACAAATACGTGTTCTAGAAGAGTGAGATGAGCAACACACCTCCACACATACGTGTGCGAGAAGAGTGAGGTGAGCAACACGACCCCACAAATACGTGTTCGAGAAGAGTGAGATGAGAAACACGCCCGCCACAAATACGTGTTCGAGAAGGGTGAGATGAGAAACACGCCCCCCACAAATACGTGTTCGAGAAGAGTGAGATGAGCAACACGCCCCCCACAAATACGTGTTCTAGAAGAGTGAGATGAGTAACACACCCCCACAAATACGTGTTCGAGAAGAGTGAGGTGAGCAACACGCCCCCCACAAATACGTGTTCGAGAAGAGTGAGATGAGCAACACGCCCGCCACAAATACGTGTTCGAGAAGGGTGAGATGAGCAACACGACCCCCACAAATACGTGTTCGAGAAGAGTGAGATGAGCAATACGCCCCCCACAAATACGTGTTCGAGAACAGTGAGATGAGCAATACGCCCCCACAAATACGTGTTCGAGAAGAGTGAGATGAGCAACATGCCCCCCACAAAGACGTGTTCGAGAAGGGTGAGATGAGCAACACGCCCCCCACAAATACGCGTTCGAGAAGAGTGAGATGAGCAACACGCCCCCCACAAATACGTGTTTGAGAAGAGTGAGATGAGCAACACATCCCCCACAAATACGTGTTGGAGAAGAGTGAGAAGAGCAACACGCCCCCACAAATACGTGTTCGAGAAGAGTGAGATGAGCAACACGCCCCCCACAAATACGTGTTGGAGAAGAGTGAGATGAGCAACACGACCCCCACAAATACTTGTTCGAGAAGAGTGAGATGAGCAACACGCACCCCACAAATACGTGTTCGAGGAGAGTGAGATGAGCAACACGCCCCCCACAAATTCGTGTTCGAGAAGGGTGAGATGAGCAACACGCCCCCCACAAATACGTGTTCGAGAAGAGTGAGATGAGTAACACGCCCCCCACAAATACGTGTTCGAGAAGATTGAGATGAGCAACACGCCCCCACAAATACGTGTTCGAGAAGAGTGAGATGAGCAACACGCCCCCACAAATACGTGTTCGAGAAGAGTGAGGTGAGCAACACGCCCCCCACATATACCTGTTCGAGAAGAGTGAGATGACCAACACGCCCACCACAAATACGTGTTCGAGAAGGGTGAGATGAGCAACACGCCCCCCACAAATACGTGTTCGAGTAGAGTGAGATGAGCAATACGCCCCCCACAAATACGTGTTCGAGAAGAGTGAGATGAGCAACACGCCCCCCACAAATACGTGTTCGAGAAGAGTGAGATGAGCAACACGCCCCCACAAATACGTGTTCGAGAAGGGTGAGTTGAGCAACACGCCCCCACAAATACGCGTTCGAGAAGAGTGAGATGAGCAACACGCCCCCCACAAATACGTGTTCGAGAAGAGTGAGATGAGCAACACGCTCCCTACAAATACGTGTTCGAAAAGATCGAGACGAGCAGCACGCCCCCCACAAATACGTGTTCGAGAAGAGTGAGATGAGCAACACGCCCCCCACAAATACGTGTTCGAGAAGAGTGAGATGAGCAACACGCCCCCCACAAATACGTGTTCGAGGAGAGTGAGATGAGTAACACGACCCCCACAAATACTTGTTCGAGAAGAGTGAGATGAGCAACACGCACCCCACAAATACGTGTTCGAGGAGAGTGAGATGAGCAACACGCCCCCCACAAATTCGTGTTCGAGAAGGGTGAGATGAGCAACACGCCCCCCACAAATACGTGTTCGAGAAGAGTGAGATGAGTAACACGCCCCCCACAAATACGTGTTCGAGAAGATTGAGATGAGCAACACGCCCCCACAAATACGTGTTCGAGAAGAGTGAGATGAGCAACACGCCCCCACAAATACGTGTTCGAGAAGAGTGAGGTGAGCAACACGCCCCCCACATATACCTGTTCGAGAAGAGTGAGATGACCAACACGCCCACCACAAATACGTGTTCGAGAAGGGTGAGATGAGCAACACGCCCCCCACAAATACGTGTTCGAGTAGAGTGAGATGAGCAATACGCCCCCCACAAATACGTGTTCGAGAAGAGTGAGATGAGCAACACGCCCCCCACAAATACGTGTTCGAGAAGAGTGAGATGAGCAACACGCCCCCACAAATACGTGTTCGAGAAGGGTGAGTTGAGCAACACGCCCCCACAAATACGCGTTCGAGAAGAGTGAGATGAGCAACACGCCCCCCACAAATACGTGTTCGAGAAGAGTGAGATGAGCAACACGCTCCCTACAAATACGTGTTCGAAAAGATCGAGACGAGCAGCACGCCCCCCACAAATACGTGTTCGTGAAGAGTGAGATGAGCAACACGCCCCCCACAAATACGTGTTCGAGAAGAGTGAGATGAGCAACACGCCCCCCACAAATACGTGTTCGAGGAGAGTGAGATGAGCAACACGCACCCCACAAATACGTGTTCTAGAAGAGTGAGATGAGCAACACACTCCCACACATACGTGTTCGAGAAGAGTGAGGTGAGCAACACGACCCCACAAATACGTGTTCGAGAAGGGTGAGATGAGCAACACGACCCCCACAAATACGTGTTCGAGAAGAGTGAGATGAGCAACACGCCCCCCACAAATACGTGTTCGAGAAGAGTGAGATGAGCAACACGCCCCCACAAACACGTGTTCGAGAAGAGTGAGATGAGCAACACGCCCCCACAAATACGTGTTCGAGAAGAGAGAGATGAGCAACACGCCCCCCACAAATACGTGTTCGAGAAGAGTGAGATGAGCAACACGCCCCCCACAAATACCTGTTCGAGAAGAGCGAGATGAGCAACGCGCCCCCCACAAATACGTGTTCGAGAAGAGTGAGATGAGCAACACGCCCCCCACAAATACGTGTTCGAGAAGAGTGAGATGAGCAACACGCCCCCCACAAATACGTGTTCGAGAAGAGTGAGGTGAGCAACACGCCCCCCACAAATACGTGTTCGAGAAGAGTGAGGTGAGCAACACGCCCCCCACAAATACGTGTTCGAGAAGAGTGAGATGAGCAACACACCCCCACAAATACGTGTTCGAGAAGAGTGAGGTGAGCAACACGCCCCCCACAAATACGTGTTCGAGAAGAGTGAGATGAGCAACACGCCCACCACAAATACGTGTTCGAGAAGGGTGAGATGAGCAACACTCCCCCCACAAATACGTGTTCATGAAGAGTGAGATGAGCAATACGCCCCCCACAAATACGTGTTCGAGAAGAGTGAGATGAGCAACACGCCCCCCACAAATACGTGTTCGAGAAGAGTGAGATGAGCAACACGCCCCCACAAATACGTGTTCGAGAAGGGTGAGTTGAGCAACACGCCCCCACAAATACGCGTTCGAGAAGAGTGAGATGAGCAACACGCCCCCCACAAATACGTGTTCGAGAAGAGTGAGATGAGCAACACGTCCCCTACAAATACGTGTTCGAGAAGAGCGAGATGAGCAGCACGCCCCCCACAAATACGTGTTTGAGAAGAGTGAGATGAGCAACACGCCCCCCACAAATACGTGTTCGAGAAGAGTGAGATGAGCAACACGCCCCCCACAAATACGTGTTCGAGGAGAGTGAGATGAGCAACACGCACCCCACAAATACGTGTTCTAGAAGAGTGAGATGAGCAACACACCTCCACACATACGTGTGCGAGAAGAGTGAGGTGAGCAACACGACCCCACAAATACGTGTTCGAGAAGAGTGAGATGAGAAACACGCCCGCCACAAATACGTGTTCGAGAAGGGTGAGATGAGCAACACGCCCCCAACAAATACGTGTTCGAGAAGAGTGAGATGAGCAACACGCCCCCCACAAATACGTGTTCGAGAAGAGTGAGATGAGTAACACACCCCCACAAATACGTGTTCGAGAAGAGTGAGGTGAGCAACACGCCCCCCACAAATACGTGTTCGAGAAGAGTGAGATGAGCAACACGCCCGCCACAAATACGTGTTCGAGAAGGGTGAGATGAGCAACACGACCCCCACAAATACGTGTTCGAGAAGAGTGAGATGAGCAATACGCCCCCCACAAATACGTGTTCGAGAAGAGTGAGATGAACAATACGCCCCCACAAATACGTGTTCGAGAAGAGTGAGATGAGCAACATGCCCCCCACAAATACGTGTTCGAGAAGGGTGAGATGAGCAACACGACCCCCCACAAATACGTGTTCGAGAAGAGCGACATGAGCAACCAGCCCCCCACAAATACGTGTTCGAGAAGAGTGAGATGAGCAACACGCCCCCCACAAATACGTGTTCGAGAAGAGTGAGATGAGCAACACGCCCCTCACAAATATGTGTTCGAGAAGAGTGAGATGAGCAACACGACCCCCACAAATACGTGTTCGAGAAGAGTGAGATGAGCAACACGCCCCCCAGAAATATGTGTTCGAGAAGAGTGAGATGAGCAACACGCCCCCCACAAATACGTGTTCGAGAAGAGTGAGATGAGCAACACGCCCCCCATAAATACGTGTTCGAGAAGAGTGAGATGAGCAACACGCCCCCCACAAATACGTGTTCGAGAAGAGTGAGATGAGCAACACGCCCCCCCCCACAAATACGTGTTCGAGAAGAGTGAGATGAGGAACACGCCCCCCACAAATACGTGTTCGGGAAGAGTGAGATGAGCAACACGCCCCTACAAATACGTGTTCGAGAAGAGTGAGATGAGCAACACGCCCATCACAAATACGTGTTCGAGAAGGGTAAGATGAGCAACACGCCCCCCCCCAAATACGTGTTCGAGAAGAGTGAGATGAGCACCACCCCACCCACAAATACGTGTTCGAGAAGAGTGAGATGAGCAACACGCCCCCACAAATATGTGTTCGAGAAGAGTGAGATGACCAACACGCCCCCACTAATACGTGTTCGAGAAAGAAGAGTGAGATGAGCAACACGCCCCCCGGAAATATGTGTTTGAGAAGAGTGAGATGAGCAACACGCCCCCACAAATACGTGTTCGAGAAGAGTAAGATGAGCAACACGTCCCCCACAAATATGTGTTCGAGAAGAGTGAGATAAGCAACACGCCCCCTACAATTACTTGTTCGAGAAGAGTGAGATGAGCAACACGCCCCCCATAATTACGTGTTCGAGAAGGGTGTGATGAGCAACACGCCCCCCACAAATACGTGTTCGAGAAGAGTGATATGAGCAACGCGCCCCCCACAAATACGTGTTCGAGAAGAGTGAGATGAGCAACACGCCCCCACAAATACGTGTTCGAGAAGAGTGAGATGAGCAACACGCCCCCCACAAATACGTGTTCGAGAAGAGTGAGATGAGCAACACGCCCACCACAAATACGCGTTCGAGAAGAGTGAGATGAGCAACACGCCCCCACAAATACGTGTTCGAGAAGAGTGAGGTGAACAACACACCCCCACAAATACGTGTTCGAAAAGAGTGAGATGAGCAACACGCCCCCCACAAATATGTGTTCGAGAAGAGTGAGATGAGCAACACGCCCCCCACAAATACGTGTTCGGGAAGAGTGAGATGAGCAACACGCCCCCCACAAATACGTGTTCGAGAAGAGCGACATGAGCAACACTCCCCCACAAATACGTGTTCGAGAAGAGTGAGATGAGCAACACGCCCCTCACAAGTACGTGTTCCAGAAGAGTGAGATGAGCAACACGCCCCCCACAAATACGTGTTCGAGAAGAGTGAGATGAGCAACACGCCCCCCAGAAATATGTGTTCGAGAAGAGTGAGATGAGCAACACGCCCCCACAAATACGTGTTCGAGAAGAGTAAGATGAGCAACACGTCCACCACAAATATGTGTTCGAGAAGAGTGAGATGAGCAACACGCCCCCCACAATTACGTTTTCGAGAAGAGTGAGATGAGTAACACGTCCCCCACAAATACGTGTTCGAGAAGGGTGTGATGAGAACACGCCCCCCACAAATACGTGTTCGAGAAGAGTGAGATGAGCAACGCGCCCCCCACAAATACATGTTCGAGAAGAGTGAGATGAGCAACACGCCCCCACAAATAAGTTTTCGAGAAGAGTGAGATGAGGAACACGCCCCCCACAAATACGTGTTCGAGAAGAGTGAGATGAGCAACACGCCCACCACAAATACGCGTTCGAGAAGAGTGAGATGAGCAACACGCCCCCACAAATACGTGTTCGAGAAGAGTGAGGTGAGCAACACGCCCCTCACAAATATGTGTTCGAGAAGAGTGAGATGAGCAACACGACCCCACAAATACGTGTTCGAGAAGAGTGAGATGAGCAACACGCCCCCCAGAAATATGTTTTCGAGAAGAGTGAGATGAGCCACACGCCCCCACAAATACGTGTTCGAGAAGAGTGAGATGAGCAACACGCCCCCCACAAATACGTGTTCGAGAAGAGTGGGATGAGCAACACGCCCCCCACAAATACGTGTTCGAGAAGAGTGAGATGAGCAACACGCCCCCCCCCCCCACAAATACGTGTTCGAGAAGAGTGAGATGAGCAACACGCCCCCCACAAATACGTGTTCGGGAAGAGTGAGATGAGCAACACGCCCCCCAGAAATATGTGTTCGAGAAGAGTGAGATGAGCAACACGCCCCCACAAATACGTGTTCGAGAAGAGTAAGATGAGCAACACGTCCCCCACAAATATGTGTTCGAGAAGAGTGAGATGAGCAACACGCCCCCCACAATTACGTTTTCGAGAAGAGTGAGATGAGTAACACGTCCCCCACAAATACGTGTTCGAGAAGGGTGTGATGAGAACACGCCCCCCACAAATACGTGTTCGAGAAGAGTGAGATGAGCAACGCGCCCCCCACAAATACGTGTTCGAGAAGAGTGAGATGAGCAACACGCCCCCACAAATAAGTTTTCGAGAAGAGTGAGATGAGGAACACGCCCCCCACAAATACGTGTTCGAGAAGAGTGAGATGAGCAACACGCCCACCACAAATACGCGTTCGAGAAGAGTGAGATGAGCAACACGCCCCCACAAATACGTGTTCGAGAAGAGTGAGGTGAGCAACACGCCCCTCACAAATATGTGTTCGAGAAGAGTGAGATGAGCAACACGACCCCACAAATACGTGTTCGAGAAGAGTGAGATGAGCAACACGCCCCCCAGAAATATGTGTTCGAGAAGAGTGAGATGAGCAACACGCCCCCACAAATACGTGTTCGAGAAGAGTGAGATGAGCAACACGCCCCCCACAAATACGTGTTCGAGAAGAGTGGGATGAGCAACACGCCCCCCACAAATACGTGTTTGAGAAGAGTGAGATGAGCAACACGCCCCCCCCCCCACAAATACGTGTTCGAGAAGAGTGAGATGAGCAACACGCCCCCCACAAATACGTGTTCGAGAAGAGTGAGATGAGCAACACGCCCCCCACAAATACGTGTTCGAGAAGAGTGAGATGAGCAACACGCCCCCCCCCCCCACAAATACGTGTTCGAGAAGAGTGAGATGAGCAACACGCCCTCCACAAATACGTATTCAAGAAGAGTGAGATGAGCAACACGCCCCCCACAAATACGTGTTCGAGAAGAGTGAGATGAGCAACACGCCCCCCCCCCCCCCTCACAAATACGTGTTCGAGAAGAGTGAGATGCCCGCGTATTTCTTATAAGACACCCGCCCCGTTACTCATAATATCAGCCCAGTAAATGTATTGTCAGTGGTAGCGGACAGAAAAAACCCCCACATAAATGGGAAAAAAGATCCATTGTTATTTGAGAAATATATATTTCGTAGCGGTAAACCAGTTCGTGATGACGACGGTATAATTGTAGTAGCGGTTAGGAGCAACGTAGCCGTGTTTCAGTTGTTCTTGTGTCAGCAGCTCTGTCCAGAAATTCACTGCACGGTACACAAGATCCAGAATATTGTTGCTATATATAAAATGGGAGATACGTTAACAATGCCGATAACCTTTGAGACCAACGATTAACAGACTGTTTTGATATGGAGCTTTTGAAAGTTGTTTCTTACGTGCTACATTCAATTCTCCATACACGGGACACTGATTCCATTCCTGTCGTTGGGTTTATTGGACAAGTGAGTATTTGATGCATGCCGTTCAAACAGCCTTTTCGGAGGTGTTTGACACATGAATAAACAAAATATGAAGTCACTCTTTTAAGCATAGAATATTATATATGCTAGACCTGATGTTGCTATATCAACCAATGTATGTATTGACAGAACTTTGATGTTAGCTGGTGCATTCAACAAACACATAAAGATGCATCCACCGTACCATGGTTATTGCTCAATAGGTAAATACAACACACCATTAATGATGTATTCTTAGTATAATTCACGACGAATGAGAGACATAAATAAATAAAGACTTTCATTCATATATTTTTGTCGCATATACCATTGATCAAAAGAATGAATGAATGTCTCTCTATGTTTAATTGCTTGTAAATATTCCAAATATAGAATAAACACAATGTTTAAATTCCACAAACATTGTATACAGCGCATAGTGAGATTGAATATATACAATGATATATGTTTAATAGGTATTATAACCTGAACTGTTCCGACAGCGTGATATTTGTTTTTGGTTTTCATTTTAGGATATCGTCAATGTTCCAATCTTTCGACGTGGGGCTGATGAAAGTTATACCAGAAACACATTGTGCGCACTAAATTTGATATTTACGTTTTGATTTCAACATGTTAACCTAGTAGAACTAGTAATGTGTACATATTGTATGAGAGCAATATATCAGTTTATGTCGTTTAAGCTTGGTATTAACGTGTTGAAGTTGTGTGTAGAATATCCCCATGGGATATAATTATGACAATTTTATATATACAGTTTATTGGTAGACCTAACAATCCAGGTTAAAGTCTTTTTATCTTAAGGTCTGTTAGAAATAAGAATGTTTATCATTTACGCTGAAAGGTTGAAAATAATAATAACAAAAAAAAAAGAAGAAAAAAGCAGGCTTAGGTTTGGGATCCAATTAACCGGTGCAACCCTGTCACATATTTGCGCCTGTCCCAAGCCAGGACATATATTTCCAACGTCATATGTTGTGGTCTTTATTGTTCTGTTCAGTGAGTTAAGATGAGAGGTAATTGTAACGTTTTGTAGATATTGGTGGAATTGTTAACCGTCACTGTTTAAACTTTCTTTTCATTAAACATAAATATGAAACAGAACAGAGAGCATATTATAGTACAAGGAATAAATCATGCACCATATAATCTAGTCAGTTTTTGTAAATTCAATACCTATTTTATATTTTATCTTTAAAAGTCGACAAAATGTCAATCATATTGTCTGTTTGGTTTTACAATATGATTTATTTACAAAATAACACTCAATGTAACGATGGAAAAAAGCCAGATTTCAAATTTCTCGGGGAATATTGCTTACAAAAAAAGAAAACCATCTGGTTAAGAACTGTTGAATAATGAATGTACATCATCTTAAGTGGACGCTTTACTGATGTCTTACACACATGTACCACTTGTATACCACATGGCTCTATAAGAATGACAAAGTTATGGTACATCTAATTTATATAATGGCGTAAAAGCTGATGATTTATCGTATAATAAATAAATAATTCACAATAGTATCGAAAATAAAACTTAATTTATTTATATGTTTGTCTGTTATACGTCAAAACTCTTTGTAATGGTCACAAATTCCAATTACAAATGTACAATAAGAATAAATATGAAACAGTTTTATTTCGGGAAACTGATCCAAGAAATAATAATAAAAAATAAAAAAAAATGTCTTTGAAGTCGATACTTGACAATGAGAGCAGTTTTAACTGTTTCACAATATACAATATTTACAAATTGTTTCATTACAGAACATGTTTTCTACTGCAATAGAAAATGCACTCAAACATATGGAGGTTTCATATGATGAGTCGTAATAAAGCAATTTGAGGAATGATCTGACTAGGGTTAATGTAACCATCTTCAAAATAGCTAAAAGGAACATAATTTTATAGCCTTATTGCAATTGTACCGAGAAAATTACCTTACATTACTGGTCAATTATCTTCAATATTCTATGCCAACTCCAGTACTATTTAGGGTTATGGACGTGTGTGTTTAACGTAACTTTCAAAAATAGTTACTTTCTATCGCGGCGATCAGTGCTATTGCGAATAACAGGCCATCATCATCACATAATGTTGAATCGAGTTCACCTCGTCACGAGTGGGAATCTCATCTCGCAACATTATGAGTGATTGGTACTGAATATTAATAAGATATATGCAAATCCAGCTGCAATGTGATCATAGTAAATGCTACGAAATAGTGAGTGGGATAAGTAATGAACCCATAGGTTCAGCAAACAATAAAATCACTGACATTGTAAATAAATAACAGAAGCAACAGACAACCAAGTCAAATGACCCATAAAACAAGTTGTTTATATGAGGGCTCAGGTCTAATTTTCGTTTTTTGTGTTTGTTTGCGCATAGTGGTGTCCAGCACACATTGTGTTGTGGTTTTTGCTTTGCTTGTCTTCTTCTTGTGTCTTGTGTATGGTGGTGTCCAACTCATATTGTGTTGTGTCTTTTGCTTTATTTGTCTTGTGTACCCAATGTTGACAGTTTCACTGGATTGTCCATTCCAGATTGCACCTTCGGTTTCTCTAACCTTTATTTTCCCCGCCACTTTTAATTGACGTGCCTGTTATAAACCAGGAAAGTGAGCGATGATATATATGGGTGTTGAGGATATCGACATTGCCTCTCTCTACGATTTTCATGACCAATAATGCAGTTTAAAGGTGTTATTTAGGCATGTCTATTGGCGGACAGCTAAGATTGTCATATAATAAACTATAACATAAACAGAATTGAATATTAGCCTTGTAACATGGGCGGACCACCAACGAACACTTCTAGCAATATGTTGCTTATTATGAACTGCTACATGAATTTACATCATCATCGAATATCTAAATATAATGCTGAATATTAACCGCCAACGTCATCTAACGTGAACTAATTGTTTATTGGCTTATCTATTTATTTATGTATAATCAAGTGATTATTATTGTTTTATTATATACAACATACATGTAATATACATCTGCTCTGAAGCATCATATGTGTGTGAAATTGTTTCGTGGGTACGATTATATATTACCGTCATCAACTCATTTGTTAAACAGTCACTGAGGGCACTACCTGTTGCAGAATGCATCACTATACTTTTATTTGTATACATTTAGGTATATTTCCATTGGATAGATGATCATTTAAAGTCATTATTATTTATGTTTAATGACCAGTAAAGTTTTATTTGATATATTCTACGTTTCGTTCATGGTTCCGACTAACTAAAGGTTCCTTGTCGTTCGAACTATCTCTCGGATATTTCCACAAACATTAAAACAAAGAGTGGAATTAAAAACAAATATATTTTGGCTATCCTGTCTATGCCCTTTGATTATGGTGCTTCCAAAGACTTTACAATAATCTGACTTTCCAATCTTTCAATTTTGAGGGTACACGATGAAGGTTTATCATTAATCTAATAAGTCCTAATTGGGGCATTTTGGTATTGGTCTAAAAGAGACCTGTCAGTTAAGATGTGTTCTACATTCGTGTAAGACATCAAATATTGAAGCGCTCAAATGTCAAATTAAGATTGAATCTAATATTTGTTTATTTCTGGTCTTCGAGTCAAATCTTCTTTGGCAGATTTACTTTTGAAGAAAATAATGTTTTTATCTCCCTCCAGCGCCGTCGTACTTTTACATAATGGTTTATTGGTTTATCGATTTAATCACTAAAAGATATTTTTTAAGAATATGATTAAAGATTCTATTCAAACGTAATAGTAATTGTACATATAAAAACGTTAAAGCTTGTTGGTGGAAATGGGCCAGTCAGACGACAGTAACATACACAAGTATGAAGGAATAGTTTGGTAAAAATGCTATCTAGATACCAAATACAATAGTAAATGAACTATCAGGATACAAAACAAATATAAAAAAGTTGAAACGAACTGTACATAAAACGTATATGTATATAAAAACAAAATAGCACTGATAATTCGTTACCTATATATATTTTGCTTCACTCAAGTTGAAGGGTTATCAAGCTAATTATGACATTCTGATGTTAAAACGAAACGTATGTTTTTGTTTGCTTGTAAACGAAAATTCAAATATGCATTTCTCGATAACGCAACAGAAATCCCAAAAACGAAACGGCATATTTACTTGAATGCGTCACTGAAAAACTTCATCATTATCATAGAAATTTGTGAACATCGAACTCACAACCCACAGCATATGGACTGATAGACACTAATTTCATTTGCTGTAAAACTCTTATGAGGGCCGTCGTGATCGTATGGTAGTCGGATTTGCAACTACCAATGCAATCAGTGCTTATCACCACTAACGTTGTGAGTTCTAATCCCGCTCATGGCGAGGTGTACTCGATACAATATTATATGATAACGTTTGTCAGTGACCTGCGGCAAGTCGCTGATTTTCTCCGGGTATTCCAATTTCCTCTGGACACCAATAAAACTGACCACGACGATATAACTGAAATATTAATGAGAGTGGCGCTAAACACCATAACCCTAACATTTACTCTATTGATAGAAAATGAAAATTGATATTCTCCCAACAGATGCAATATCATTTATTTATAAACATTAAAAGAAATAACTGATATTTGTGAGAAAGCTGATGTAACAAAATGTCATATCAGCAATGTAAAATATATTTGTAATACGCAAACATTTAGTTACAAGATAGATCTATTACTTCAGCACTAACATTATCTACATTTAAGCAAAGCAATTATCCCTCAAAGACTTAACTACCGTAAGCATTTCATAACCTTTATAAAAGAGATTTATCAAAGATGTAATATAAGTCAGACTTAGGCTTAATTGTTTTTTAACTACCAAACTAGAGAAACAACCATTAAACATACCATTTTTGATTATATCTCTACAGTGTAATTATATTTGTATTCTAGATCTTTATAGCAGTGATAACATTTACTACATGTTTTTAACTATTTATAGAGACGATAGTCTTGATGGAAATTATTTTATGTAGTTATGAGATTACATGTACATGTATTAACGTTCAATGCATTGTAAATACCAAAGACAAAAAACCCATCTGACGAATATATGTATATATTGCATAGAACGGCTCTGAAACATGTTCAAATCAGAGGATGTATATTAATGTTTCAATGATTAATTAACACTATGTATAATAGATATAAAATCCAATAAAACAAAGAACAGAGGTAAAATCTCTAACACTCAAATACATCACCTCTCATCCTCCTGGATTTGTATAGGTACTTCAATCAAAAGAGGTGGGACAAAGCTATCTTTATTGGCCAACACACATCCCCTGTTAGGTTAGTGAAATAATGCTGTAAGTATGAGTCAATTAATGACTACTCACTTATGTATCATAATTTGTATTCAGTGCGGATGTTTTTCTTATCTTTGTCCTGAATCACCTGGATGTAAACCTCCAGATCAATAAGTCGACGATGTAAGGAATATGAATCGGCATTTCAGAAAATAGAACATTGTGCCTGTCATATGCATTGCAATATATAACGCTATTGGTCAACAACACTATTAAACAATCGCGTAAATTCCATTTGTTTTTTCTAAAGCAAAAATACTCGTGTTTCGTTATTTTCTTAAACAGCGATTGTTATGCCCTTAAAAACAGAGAGTGAAATAATGTAACTAATATGCTCTTCAATGTAAAGAAACAGAAATAAGAAAGTTATTATCTATATGTATATGCATTTACGTTTGTCAATAGTAAGTAAAACGTAGATACCTAATTCAATCAATTCAGGTTATCGAAAATAATGATATGTATGCATATATACAAGTATACGATGTAAGCACGCTAATTAATAGATCTAGTCTAACAAATCTCATGCGACAGACTGGGTCAAGCAAAAGATGATACAATTAGTATTCCTGCTAAACACGCACAGTTCAAGATTTAGAACGAAGTCTTGTTGGATCGGAATTGATATATTATGTCAAAATACAAAATTCATCATTGCTATACCTGCTATATTATTATTTCAGAGTACAAGAACTGTGAGAATTCAGCTCAACGTATCTATCTAGTGTAAGAAGAGTTTAAAGATACCAAAGGGGTAATCAGAAGCCGTAAATCTAAGATACCAAAGGGGTAATCAGAAGCCGTAAATCTAAGATACCAAAGGGGTAATCAGAAGCCGTAAATCTAAGATACCAAAGGGGTAATCAGAAGTCGTAAATCTAAGATACCAAAGGGGTAATCAGAAGCCGTAGATCTAAGATACCAAAGGGGTAATCAGAAGCCGTAAATCTAAGATACCAAAGGGGTAATCAGAAGCCGTAAATCTAAGATACCAAAGGGGTAATCAGAAGCCGTAAATCTAAGATACCAAAGGGGTAATCAGAAGCCGTAAATCTAAGATACCAAAGGGGTAATCAGAAGCCGTAAATCTAAGATACCAAAGGGGTAATCAGAAGCCGTAAATCTAAGATACCAAAGGGGTAATCAGAAGTCGTAAATCTAAGATACCAAAGGGGTAATCAGAAGCCGCTAATAGGAAATACCAAGATAATACAATGGCCAAAAGAAAAAGCACAAACAATTACCCACAAAAAAACCCGTACAGAATACTAACGATTGAGCGACACGAATCCCAATAAACCCAGGAGTGATCTATACTCTGGCGAATCATCATTTAGAGAAACAATATATATATAGACAGTTAAATTCTGTTTATTAATTATGTTAGGAACACAAATGTACATTGCGGCAAGGACTTCTAAAGTGTATGTAAGTTTTTTTTACTTTTATTTCCATCACTAGAATTAGAAGCGGAACATATAGCAACATGCAATTAAATTGACTTTACTGTTACAATATTTGAACAGTAGAAAACATATCGACTTATATCAACACAACACTTTTACTGTCAATGTGTAAATAATACAGCAATCTCGTGTCAACTCAACATAGATTGCCGATAAAAGGGTATAATATCAGCTTCTCCTCTTTGATTTGTGATATTGGAACGTCTATAAATAGAACTAGATAATTACAATCTTAGTTGGAGACAATTTACACAAATTAGTTATAAATTAGGACAATTGATCATCGGACAATGGAACTCTGACTTATATTTTTGCAATGTTGTTTTTATTGATTTGTTTTGAGATAATATAACAGTCTTTACTACGCTGTATGATAAATTATACAATGCTCTTCCTAAGAAAAGTTTGAAGATACCAAAGGGGTAATCAGCAGCCGTAAAATCAAAGAAGTACAGATAACACAATGGCCAAAAGAAAAAAGGACAAACAACGATCTACAAAATATTATAGAGAAAAATGAAGATCGAGGAATAGGAACACCACTCTAAAGCGGGAGTGAACACAGGTGCTCTGGAAGAGTAAGCAGTTCCTGCTCTACCTAAGACTCGTGTATGAGGAATGTCACACTATTTGAACGTAAATGACAACCTAAAGGAGCTCCTAACGAGTAATAGATTTTCAGATGTGGTCGTTGATGGACCATTATTAGGTAAATTGTTCCAATCCTCCACCACCTACTATTTTACTTGTGGTACTCAAGACATCCGTCCTTTGGCCATGTTTTACCTACTAGAGTTATTGTTTGTACACATATTTTCGTCATAAATAAACGTTGGAGAAAACCGAAGAAGCAACCCAGAATGGATATTTTAAGGAACATCAGCAACATTGAACACAAGACACAGAAAAAGACAACCATACAAAACTCAACACAGAAAACTAAATAAATTAGTAACACGGGGCCCATCAACAAAATCGGGTTGAATCCAGGTGCTGGTTTAGTTTATAATTATTTTATTTGATCAATGATACAAAGAGGATCAGACACAAGTTTTACCAACTTATGGAGTCTTCTCATATATATACAATCATTATTACATTATATTGAGAATGCACAAGAAAACAAGAAAAATACAATTTTATCATATAATATAGCTGAAAATAGTAAACGAGTAAAAAGAAATGAAGAAAAAGTATGTGTGTGTGTGTGTATGGATGCCGGATGATGTTTGGTTAGTACATTAAACGATTAGAAATCGTTTAGACCTTTTTATGAATCGGAAAACTGAATAAAAAATAAAGCAATTATCTGCATAGCTTAAGGTTTCACTTCCTGAAGTGAGAAGTGAAGTATTGATCGATTGAGACAAATCGCTTATGCTGAGAAACAGTTCATTTCTTATTTCAGAATATTTGGTACAAACAAAAAAGAAGTGGTTCGCATCTTCTTGGGAAGCACCGCAGCTACACGCTGGGCTAGATAAAATATGAACCTTATGTAGATCATGGTTGAGGAAAGAAGCTGTACATCTAATTTGTGTTAGGATCACATTTAACTTTCCAGGGCCATAGTAATAAAGTTTGGGAACTGAGATCTTATTTGATTGGCTGTTAATACGAATAGCGTTTTTGAATTTGGATAATGAATCTAATTTTTTGATTGCAATGTCAAGTTTATTCCATTCTTTAACCGTGGAAGGAATAAATGACGAATTGGTTATAGAGAGTCTACAGAAAGGAACTATTAAATTATCACCATTTCGCAAAGGGTATATAGTAGTACTCTGAATAGTTGGGGGAACTAGATGACGCAAGTATTCAGGTGCCATTCCACATTTTATATTAAAAAATAATTGGAGTTTTCTGCGGTATCTCCGCTCTGATAGTGTTTCCCAACCTGTCTCAGCATATAAATACTCCGATTTTGTGAAAATGGGTAAACCTGTTACAATTCTGGCAGCGTCTAATTGAAGTTTTTCTAATTTGTCTGAATAGCCAATTCCACAATTATCCCAGACTTCACAAGCGTATTCAAAAAGGGGGCGAATGTAGACTAAATACATTTTTTCTAAGTTGGATCTATTTAGACTGAATTTTAATTTCCGTAATATACCTAAATGTTTGGTTATATTTGTTATCATATTTTCTAAATGTTCGTTCCATTTTGCATTTTGGGAGAGGATAACTCCCAGATGCTTATGGCTAGTAGATAAAGGGATACTTTTGCCATTAAAAGAAAATTCGATGTTGTCTATGTTACCCGTATTGGAGAAAAACAAGATTTCTGTTTTTTCGGAATTGAATGACATTAGCCATTTACTAGACCAGGCATTTAGTTCGAGTAGATCATGATTGATTACAGTTTTTATTTGATCAACACTTTGACTAGAATATCCGAGTGATGTGTCGTCAGCAAATAATCTACTCAACGA
Organism: Bathymodiolus brooksi; assembly: GCA_963680875.1. Taxonomy (NCBI): domain Eukaryota; kingdom Metazoa; phylum Mollusca; class Bivalvia; order Mytilida; family Modiolidae; genus Bathymodiolus; species Bathymodiolus brooksi. The sequence continues at coordinate 124,844,730 of OY804577.1, read as the reverse complement.
TATAAGTTTTTCTCCTATATCATTTATGTATATTAGAAACATGAGGGGACCCAATACCGACCCTTGGGGTACACCAGCTGAGACAGGTTCGAAATTTGACCAAGAGTTTTTAGTAATTACTTTTTGTCTTCTTTTGAACAGATAGTTTTCGAACCATTTTATTAACTTCCCTTGAATTCCGTATGAATTCATTTTGTGAATAAGACCTTTATGCCAAACCTTGTCGAAAGCTTTAGAAAAATCGCAAAAGACGAAGCAGGTGCTGGTGAATGGTTAGTAATTCTTGCTTCTTATAAGACATCCGCCAATATAGCAATTATAGTGGAAATAATGCACGCTTTTGACCCTAAACATCAATCAATCAACCGGACTTGGCTACTCTTAATATTTTGACTTTGAGCGTACCTGACGAAGGTTATTCCAGAAAGGCGTCGTGCGCGCTAACTTTGATATCTACATTTTAATTATTATTTGTTACAGCAAGTGTGACATGACTTCATTGGGTTGTTTCTATAATGTTCATATACCATGTATAGTGCTATATAACATATCTGTTCTGTTATTACAGATGTACATTCACAGTAATCCGTAATATGTTGATGTTAACAAAGACGTAAATTGATTATACACTTGAGAAAGAGTAACCTACAATAAAAATCACATACTAAATAGAAAAATCATACCACGATATTATGGTATTACAATTCCCGCTATTGAAAACAATATGTTCTGTGAAACTAAACCCATTGCTGTGATTGTAACATTATCATACGAAACTTGATTTAAGAAGAATTTTATTGCTTCTAACATCAAATTTGTCATGGCTTATCAAATTTGCCGCTGAGATCAATAACACTGATTTTTTTCTGATTATCTAAATGGCTCATGTTAAATGTTAGGAAAAGTGTTTTTACATCAACAAGATTACAATTAGAAAAAGTCAATGCATAGCTTTAAATCACGACAGATCAGCTATTAAAACGATCACTACTCATGGTATTTTATGTCCATTAAGGATATTTAAATATTTTAATCTACAGTCGAACCTAGCTTTGTCGGCGAAGTTAAAGGGGCCTATTATTGTAGTGCCAACCAACATAGTAATCGAGTTTTCCAGTAAAAATTTAGCTATCAAATACTATGGACGGACATGTTGCTCAATCCCAAAATATTTTTAAAACAAACAAGGACAATATTTTTATATCGAATCATCCAGAACATTTAAATGACTTATTCGAATTCTACATAAGAGGTTAGACTGCTAATAAACATACCGATTTCGGACCTAAATGTCTAATTCTGCATCTGAGTATGGCAGTATCTCCTCTATGTACAATGACATGATTGGTCTCATATGGAATAAAACTTGGTATCAACTGTCGCTTAAGCACCTCTCCTGAAACTAAACGAGAAAAGATATTTAATGGAAGCTTTACCAAATAGGCAAAATATATACTCAACGAAGTGCATGCAGTATAATAGACAGCTGATCGAAAAATAAAAATGAAACACACAGACCTACACCTAAAATTGAGTAACAATCCTAGTTTTGATAATGTATAAAATCATAAAAACAAATTTCAAGTGGGCAAAGAAATCGTCCTCAAAATACTAAAGTTAAAATCAATATAAAGTATACACAGCTGATCGTAGCCAACACTAGTTAGTTATGAGTGGTCTTTGGTGGATTAATGTCCGATCCTATTTTATCAAATTATTTTGTTTACCTCTTTAACATTACGCCTACAAGTCCAGCCCAATGTCATATCTTAACAATCTTTATTGATGTACTGTATGTAAACTTGCTCTTATCATAGATATAGGTGAAATGTGTTTAACCTAATATTGAATAACAATCAATCATAGACACAATTGTCCATACTTTTAGTGTCATTTTCGATTACGAGCTTACAGTTAACTAATGGATGCTTGTCCAACCTGCTGACACCAATACTACTACGGTATAGTCATACAGCTACGTTATAGAGTAGGAAGACATCAAATGACTGCTACATTACAGAGTAGGGACGAAGACCAACAAAGCACAACAATACAACTCAACAACTAAAAAAGATGAGTTCCACCTAAACACAGGGAGTGAACCCAAGTGCTTGCGAATGGTAAAGAGTTCCTTCTTAGGTCGATTTGAAATTGAGGTAAACATCAAATTAAAACATGCTTATTTGTAGTCCTTTATACTATTGACCAAGAGGTGCTTAGTGATCACCAAAACTCGTACATTCAAATTTGAAATGTTTCTTGTAACTTAAACCGATACTTTTGCCTTACATGATATAAAGTCATGAGATTATATTTCTTTTTATATGACTTCGTATCCAGTCTATTGTTCCCATCTTTGAAGAGGAAGATAACATTAAAGTGTCATGGCCTTTATAATGATAATTAAAAGTCGCATGCTCATTACCGTTGAGTTTTCAATCCGACATTTGACGTATGTTGTCGTTTCTGCACCAGTGCTAATTAAAAGCATTCTTATTAATGAGATTCTGTTTTGTTAATTTTAACTAATATCAATTGAAAGCACCATTCTACATAGAAAAATCAGAGAAACGCTTTTTATTCTAATTTTTATTGAGGTTTTATATATCAAAGAATTTGTTGTAGAGTTATATTACCATATCAATAAATTATTCACTATTCCGGGATAAATAGCAGGGAAGCAAACATTAAATGGGTAAAATGGGTATCGTTCCCCCATTCAATGGCACAGTTTAATGAATTTGATATATTCTAAGATCAATATAAAGTGGTTGTATTTCTAACGAGAGTTTTCACTTAAAAATGATATCGCATAAATTGAAATACTATACATTGATGTGTAACGATATTGCTTCTCTGGATGTCCTTGACTTTTTCAAACATCAAAAAAGTTATAATACTAGTATCAAATACAGCGCCTTCAAATAATTAAGATTGATATATGCTCATGAAAGTTGAAAACGAAGATAACAAATTATAGCATGCACAATTTTCACGATCCCGTTGAAATATATATATATATATATAAACGTCCTGTTTTCCCCGACTTTATCAATCATCTCCCGTTTTCCTTGTTGGGAATCACAACAACTTCCCAAAAGACCTAGCACAGCGCGATTATTTACTTATGAGATTTCCGGACTTGACTATGAATAACAGAGTGGGTGTCTTTAAGAAACAGACACTGTTTATCTTTCTCCAACACCTGGTGTTTTGATTGGGGTCGTGTTGCTCATATTTGTAGTTTTCTATTTAGTGTTTTATTTTGTTTTGTTTGTCTACGTTCTGTGTTACCAATGCTGCTTATGCCTCTGGATTGTCCATTCGTGATTGCCACTTCCGTTTTGATTAACGTTTAATTTATTTGTAAACTTGTTCAATCATCTTTATTCTCATAAACCATATACAACGGTACAGAGAAGACATAAATATACATATAACAAATACAGAATAGATATAAACATATATACAGTATATACAACAAAGGCATGGGTGTGAGACAGCCTAGAGAACAAAAGATTTATTTATATTTCGTATAAATTTACATAATTTTTCTAAATTTTGTTTTTGATAAGCACTCATGATTTGTTTAAATTTAAGAATATTTGGTCTTTCTCGTAAATTTGTAACAATGAACCTATTTCTAAAGTTTGAAAAATGTTCACATTCCATTATGTAATGGTATTCATCTCCAATAGTTATATTGTCACATTTTGTACATATTCTATTGACACGGTCAATATTATTCCACCGACCAGTTTCTATAGGTAATTTATGATTGGTAGTTCTAAATTTGCATAGGGTATAAATATCCTTGTCTTCTAAAACTCTAAAGTAATTTTCAAATTCGAAATTTTCTTTAAATATTCTATAATTCAATGCTTTTGGGGAGTGTTCAATTAGGGAGTACCAGCCCTGTTTAAATTGATCATGCAGGCGTAATTTGATACTCGAAATTAACCAATTAAAATTTGGAATATCTTGATTTATCCAAATACTAGAGTAGCCTGTTTCATCGAAAAGTTCTTTTAAATATTTAATCCAGACGAAGTGAACACTTTCTTCAATAGAAAGAGTGTATAAAAGTTTATATGATAAGTACGATAGTTTTGTTTCTTTCCCCAATAAAAGTCTGGCCCAAAATGACACCATCCTTATTTTTATATCAATTTCGATAGGAAATTGCCCCAGTTCCCCATAAATCATATAATTTGGTGTCGATGATTTTAATTTCAATAGTAATTTACAAAATCGTAATTGTATTTTTTCCAGACAATCAATATTTTTACTATATCCCCAAATTTCCGACCCATAAAGAAGTATAGGTTTAACCATTTTATCAAATAGTTCGAGTTGACATTCAACAGATAAGTTATGAGTGCGTCCTCTTTTTAAAACTTCATACATAGCCTGTTTGGCCTTTTCTGCTTGCTTTGTGATTGCTTTACTGAAATTTCCAGATCTGTTTAAAAGTATTCCGAGGTAATTAAATTCGTTTACAATTTCTATTTCAGATCCATTTAATGAAAAATGTATATCTACAAGAGGTCGTCCTCTAGAAAAAATGAAAATTTTAGTTTTTTCTGCATTTACTTTCAATTTCCATTTTTGCAGTATTCTCCAAAAACATTCAATTGAGCTTGTAGATCTTCGCGTGATTCAGCCACAATAACAGTATCGTCTGCATACAATAGAACGAAAAGTTTCAAATAAATATTTAAATTTTCTTCAATTTTTTCTGAAATTGTTTTAAGACCTGGTAGGTTTTCTTTTTCCAAGAAGCTTTGTAAATCGTTTAAAAACAATGCAAACAGAAAAGTTGACAGATTTTCTCCTTGTCTCACTCCTATATCACAAGAAAAGTAAGCTGATTTACAATTATTATAATTTATACAAGATTTAACATCATTATACATGTTTAAAATAACATTGTACATTTTCCCGTTTATATTATTTAATAGAAGTTTATACCACAGTGCTACTCTCCAGACAGTGTCAAACGCCTTCTCAAAGTCGACAAACGCACAAAATAATTTCTTCTTTTTACTTTTTAAAATTTCGAAAAATGAAAATAATGTAAAAATACTGTCTGTAGTCGAGTATGATTTCCTGAATCCAAATTGGTTTTCCTCTAACAAAAAAAATTCTTCTGAGAACACCCGTAGTCTTTCATTTAAAATAGCAGTAAACAGTTTGCCAAGACAACTAAGAATGGTAATTGGACGGAAGTTTTTGGGATCTAAAGGGTTGCCTTTATTCTTATATATCGGTTTAATACTCCCTACCAGCCAAATATCTGGTAAAAAGCCTGTTTCAAAAATTAAATTAAATATCTTCTCGTAAATTGGCAAGAACAGGCCCGATGTTGATTTAATATATTCGATTATTATCTGATCTTCCCCACTAGCTTTATTGTTTTTGAGTTTCTTGATACAAGAAAGTATTTCTTCCTGTGAAATATAAGTATTGATACCCTCATTTAACTGTTCAAAATTAACATTATCCAAAGGTTCATGATTTAAATGTTCTTCCTCCCGAGTTGGCAAATCGGGCGCCGTGTTTAAATTTGTAAAAAAATTGAACAAATCTTCCATAGGAATATCGGGTTGTTTTTTCTCCCTACCCCTGTTTAAAATTTTCCAATACTCCTTCGGATAAGATGTTTTTAGATTTTTTAACTCCTCCCTCATTTTTTTCCGGTAATTTTTACTATTCTTATCAAGTGTATTTTTATAATGCTTTTCAGCCTCCGTTACATTTTGTTTAAGGGTTTCCGTCCTTTCCTTTTTAAATTTTCTTTTAATTTTCCGATAGTTTTTTCTGGCAAATTTACATTCGTAATTAAACCGGGGTTTATCTCCCTTCGGTTTTCTGTTTAAATTTTTACGTTTATTTTTATAAGTACCGAAGGTCGTTTGAGCACTGTCAACAAAGATATCACAAACTTTTTTAACAGATGCGTTTATATTGTCTTTAGTTATATTTTCACTTATTGAGTTTGTGAGCTCATTGTAAAGTCCATTTAAATTTTCTTTATCTACATTGTCCTGAAAGGTTAAACATTTTTTATTGTCTCATTTTGTGATTCTCCCATCTATTGTGCGATCGGAGCTTTGCAATTGATCGTGGCCTGCGGCTTTTTCATTAAATTGAAGAGTTGCAACAAGAGGGGAATGGACATCAGAATACAAACGGGACAAATCTACAACTTTAAAATTACAAACATATTCAAAAAAGCATGGCGAACAAATATAATAGTCAACAACACTAGAGTTTCTACAAGTTAACCTTCCACTTTCTAGATAATCATCACCGATACGACCGTTCACAATAAATAGATTATTACCTCTACAAAGTTCTAGCAAAATATTACCTGATCTATTTTTACCAGCATCCATACTTGTACATCGAGTTATTGAAATGCTCACCTATCCTTGACGAACAATCAATCATATTTTTATTCATTATAACATCCAAATAGTTTGATGTCCTAATCGATCATTATGATGTTGAGTGTTGTTCTTTGTCGTTGTTGTTTACTGAAATCATGCATTTTGTCTTTTGGGACACTCGTAATAATGTGTTTTGTCACTTAGACTATTTAATAATTAATACGTTTTAGATGTTTCTACTCATGTCGTTGTTTAAATTCTGTTTGTAAACGAATGATGTTGCAGAACTGTTTTATAATTCATGTTTTCAACGTATTATTATCACATCCAATATATATTACACGTTTTTTAATATTCATTGATATCACGTTTTAAATTATATCTTTTTTTTATATATACATGTATTTTGTTTCTGCAACCACCACCGAGGTTATATAAGTTTGAACTAGTTTCTATGGTGCGGGGTAAAAACCATTCTAATAGTTACACCGGTGCTGTATAATTGCAGATCGAGGTCCGCTACTGGTCCGGTCAAACACAGAATGTTAACATTGCGCATCTGGCTTCCGCCTATATTGAATCAAATACACAATTCCCTAATAGGACATGGCGTAAATGAGCTTGTTAGGATTGGTCGTTGGTTGTTCTTTGCAAGGCAACATTTTCCGACTAGATTGATAATCTCGGCGATTTCTACTTGTAGTATGCAAAGCCATCGTGCTTATCAACATCTCACTGATACCATTCTACGTATATATACCTGAATTATTGCTTGTAAATTTGTTCTCGACATGACAATAGTTGCAATAATAATAAGTTGAAGATAAAACAACAATCGCCCAGGTTGTGAAAAAAGTACCATTACGTTATGGTTGACCCGTACCGAATTTCAATATATTGAATTATTACTTGTGTATCCTGCGTTCGTCTTGGAACTGCAAATATATTGGAAATGTACACCCAAAGCAGAAACATTGTTTGGCCACATACTACAAACATAGACAAGACCTTTACTATGTAATGTTTGTTTCTGGAATTTTCTGTCAGTAATGCTCACCAGATTTATATCTATCATTAATTTTGCTTTCTTAGTTTGAAAAATAGGAAGACTGTTACATCTATATCATCGTAGAAAAACATAGTTCTGGCTAGACACAAATTACTTTATCCTTCCGAATGAATAAATCTGAATATGAAATATTACTATGGCCGGTCACACGGTAGAAGTGTATCCCTTTGATTACTGAATCATTTTTTGTTTATATCTACTGATGTTTAAGCATCAAGTTCAGATCGTTGACGAGATAAAACTATTATGGATTTTAACGTGAATACCCATACGAAACGCAATACAGTCATTAACCTCTGACAAGCCTACAAGCCGTCCGTTTTGCAATTCGAAAAATGTTTTTTTCGTCTGATGACATCTTATGTTAAAATGTGAAATGATCATGATTCGCTATAGTAACGTGTCATGATTGTCAGACGGAATACAACTCAGGATATGTTCTTTTTTAAATGTTATATACAGTAGATAAGGTGGTAAACTTAATTACTACAAATCTAGCAACACGAATCACACGATATTATTATAAAGGTGATAGATTGTTGTTTAATGTCAAGTAAGTTGTATTTCAGCTATATGTTGGATGGGAAAATGTTCACAAATGGTAATATTTTGTATGCAAATATGTAAACACTATTGCAACTGAGAATGGCCTATGGACGGATGTTTTGATCGATACAAGTAATAAAGGGGGCTGGGGAGATAGTTGATAATAACTCGATTTTTTGGGTCAAAAACAACCACTCATAGTAAACTATACTAAAAGTTTGAAGATACCAACAGGGTAATCAGAAGCCGTAAATCTAAGATACCAACAGGGTAATCAGAAGCCGTAAATCTAAGATACCAACAGTGTAATCAGAAGCCGTAAATCTAAGATACCAACAGTGTAATCAGAAGCCGTAAATCTAAGATACCAACAGGGTAATCAGAAGCCGTAAATCTAAGATACCAACAGGGTAATCAGAAGCCGTAAATCTAAGATACCAACAGGGTAATCAGAAGCCGTAAATCTAAGATACCAACAGGGTAATCAGAAGCCGTAAATCTAAGATACCAACAGGGTAATCAGAAGCCGTAAATCTAAGATACCAACAGGGTAATCAGAAGCCGTAAATCTAAGATACCAACAGGGTAATCAGAAGCCGTAAATCTAAGATACCAACAGGGTAATCAGAAGCCGTAAATCTAAGATACCAACAGGGTAATCAGAAGCCGTAAATCTAAGATACCAACAGGGTAATCAGAAGCCGTAAATCTAAGATACCAACAGTGTAATCAGAAGCCGTAAATCTAAGATACCAACAGGGTAATCAGAAGCCGTAAATCTAAGATACCAACAGGGTAATCAGAAGCCGTAAATCTAAGATACCAACAGGGTAATCAGAAGCCGTAAATCTAAGATACCAACAGGGTAATCAGAAGCCGTAAATCTAAGATACCAACAGGGTAATCAGAAGCCGTAAATCTAAGATACCAACAGGGTAATCAGAAGCCGTAAATCTAAGATACCAACAGGGTAATCAGAAGCCGTAAATCTAAGATACCAACAGGGTAATCAGAAGCCGTAAATCTAAGATACCAACAGGGTAATCAGAAGCCGTAAATCTAAGATACCAACAGGGTAATCAGAAGCCGTAAATCTAAGATACCAACAGGGTAATCAGAAGCCGTAAATCTAAGATACCAACAGGGTAATCAGAAGCCGTAAATCTAAGATACCAACAGGGTAATCAGAAGCCGTAAATCTAAGATACCAACAGGGTAATCAGAAGCCGTAAATCTAAGATACCAACAGGGTAATCAGAAGCCGTAAATCTAAGATACCAACAGGGTAATCAGAAGCCGTAAATCTAAGATACCAACAGGGTAATCAGAAGCCGTAAATCTAAGATACCAACAGGGTAATCAGAAGCCGTAAATCTAAGATACCAACAGGGTAATCAGAAGCCGTAAATCTAAGATACCAACAGGGTAATCAGAAGCCGTAAATCTAAGATACCAACAGGGTAATCAGAAGCCGTAAATCTAAGATACCAACAGGGTAATCAGAAGCCGTAAATCTAAGATACCAACAGGGTAATCAGAAGCCGTAAATCTAAGATACCAACAGGGTAATCAGAAGCCGTAAATCTAAGATACCAACAGGGTAATCAGAAGCCGTAAATCTAAGATACCAACAGGGTAATCAGAAGCCGTAAATCTAAGATACCAACAGGGTAATCAGAAGCCGTAAATCTAAGATACCAACAGGGTAATCAGAAGCCGTAAATCTAAGATACCAACAGGGTAATCAGAAGCCGTAAATCTAAGATACCAACAGGGTAATCAGAAGCCGTAAATCTAAGATACCAACAGGGTAATCAGAAGCCGTAAATCTAAGATACCAACAGGGTAATCAGAAGCCGTAAATCTAAGATACCAACAGGGTAATCAGAAGCCGTAAATCTAAGATACCAACAGGGTAATCAGAAGCCGTAAATCTAAGATACCAACAGTGTAATCAGAAGCCGTAAATCTAAGATACCAACAGGGTAATCAGAAGCCGTAAATCGAAAAATGAAAAACACAATGACAAAAATAAAAAGGACAAAAAAAAAGAAAAGAAAGACAAATAATGATCTAAAAAACATTACACAGAAAACCTAAGATTGAGCAACACGTACTCCACAAAAAACCCCGGAAAGATCATGTACATGTACTCAATATGACATAAACAAATTATTGTCCATCAGAAACCGATGCGGAATTCATAAGTAAAAAGGTACTGTTAGATGAACAATTATTATCTAAAATGGTTGTTATGGCTTTCACTTATACTATACATTTAAGTACATTTCGCTCTCCATAAAATTTGATTTGGCACAAAGAAACTCATTATTTAGAAAAAGTAAGTGGTCACGTCAGTTTGTATGTAAACTCGATTATCTTTGAATAATAAATTGCAACATTACATGAATGATATTGCTGTTTTATTACACGGATAAAAAGATTAATTAATCTCGTAGTTTTATAGCTGTTTTACTTTGGCGCAAAAAATAGAAGAAGAACAACAAGAGTAATAAATACCAAAGAACTGACAGTTTATATATGTGGTTTTTAAATAAATCATGTTTACATCAATTTATATACATACTGCGTTTATAATAAATGTTAGAGAAAACCGAAAGGGCCATCAAGAATAGACATAGTCATAGGCAACGTTGAGCACATGACCAAGAGCGAACACGACAAACAAACAACAACAAAACAATACAAAAAACAAACAAACAAACAAATAAACAACTCAGAAAACTGAAAAAATGAGCAACACGGACGCCACCATAGAACGGGAGTTCCTGAATGAGCAACACGGACGCCACCATAGAACGGGAGTTCCTGGATGACCAACACGGACGCCACCATAGAACGGGAGTTCCGGAATGAGCAACACGGACGCCACCATAGAACGGGAGTTCCTGGATGAGCAACACGGACGCCACCATAGAACGGGAGTTCCTGGATTTTAGAAGATATCCGTAATGATAAGTCCTGTGAAAGTTTTATCGGTAATAGAGGAAAGAAAAAGTCTGTATGAAACGGAAAAGACCCATTGCCGTAATATACAGTATATATACATGTATGAAGAACATTCCTGTAGTATTATAATATACAGTATATATATGAAGAACATTCCTGTAGTATTATAATATACAGTATATATATGAAGAACATTCCTGTAGTATTATAATATACAGTGTATATATGAAGAACATTCCTGTAGTATTATAATATACAGTATATATATATGAAGAACATTCCTGTAGTATTATAATATACAGTGTATATATGAAGAACATTCCTGTAGTATTATAATATACAGTATATATATGAAGAACATTCCTGTAGTATTATAATATACAGTATATATATGAAGAACATTCCTGTAGTATTTTAATATACAGTATATATATGAAGAACATTCCTGTAGTATTATAATATACAGTGTATATATGAAGAACATTCCTGTAGTATTATAATATACAGTGTATATATGAAGAACATTCCTGTAGTATTATAATATACAGTATATATATGAAGAACATTCCTGTAGTATTATAATATACAGTAAATATATGAAGAACATTCCTGTAGTATTATAATATACAGAATATATATGAAGAACATTCCTGTAGTATTATAATATACAGTATATATATGAAGAACATTCCTGCAGTATTATAATATACAGTATATATATATGAAGAACATTCCTGTAGTATTATAATATACAGTGTATATATGAAGAACATTCCTGTAGTATTATAATATACAGTGTATATATGAAGAACATTCCTGTAGTATTATAATATACAGTGTATATATGAAGAACATTCCTGTAGTATTATAATATACAGTATATATATATATAGAACATTCCTGTAGTATTATAAAATACAGTGTATATATGAAGAACATTCCTGTAGTATTATAATATACAGTATATATATGAAGAACATTCCTGTAGTATTATAATATACAGTATATATATATATATATATATATATATATATATATATATATATAGAACATTCCTATAGTATTATAATTTACAGTGTATATATGAAGAACATTCCTGTATTATTATAATATACAGTATATATATGAAGAACATACCTGTAGTATTATAATATACAGTATATATATAAAGAACATTCCTGTAGTATTATAATATACAGTGTATATATGAAGAACATTCCTGTAGTATTATAATATACAGTGTATATATGAAGAACATTCCTGTAGTATTATAATATACAGTGTATATATGAAGAACATTCCTGTATTATTATAATATACAGTATATATATTAAAACATTCCTGTAGTATTATAATATACAGTATATATATGAAGAACATTCCTATAGTATTATAATATACAGTATATATATTAAGAACATTCCTGTAGTATTATAATATACAGTATATATATGAAGAACATTCCTGTAGTATTATAATATAGTGTATATATGAAGAACATTCCTGTAGTATTGTAATATACAGTGTATATATGAAGAACATTCCTGTAGTATTATAATATACAGTATATATATGAAGAACATTCCTGTAGTATTATAATATACAGAATATATATGAAGAACATTCCTGTAGTATTATAATATACAGTATATATATGAAGAACATTCCTGCAGTATTATAATATACAGTATATATATGAAGAACATTCCTGTAGTATTATAATATACAGTGTATATATGAAGAACATTCCTGTAGTTTTATAATATACAGTGTATATATGAAGAACATTCTTGTAGTATTATAATATATAGTATATAGATATAGAACATTCCTGTAGTATTATAATATACAGTGTATATATGAAGAACATTCCTGTAGTATTATAATATACGGTATATATATGAAGAACATACCTGTAGTATTATAATATACAGTATATATATGAAGAACATTCCTGTAGTATTATAATATATAGTATTTATATATATAGAACATTCCTGTAGTATTATAATATACAGTGTATATATGAAGAACATTCCTGTAGTATTATAATATACAGTGTATATATGAAGAACATTCCTGTAGTATTATAATATAGTGTATATATGAAGAACATTCCTGTAGTATTATAATATAGTGTATATATGAAGAACATTCCTATATTATTATAATATACAGTATATATATTAAAAACATTCCTGTAGTATTATAATATACAGTGTATATATGAAGAACATTCCTGTATTATTATAATATACAGTATATATATTAAAAACATTCCTGTAGTTTTATAATATACAGTATATATATGAAGAACATTCCTATAGTATTATAATATACAGTATATATATGAAGAACATTCCTGTAGTATTATAATATACAGTATATATATGAAGAACATTCCTGTAGTATTATAATATAGTGTATTTATGAACATTCCTGTAGTATTATAATATACAGTATATATATGAAGAACATTCCTGTAGTATTATAATATACAGTATATATGAAGAACATTCCTGTAGTATTATAATACAGTATATATATGAAAAACATTCCTGTAGTATTATAATATAGTGTATATATGAAGAACATTCCTGTAGTATTATAATATACAGTATATATATATGAAGAGCATTCCTGTAGTATTATAATATACAGTATATATATGAAGAACATTCCTGTAGTATTATAATATACAGTATATATATGAAGAACATTCCTGTAGTATTATAATATACAGTATATATATATATGAAGAACATTCCTGTAGTATTATAATATACAGTGAATATATATGAAGAGCATTCCTGTAGTATTATAATATACAGTATATATATGAAGAACATTCCTGTAGTATTATAATATACAGTATATATATGAAGAACATTCCTGTAGTATTATAATATACAGTGTATATATGAACAACATTCCTGTAGTATTATAATATACAGTGTATATATGAAGAACATTCCTGTAGTATTATAATATACAGTGTATATATGAAGAACATTCCTGTAGTATTATAATATACAGTATATGTATGAAAAACATTCCTGTAGTATTATAATATACAGTGTATATATGAAGAACATTCCTATAGTATTATAATATACAGTATATATATATAAAGAACATTCCTGTAGTATTATAATATACAGTATATATATGAAGAACATTCCTGTAGTATTATAATATACAGTATATATATGATGAACATTCCTGTAGTATTATAATATACAGTATATATATGAAGAACATTCATGTAGTATTATAATATACAGTGTATATATGAAGAACATTCCTGTAGTATTATAATATACAGTGTATATATGAAGAACATTCCTGTAGTATTATAATATACAGTATATATATATAATAGAACATTCCTGTAGTATTATAATATACAGTATATATATGAAGAAAATTCCTGTAGTATTATAATATACAGTATATATGAAGATCATTCCTGTAGTATTATAATATACAGTGTATATATTAAGAACATTCCTGTAGTATTATAATATACAGTATATATATGAGAACATTCCTGTAGTATTATAATATAGTGTATATATGAAGAACATTCCTGTAGTATTATAATATACAGTATAATTATGAAGAACATTCCTTTAGTATCATAATATACAGTATATATATGAGAACATTCCTGTAGTATTATAATATAGTGTATATATGAAAAACATTCCTGTAGTATTATAATATAGTGTATATATGAAGAACATTCCTGTAGTATTATAATATACAGTATATATATGAAGAACATTCCTGTAGTATTATAATATACAGTATATATATGAAGAACATTCCTGTAGTATTATAATATACACTGTATATATGACGAACATTCCTGTAGTATTATAATATACAGTGTATATATGAAGAACATTCCTGTAGTTTTACAATATACAGTGTATATATGAAGAACATTCCTGTAGTATTATAATATACGGTGTATATATGAAGAACATTCCTATAGTATTATAATATACAGTGTATATATGAAGAACATTCCTGTAGTATTACAATAGACAGTGTATATATGAAGAACATTCCTGTAGTATTATAATATACAGTGTATATATGAAGAACATTCATGTAGTATTATAATATACAGTGTATATATGAAGAACATTCCTGTATTATTATAATATACAGTATATATATTAAAAACATTCCTGTAGTATTATAATATACAGTATATATATGAAGAACATTCCTGTAGTATTATAATATACAGTATATATATGAAGAACATTCCTGTAGTATTATAATATACAGTGTATATATGAAGAACATTCCTGTAGTATTATAATATACAGTGTATATATGAAGAACATTCCTGTAGTATTATAATATACAGTATATATATGAAGAACATTCCTGTATGATTATAATATACAGTATATATATGAGAACATTCCTGTAGTATTATAATATAGTGTATATATGAAGAACATTACTGTAGTATTATAATATAGTGTATATATGAAGAACATTCCTGTAGTATTATAATATACAGTATATATATGAAGAACATTCCTGTAGAATTATACTATACAGTGTATATATGAAGAACATTCCTTTAGTATTATAATATACAGTATATATATGAAGAACATTCCTTTAGTATTATAATATACAGTATATATATGAAGAACATTCCTGTAGTATTATAATATACACTGTATATATGACGAACATTCCTGTAGTATTATAATATACAGTGTATATATGAAGAACATTCCTGTAGTATTATAATATACGGTGTATATATGAAGAACATTCCTGTAGTATTATAATATACAGTGTATATATGAAGAACATTCCTGTAGTATTACAATATACAGTGTATATATGAAGAACATTCCTGTAGTATTATAATATACGGTGTATATATGAAGAACATTCCTGTAGTATTATAATATACAGTGTATATATGAAGAACATTCCTGTAGTATTATAATATACAGTATATATATGAAGAATATTCCTGTAGTATTATAATATACAGTATATATATGAAGAACATTCCTGTAGTATTATAATATACAGTATATATGAAGAACATTCCTGTAGTATTATAATATAGTGTATATATTAAGAACATTCCTGTAGTATTATAATATACAGTATATATATATGAAGAGCATTACTGTAGTATTATTATATACAGTATATATATGAAGAACATTCCTGTAGTATTATAATATAGTGTACATATGAAGAACATGCCTGTAGTATATTAATATACAGTATATATATGAAGAACATTCCTGTAGTATTATAATATACAGTGTATATATGAAGAACATTCCTGTAGTATTATAATATACAGTATATATATATGAAGAACATTCCCGTAGTATTATAATATACAGTATATATATGAAAAACTTTCCTGTAGTATTATAATATACAGTGTATATATGAAGAACATTCCTGTAGTATTATAATATACAGTGTATATATGAAGAACCTTCCTGTAGTATTATAATATACAGTATATATATGAAGAACATTCCTGTAGTATTATAATATACAGTATATATATGATGAACATTCCTGTAGTATTATAATATACAGTATATATATGAAGAACATTCATGTAGTATTATAATATACAGTGTATATATGAAGAACATTCCTGTAGTATTATAATATACAGTGTATATATGAAGAACATTCCTGTAGTATTATAATATACAGTATATATATATAATAGAACATTCCTGTAGTATTATAATATACAGTATATATATGAAGAAAATTCCTGTAGTATTATAATATACAGTATATATGAAGATCATTCCTGTAGTATTATAATATACAGTGTATGTATTAAGAACATTCCTGTAGTATTATAATATACAGTATATATATGAGAACATTCCTGTAGTATTATAATATAGTGTATATATGAAGAACATTCCTGTAGTATTATAATATACAGTATATATATGAAGAACATTCCTTTAGTATTATAATATACAGTATATATATGAGAACATTCCTGTAGTATTATAATATAGTGTATATATGAAAAACATTCCTGTAGTATTATAATATAGTGTATATATGAAGAACATTCCTGTAGTATTATAATGTACAGTATATATATGAAGAACATTCCTATAGTATTATACTATACAGTATATATATGAAGAACATTCCTGTAGTATTATAATATACAGTATATATATGAAGAACATTCCTGTAGTATTATAATATACAGTATATATATGAAGAACATTCCTGTAGTATTATAATATACACTGTATATATGACGAACATTCCTGTAGTATTATAATATACAGTGTATATATGAAGAACATTCCTGTAGTTTTACAATATACAGTGTATATATGAAGAACATTCCTGTAGTATTATAATATACGGTGTATATATGAAGAACATTCCTATAGTATTATAATATACAGTGTATATATGAAGAACATTCTAGTAGTATTACAATAGACAGTGTATATATGAAGAACATTCCTGTAGTATTATAATATACAGTGTATATATGAAGAACATTCATGTAGTATTATAATATACAGTGTATATATGAAGAACATTCCTGTATTATTATAATATACAGTATATATATTAAAAACATTCCTGTAGTATTATAATATACAGTATATATATGAAGAACATTCCTTTAGTATTATAATATACAGTATATATATGAAGAACATTCCTGTAGTATTATAATATACAGTGTATATATGAAGAACATTCCTGTAGTATTATAATATACAGTGTATATATGAAGAACATTCCTGTAGTATTATAATATACAGTATATATATGAAGAACATTCCTGTATGATTATAATATACAGTATATATATGAGAACATTCCTGTAGTATTATAATATAGTGTATATATGAAGAACATTACTGTAGTATTATAATATAGTGTATATATGAAGAACATTCCTGTAGTATTATAATATACAGTATATATATGAAGAACATTCCTGTAGAATTATACTATACAGTGTATATATGAAGAACATTCCTTTAGTATTATAATATACAGTATATATATGAAGAACATTCCTTTAGTATTATAATATACAGTATATATATGAAGAACATTCCTGTAGTATTATAATATACACTGTATATATGACGAACATTCCTGTAGTATTATAATATACAGTGTATATATGAAGAACATTCCTGTAGTATTATAATATACGGTGTATATATGAAGAACATTCCTGTAGTATTATAATATACAGTGTATATATGAAGAACATTCCTGTAGTATTATAATATACAGTGTATATATGAAGAACATTCCTGTAGTATTATAATATACGGTGTATATATGAAGAACATTCCTGTAGTATTATAATATACAGTGTATATATGAAGAACATTCCTGTAGTATTATAATATAGTGTATATATGAAGAACATTCCTGTAGTATTATAATATACAGTATATATATATGAAGAGCATTACTGTAGTATTATTATATACAGTATATATATGAAGAACATTCCTGTAGTATTATAATATAGTGTACATATGAAGAACATGCCTATAGTATATTAATATACAGTATATATATGAAGAACATTCCTGTAGTATTATAATATACAGTGTATATATGAAGAACATTCCTGTAGTATTATAATATACAGTATATATATATGAAGAACATTCCCGTAGTATTATAATATACAGTATATATATGAAAAACTTTCCTGTAGTATTATAATATACAGTGTATATATGAAGAACATTCCTGTAGTATTATAATATACAGTGTATATATGAAGAACCTTCCTGTAGTATTATAATATACAGTATATATATGAAAAACATTCCTGTAGTATTATAATATAGTGTATATATGAAGAACATTCCTGTAGTATTATAATATACAGTATATATATATGAAGAACATTCCTGTAGTATTCTAATTAACAGTATATATAAGAAGAACATTCCTGTAATATTATAATATACAGTATATATATGAAGAACATTCCTGTAGTATTATAATATACAGTATATATATGAAGAACATTCCTGTAGTATTATAATATACAGTGTATATATGAAGAACATTTCTGTAGTATTATAATATACAGTGTATATATGAAGAACATTCCTGTAGTATTATAATATACAGTATATATATATAGAACATTCCTGTAGTATTATAATATACAGTATATATATGAAGAACATTCCTGTAGTATTATAATATACAGTATATATATGAAGAACATTCCCGTAGTATTATAATATAGTGTATATATGAAGAACATTCCTGTAGTATTTTAATATACAGTATATATATGAGAACATTCCTGTAGTATTATAATACAGTTTATATATGAAGAACATTCCTGTAGTATTATAATATACAGTATATATATGAGAACATTCCTGTAATATTATAATATACACTGTATATATGACGAACATTCCTGTAGTATTATAATATACAGTGTATGTATGAAGAACATTTCTGTAGTATTATAATATACGGTGTATATATTAAGAACATTCCTGTAGTATTATAATATACAGTATATATATGAAGAACATTCCTGTAGAATTATACTATACAGTGTATATATGAAGAACATTCCTATAGTATTATAATATACAGTATATATATGAAGAACATTCCTGTAGTATTATAATATACAGTATATATATGAAGAACATTCCTGTAGTATTATAATATACACTGTATATATGACGAACATTCCTGTAGTATTATAATATACAGTGTATATATGAAGAACATTCCTGTAGTATTATAATATACGGTGTATATATGAAGAACATTCCTGTAGTATTATAATATACAGTGTATATATGAAGAACATTCCTGTAGTATTATAATACAGTATATATATGAAAAACATTCCTGTAGTATTATAATATAGTGTATATATGAAGAACATTCCTGTAGTATTATAATATACAGTATATATATATGAAGAGCATTCCTGTAGTATTATAATATACAGTATATATATATGAAGAACATTCCTGTAGTATTATAATATACAGTATATATATGAAGAACATTCCTGTAGTATTATAATATACAGTGTATATATGAAGAACATTCCTGTAGTATTATAATATACAGTATATATATAAAGAACATTCGTGTAGTATTATAATATACAGTATATATGAAGAACATTCCTGTAGTATTATAATATACAGTATATATATGAAAAACATTCCTGTAGTATTATAATATAGTGTATATATGAAGAACATTCCTGTAGTATTATAATATACAGTATATATATATATGAAGAACATTCCTGTAGTAATTTAATAACCAGTATATATAAGAAGAACATTCCTGTAATATTATAATATACAGTATATATATGAAGAACATTCCTGTAGTATTATAATATACAGTATATATATGAAGAACATTCCTGTAGTATTATAATATACAGTGTATGTATGAAGAACATTTCTGTAGTATTATAATATACGGTGTATATATGAAGAACATTCCTGTAGTATTATAATATACAGTATATATATATATATAGAACATTCCTGTAGTATTATAATATACAGCATATATATGAAGAACATTCCTGTAGTATTATAATATACAGTATATATATGAAGAACATTCCCGTAGTATTATAATATACAGTATATATGAAGAACATTCCTGTAGTATTATAATATAGTGTATATATGAAGAACATTCCTGTAGTATTATAATATACAGTATATATATGAGAACATTCCTGTAGTATTATAATATAGTGTATATATGAAGAACATTCCTGTAGTATTATAATATACAGTATATATATGAGAACATTCCTGTAATATTATAATATACACTGTATATATGACGAACATTCCTGTAGTATTATGATATACAGTGTATATATGAAGAACATTTCTGTAGTATTATAATATACGGTGTATATATTAAGAACATTCCTGTAGTATTATAATATACAGTATATATATGAAGAACATTCCTGTAGAATTATACTATACAGTGTATATATGAAGAACATTCCTGTAGTATTATAATATACAGTATATATATGAAGAACATTCCTGTAGTATTATAATATACAGTATATATATGAAGAAAATTTCTGTAGTATTATAATATACACTGTATATATGACGAACATTCCTGTAGTATTATAATATACAGTGTATATATGAAGAACATTCCTGTAGTATTATAATATACGGTGTATATATGAAGAACATTCCTGTAGTATTATAATATACAGTGTATATATGAAGAACATTCCTGTAGTATTACAATATACAGGGTATATATGAAGAACATTCCTGTAGTATTATAATATACGGGGTATATATGAAGAACATTCCTGTAGTATTATAATATACAGTATATATGAAGAACATTCCTGTAGTATTATAATATACAGTATATATATAAAGAACATTCCTGCAGTATTATAATATAGTGTATATATGAACATTCCTGTAGGATTATAATATACAGTATATATATGAAGAACATTCCTGTAGTATTATAATATACAGTATATATATGAAGAACATTCCTGTAGTATTATAATATACAGTATATATGAAGAACATTCCTGTAGTATTATAATACAGTATATATATGAAAAACATTCCTGTAGTATTATAATATAGTGTATATATGAAGAACATTCCTGTAGTATTATAATATACAGTATATATATATGAAGAGCATTCCTGTAGTATTATAATATACAGTATATATATATGAAGAACATTCCTATAGTATATTAATACACAGTATATATATGAAGAACATTCCTGTAGTATTATAATATACAGTGTATATATGAAGAACATTCCTGTAGTATTATAATATACAGTATATATATATGAAGAACATTCCTGTAGTATTATAATATACAGTATATATATGAAAAACTTTCCTGTAGTATTATAATATACAGTGTATATATGAAGAACATTCCTGTAGTATTATAATATACAGTGTATATATGAAGAACATTCCTGTAGTATTATAATATACAGTATATATATGATAGACATTCCTGTAGTATTATAATATAGTGTATATATGAAGAACATTCCTGTAGTATTATAATATACAGTATATATATATGAAGAACATTCCTGTAGTATTATAATATACAGTATATATATATGAAGAACATTCCTGTAGTATTATAATATACAGTGTATATATGAAGAACATTCCTGTAGTATTATAATATACATTATATATATAAAGAACATTCGTGTAGTATTATAATATACAGTATATATGAAGAACATTCCTGTAGTATTATAATATACAGTATATATATGAAAAACATTCCTGTAGTATTATAATATACAGTGTATATATGAAGAACATTCCTGTAGTATTATAATATACAGTATATATAGATATATGAAGAACATTCCTGTAGTATTATAATATACAGTATATATATATGAAGAACATTCCTGTAGTATTATAATATACAGTATATATATATATGAAGAACATTCCTGTAGTATTATAATATACAGTGTATATATGAAGAACATTCCTGTAGTATTATAATATACGGTGTATATATGAAGAACATTCCTGTAGTATTATAATATAGTGTATATATGAAGAACATTCCTGTAGTATTACAATAGAGTGTATATATGAAGAACATTCCTGTAGTATTATAATATACAGTGTATATATGAAGAACATTCATGTAGTAGTATAATATACAGTATATATATATTAAGAACATTCCTGTAGTATTATAATATAGTGTATATATGAAAAACATTCCTGTAGTATTATAATATACAGTATATATATATGAAGAACATTCCTGTAGTATTATAATATACAGTATATATATATGAAGAGCATTCCTGTAGTATTATACTATACAGTATATATATGAAGAACATTCCTGTAGTATTATAATATACAGTATATATATGAAGAACATTCCTGTAGTATTATAATATACAGTGTATATATGAAGAACATTCCTGTAGTATTATAATATACAGTGTATATATGAAGAACATTCCTGTAGTATTATAATATACAGTATTTATATGAAGAACATTCCTGTAATATTATAATATACAGTATATATATGAAGAACATTCCTGTAGTATTATAATATACAGTATATATATAAAGAACATTCATGTAGTATTATAATATACAGTATATATATAAAGAACATTCGTGTAGTATTATAATATACAGTATATATGAAGAACATTCCTGTAGTATTATAATATACAGTATATATATGAAAAACATTCCTGTAGTATTATAATATACAGTATATATATGAAGAACATTCCTGTAGTATTATAATATACAGTGTATATATGAAGAACATTCCTGTAGTATTATAATATACAGTATATATATATATATGAAGAACATTCCTGTAGTATTATAATATACAGTATATATATATGAAGAACATTCCTGTAGTATTATAATATACAGTATATATATATATATATGAAGAACATTCCTATAGTATTATAATATACAGTATATATATGAAGAACATTCCTTTAGTATTATAATATAGTGTATATATGAAGAACATTCCTGTAGTATTACAATAGAGTGTATATATGAAGAACATTCCTGTAGTATTATAATATACAGTGTATATATGAAGAACATTCCTGTAGTAGTATAATATACAGTATATATATATTAAGAACATTCCTGTAGTATTATAATATAGTGTATATATGAAAAACATTCCTGTAGTATTATAATATACAGTATATATATATGAAGAACATTCCTGTAGTATTATAATATACAGTATATATATATGAAGAGCATTCCTGTAGTATTATACTATACAGTATATATATGAAGAACATTCCTGTAGTATTATAATATACAGTATATATATGAAGAACATTCCTGTAGTATTATAATATACAGTGTATATATGAAGAACATTTCTGTAGTATTATAATATACAGTGTATATATGAAGAACATTCCTGTAGTATTATAATATACAGTATATATATGAAGAACATTCCTGTAGTATTATAATATACAGTATATATATGAAGAACATTCCTGTAGTATTATAATATACAGTATATATATAAAGAACATTCATGTAGTATTATAATATACAGTATATATGAAGAACATTCCTGTAGTATTATAATATACAGTATATATATGAAAAACAGTCCTGTAGTATTATAATATACAGTATATATATGAAGAACATTCCTGTAGTATTATAATATACAGTGTATATATGAAGAACATTCCTGTAGTATTATAATATACAGTATATATATATATATATGAAGAACATTCCTGTAGTATTATAATATACAGTATATATATGAAGAACATTCCTGTAATAATATAATATACAGTATATATATATGAAGAACATTCCTGTAGTATTATAATATACAGTATATATATGAGGAACATTCCTTTAGTATTATAATATACAGTGTATATATGAAGAATATTCCTGTAGTATTATAATATATAGTATATATATGAAGAACATTCCTGTAGTATTATAATATACAGTATATATATGAAGAACATTCCTGTAGTATTATAATATACAGTATATATATATGAAGAACATTCCTGTAGTATTATAATATACAGTATATATGAAGAACATTCCTGTAGTATTATAATATACAGTATATATATGAAAAACATTCCTGTAGTATTATAGTATACAGTGTATGTATGAAGAACATTCCTGTATTATTATAATATACAGTATATATATATGAAGAACATTCCTGTAGTATTATAATATACAGTATATATATATGAAGAACATTCCTGTAGTATAATATACAGTGTATATATGAAGAACATTCCTGTAGTATTATAATATACAGTATATATATGAAGAACATTCCTGTAGTATCATAATATACAGTATATATATGAAGAACATTCCTGTAGTATTATAATATACAGTATATATATGAAGAACATTCCTGTAGTATTATAATATACAGTGTATATATGAAGAACATTCCTGTAGTATTATAATATACAGTATATATATATATGAAGAACATTCCTGTAGTATTATAATATACAGTATATATATGAAGAACATTCCTGTAGTATTATAATATACAGTGTATATATGAAGAACATTCCTGTAGTATTATAATATACAGTATATATATATATATATGAAGAACATTCCTGTAGTATTATAATATACAGTATATATATGAAGAACATTCCTGTAATAATATAATATACAGTATATATATATGAAGAACATTCCTGTAGTATTATAATATACAGTATATATATGAGGAACATTCCTTTAGTATTATAATATACAGTGTATATATGAAGAATATTCCTGTAGTATTATAATATATAGTATATATATGAAGAACATTCCTGTAGTATTATAATATACAGTATATATATGAAGAACATTCTTGTAGTATTATAATATACAGTATATATATATGAAGAACATTCCTGTAGTATTATAATATACAGTATATATGAAGAACATTCCTGTAGTATTATAATATACAGTATATATATGAAAAACATTCCTGTAGTATTATAGTATACAGTGTATATATGAAGAACATTCCTGTATTATTATAATATACAGTATATATATATGAAGAACATTCCTGTAGTATTATAATATACAGTATATATATATGAAGAACATTCCTGTAGTATAATATACAGTGTATATATGAAGAACATTCCTGTAGTATTATAATATACAGTATATATATGAAGAACATTCCTGTAGTATCATAATATACAGTATATATATGAAGAACATTCCTGTAGTATTATAATATACAGTATATATATGAAGAACATTCCTGTAGTATTATAATATACAGTGTATATATGAAGAACATTCCTGTAGTATTATAATATACAGTATATATATATATGAAGAACATTCCTGTAGTATTATAATATACAGTATATATATGAAGAACATTCCTGTAGTATTATAATATACAGTGTATATATGAAGAACATTCCTGTAGTATTATAATATACAGTGTATATATGAAGAACATTCCTGTAGTATTATAATATAGTGTATATATGAAGAACATTCCTGTAGTATTAGAATAGACAGTGTATATATGAAGAACATTCCTGTAGTATTATACTATACAGTGTATATATTAAGAACATTCCTGTAGTATTATAATATACAGTATATATATGAAGAACATTCCTGTAGAATTATACTATACAGTGTATATATGAAGAACATTTCTGTAGTATTATAATATACAGTATATATATGAAGAACATTCCTGTATTATTATAATATACAGTGTATATATGAAGAACATTCCTGTAGTATTATAATATACAGTATATATATATGAAGAACATTCCTGTATTATTATAATATACAGTGTATATATGAAGAACATTCCTGTAGTATTATAATATACAGTATATATATATGAAGAACATTCCTGTAGTATTATAATATAGTGTATATATGAAAAACATTCCTGTAGTATTATAATATACAGTATATATTTATGAAGAACATTCCTGTAGTATTATAATATACAGTATATATATATGAAGAACATTCCTGTAGTATTATACTATACAGTATATATATGAAGAACATTCCTGTAGTATTATACTATACAGTATATATATGAATAACATTCCTGTAGTATTATAATATACAGTGTATATATGAAGAACATTCCTGTAGTATTATAATATACAGTATATATATGAAGAACATTCCTGTAGTATTATAATATACAGTATATATATAAAGAACATTCCTGTAGTATTATAATATACAGTATATATGAAGAACATTCCTGTAGTATTATAATATACAGTATATATATGAAAAACATTCCTGTAGTATTATAATATACAGTATATATATGAAGAACATTCCTGTAGTATTATAATATACAGTGTATATATGAAGAACATTCCTGTAGTATTATAATATACAGTTTATATATATATATATATATGAAGAACATTCCTGTAGTATTATAATATACAGTATATATATATATGAAGAACATTCCTGTAGTATTGTAATATACAGTATATATATATGAAGAACATTCCTGTAGTATTATAATATATAGTATATATATGAAGAACATTCCTGTAGTATTATAATATACAGTGTATATATGAAGAACATTCCTGTAGTATTATAATATACGGTGTATATATGAAGAACATTCCTGTAGTATTATAATATACAGTGTATATATGAAGAACATTCCTGTAGTATTACAATATACAGTGTATATATGAAGAACATTCCTGTAGTATTATAATATACAGTATATATATGAAGAACATTCCTGTAGTATTATAATATACAATATATATATGAAGAGCATTCATGTAGTATTATAATATACAGTGTATATATGAAGAACATTCCTGTAGTATTATAATATACAGTATATATATGAAGAACATTCCTGTAGTATTATAATATACAGTATATATATGAAGAACATTCCTGTAGTATTATAATATACAGTGTATATATGAAGAACATTCCTGTAGTATTATAATATAGTGTATATATGAAGAACATTCCTGTAGTATTATAATATACAGTATATATATGAAGAACATTCCTGTAGTATTATACTATACAGTATATATATGAAGGACATTCCTGTAGTATTATAATATACAATATATATATGAAGAGCATTCATGTAGTATTATAATATACAGTGTATATATGAAGAACATTCCTGTAGTATTATAATATACAGTATATATGAAGAACATTCCTGTAGTATTATAATATACAGTATATATATGAAAAACAGTCCTGTAGTATTATAATATACAGTATATATATGAAGAACATTCCTGTAGTATTATAATATACAGTGTATATATGAAGAACATTCCTGTAGTATTATAATATACAGTATATATATATATATATGAAGAACATTCCTGTAGTATTATAATATACAGTATATATATGAAGAACATTCCTGTAATAATATAATATACAGTATATATATATGAAGAACATTCCTGTAGTATTATAATATACAGTATATATATGAGGAACATTCCTTTAGTATTATAATATACAGTGTATATATGAAGAATATTCCTGTAGTATTATAATATATAGTATATATATGAAGAACATTCCTGTAGTATTATAATATACAGTATATATATGAAGAACATTCCTGTAGTATTATAATATACAGTATATATATATGAAGAACATTCCTGTAGTATTATAATATACAGTATATATGAAGAACATTCCTGTAGTATTATAATATACAGTATATATATGAAAAACATTCCTGTAGTATTATAGTATACAGTGTATATATGAAGAACATTCCTGTATTATTATAATATACAGTATATATATATGAAGAACATTCCTGTAGTATTATAATATACAGTATATATATATGAAGAACATTCCTGTAGTATAATATACAGTGTATATATGAAGAACATTCCTGTAGTATTATAATATACAGTATATATATGAAGAACATTCCTGTAGTATCATAATATACAGTATATATATGAAGAACATTCCTGTAGTATTATAATATACAGTATATATATGAAGAACATTCCTGTAGTATTATAATATACAGTGTATATATGAAGAACATTCCTGTAGTATTATAATATACAGTATATATATATATGAAGAACATTCCTGTAGTATTATAATATACAGTATATATATGAAGAACATTCCTGTAGTATTATAATATACAGTGTATATATGAAGAACATTCCTGTAGTATTATAATATACAGTGTATATATGAAGAACATTCCTGTAGTATTATAATATAGTGTATATATGAAGAACATTCCTGTAGTATTAGAATAGACAGTGTATATATGAAGAACATTCCTGTAGTATTATACTATACAGTGTATATATGAAGAACATTCCTGTAGTATTATAATATACAGTATATATATGAAGAACATTCCTGTAGAATTATACTATACAGTGTATATATGAAGAACATTTCTGTAGTATTATAATATACAGTATATATATGAAGAACATTCCTGTATTATTATAATATACAGTGTATATATGAAGAACATTCCTGTAGTATTATAATATACAGTATATATATATGAAGAACATTCCTGTATTATTATAATATACAGTGTATATATGAAGAACATTCCTGTAGTATTATAATATACAGTATATATATATGAAGAACATTCCTGTAGTATTATAATATAGTGTATATATGAAAAACATTCCTGTAGTATTATAATATACAGTATATATTTATGAAGAACATTCCTGTAGTATTATAATATACAGTATATATATATGAAGAACATTCCTGTAGTATTATACTATACAGTATATATATGAAGAACATTCCTGTAGTATTATACTATACAGTATATATATGAATAACATTCCTGTAGTATTATAATATACAGTGTATATATGAAGAACATTCCTGTAGTATTATAATATACAGTATATATATGAAGAACATTCCTGTAGTATTATAATATACAGTATATATATAAAGAACATTCCTGTAGTATTATAATATACAGTATATATGAAGAACATTCCTGTAGTATTATAATATACAGTATATATATGAAAAACATTCCTGTAGTATTATAATATACAGTATATATATGAAGAACATTCCTGTAGTATTATAATATACAGTGTATATATGAAGAACATTCCTGTAGTATTATAATATACAGTTTATATATATATATATATATGAAGAACATTCCTGTAGTATTATAATATACAGTATATATATATATGAAGAACATTCCTGTAGTATTGTAATATACAGTATATATATATGAAGAACATTCCTGTAGTATTATAATATATAGTATATATATGAAGAACATTCCTGTAGTATTATAATATACAGTGTATATATGAAGAACATTCCTGTAGTATTATAATATACGGTGTATATATGAAGAACATTCCTGTAGTATTATAATATACAGTGTATATATGAAGAACATTCCTGTAGTATTACAATATACAGTGTATATATGAAGAACATTCCTGTAGTATTATAATATACAGTATATATATGAAGAACATTCCTGTAGTATTATAATATACAATATATATATGAAGAGCATTCATGTAGTATTATAATATACAGTGTATATATGAAGAACATTCCTGTAGTATTATAATATACAGTATATATATGAAGAACATTCCTGTAGTATTATAATATACAGTATATATATGAAGAACATTCCTGTAGTATTATAATATACAGTGTATATATGAAGAACATTCCTGTAGTATTATAATATAGTGTATATATGAAGAACATTCCTGTAGTATTATAATATACAGTATATATATGAAGAACATTCCTGTAGTATTATACTATACAGTATATATATGAAGGACATTCCTGTAGTATTATAATATACAATATATATATGAAGAGCATTCATGTAGTATTATAATATACAGTGTATATATGAAGAACATTCCTGTAGTATTATAATATACAGTATATATATGAAGAACATTCCTGTAGTATCATAATATACAGTATATATATGAAGAACATTCCTGTAGTATTATAATGTACAGTGTAGATATGAAGAACATTCCTGTAGTATTATAATATACAGTATATATATATATATATATATGAAGAACATTCCTGTAGTATTATAATATACAGTATATATATATGAAGAACATTCCTGTAGTGTTATAATATACAGTATATATATATGAAGAACATTCCTGTAGTATTATAATATACAGTGTATATATGAAGAACATTCCTGTAGTATTATACTATACAGTGTATATATGAAGAACATTCCTGTAGTATTATAATATACAGTATATATATGAAGAACATTCCTGTAGAATTATACTATACAGTGTATATATGAAGAACATTTCTGTAGTATTATAATATACAGTATATATATGAAGAACATTCCTGTAGTATTATAATATACAGTGCATATATGAAGAACATTCCTGTAGTATTATAATATACAGTATATATATATGAAGAACATTCCTGTAGTATTATAATATAGTGTATATATGAAAAAAATTCCTGTTGTATTATAATATACAGTATATATTTATGAAGAACATTCCTGTAGTATTATAATATACAGTATATATATATGAAGAACATTCATGTAGTATTATACTATACAGTATATATATGAAGAACATTCCTGTAGTATTATAATATACAGTATATATATGAAAAACATTCCTGTAGTATTATAATATACAGTATATATATGAAGAACATTCCTGTAGTATTATAATATACAGTGTATATATGAAGAACATTCCTGTAGTATTATAATATACAGTATATATATATATATATATATGAAGAACATTCCTGTAGTATTATAATATACAGTATATATATATATGAAGAACATTCCTGTAGTATTGTAATATACAGTATATATATATGAAGAACATTCCTGTAGTATTATAATATATAGTATATATATGAAGAACATTCCTGTAGTATTATAATATACAGTGTATATATGAAGAACATTCCTGTAGTATTATAATATACGGTGTATATATGAAGAACATTCCTGTAGTATTATAATATACAGTGTATATATGAAGAACATTCCTGTAGTATTACAATATACAGTGTATATATGAAGAACATTCCTGTAGTATTATAATATACAGTATATATATGAAGAACATTCCTGTAGTATTATAATATACAATATATATATGAAGAGCATTCATGTAGTATTATAATATACAGTGTATATAAGAAGAACATTCCTGTAGTATTATAATATACAGTATATATATGAAGAACATTCCTGTAGTATTATAATATACAGTATATATATGAAGAACATTCCTGTAGTATTCTAATATACAGTGTATATATGAAGAACATTCCTGTAGTATTATAATATAGTGTATATATGAAGAACATTCCTGTAGTATTATAATATACAGTGTATATATGAAGAACATTCCTGTAGTATTATAATATAGTGTATATATGAAGAACATTCCTGTAGTATTATAATATACAGTATATATATGAAGAACATTCCTGTAGTATTATACTATACAGTATATATATGAAGGACATTCCTGTAGTATTATAATATACAATATATATATGAAGAGCATTCATGTAGTATTATAATATACAGTGTATATATGAAGAACATTCCTGTAGTATTATAATATACAGTATATATATGAAGAACATTCCTGTAGTATCATAATATACAGTATATATATGAAGAACATTCCTGTAGTATTATAATGTACAGTGTATATATGAAGAACATTCCTGTAGTATTATAATATACAGTATATATATATATATATATATGAAGAACATTCCTGTAGTATTATAATATACAGTATATATATATGAAGAACATTCCTGTAGTGTTATAATATACAGTATATATATATGAAGAACATTCCTGTAGTATTATAATATACAGTGTATATATGAAGAACATTCCTGTAGTATTATACTATACAGTGTATATATGAAGAACATTCCTGTAGTATTATAATATACAGTATATATATGAAGAACATTCCTGTAGAATTATACTATACAGTGTATATATGAAGAACATTTCTGTAGTATTATAATATACAGTATATATATGAAGAACATTCCTGTAGTATTATAATATACAGTGCATATATGAAGAACATTCCTGTAGTATTATAATATACAGTATATATATATGAAGAACATTCCTGTAGTATTATAATATAGTGTATATATGAAAAACATTCCTGTTGTATTATAATATACAGTATATATTTATGAAGAACATTCCTGTAGTATTATAATATACAGTATATATATATGAAGAACATTCCTGTAGTATTATACTATACAGTATATATATGAAGAACATTCCTGTAGTATTATAATATACAGTATATATATGAAAAACATTCCTGTAGTATTATAATATACAGTATATATATGAAGAACATTCCTGTAGTATTATAATATACAGTGTATATATGAAGAACATTCCTGTAGTATTATAATATACAGTATATATATATATATATATATTTATATATATGAAGAACATTCCTGTAGTATTATAATATACAGTATATATATATATGAAGAACATTCCTGTAGTATTGTAATATACAGTATATATATATGAAGAACATTCCTGTAGTATTATAATATATAGTATATATATGAAGAACATTCCTGTAGTATTATAATATACAGTGTATATATGAAGAACATTCCTGTAGTATTATAATATACGGTGTATATAT
The DNA here is from genome assembly GCA_963680875.1 of Bathymodiolus brooksi. Lineage (NCBI taxonomy): Eukaryota > Metazoa > Mollusca > Bivalvia > Mytilida > Modiolidae > Bathymodiolus > Bathymodiolus brooksi. Next base: position 124,811,335 of record OY804577.1, on the reverse strand, counting down.
GAAGAACATTCCTGTAGTATTATAATATACAGTGTATATATGAAGAACATTCCTGTAGTATTACAATATACAGTGTATATATGAAGAACATTCCTGTAGTATTATAATATACAGTATATATATGAAGAACATTCCTGTAGTATTATAATATACAATATATATATGAAGAGCATTCATGTAGTATTATAATATACAGTGTATATATGAAGAACATTCCTGTAGTATTATAATATACAGTATATATATGAAGAACATTCCTGTAGTATTATAATATACAGTATATATATGAAGAACATTCCTGTAGTATTCTAATATACAGTGTATATATGAAGAACATTCCTGTAGTATTATAATATAGTGTATATATGAAGAACATTCCTGTAGTATTATAATATACAGTGTATATATGAAGAACATTCCTGTAGTATTATAATATAGTGTATATATGAAGAACATTCCTGTAGTATTATAATATACAGTATATATATGAAGAACATTCCTCTAGTATTATACTATACAATATATATATGAAGGACATTCCTGTAGTATTATAATATACAATATATATATGAAGAGCATTCATGTAGTATTATAATATACAGTGTATATATGAAGAACATTCCTGTAGTATTATAATATACAGTATATATATGAAGAACATTCCTGTAGTATTATAATATACAGTATATATATGAAGAACATTCCTGTAGTATTATAATGTACAGTGTATATATGAAGAACATTCCTGTAGTATTATAATATACAGTATATATATATGAAGAACATTCCTGTAGTATTATAATATAGTGTATATATGAAAAAAATTCCTGTTGTATTATAATATACAGTATATATTTATGAAGAACATTCCTGTAGTATTATAATATACAGTATATATATATGAAGAACATTCCTGTAGTATTATACTATACAGTATATATATGAAGAACATTCCTGTAGTATTATAATATACAGTATATATATGAAAAACATTCCTGTAGTATTATAATATACAGTATATATATGAAGAACATTCCTGTAGTATTATAATATACAGTGTATATATGAAGAACATTCCTGTAGTATTATAATATACAGTATATATATATATATATATATGAAGAACATTCCTGTAGTATTATAATATACAGTATATATATATATGAAGAACATTCCTGTAGTATTGTAATATACAGTATATATATATGAAGAACATTCCTGTAGTATTATAATATATAGTATATATATGAAGAACATTCCTGTAGTATTATAATATACAGTGTATATATGAAGAACATTCCTGTAGTATTATAATATACGGTGTATATATGAAGAACATTCCTGTAGTATTATAATATACAGTGTATATATGAAGAACATTCCTGTAGTATTACAATATACAGTGTATATATGAAGAACATTCCTGTAGTATTATAATATACAGTATATATATGAAGAACATTCCTGTAGTATTATAATATACAATATATATATGAAGAGCATTCATGTAGTATTATAATATACAGTGTATATATGAAGAACATTCCTGTAGTATTATAATATACAGTATATATATGAAGAACATTCCTGTAGTATTATAATATACAGTATATATATGAAGAACATTCCTGTAGTATTCTAATATACAGTGTATATATGAAGAACATTCCTGTAGTATTATAATATAGTGTATATATGAAGAACATTCCTGTAGTATTATAATATACAGTGTATATATGAAGAACATTCCTGTAGTATTATAATATAGTGTATATATGAAGAACATTCCTGTATTATTATAATATACAGTATATATATGAAGAACATTCCTGTAGTATTATACTATACAGTATATATATGAAGGACATTCCTGTAGTATTATAATATACAATATATATATGAAGAGCATTCATGTAGTATTATAATATACAGTGTATATATGAAGAACATTCCTGTAGTATTATAATATACAGTATATATATGAAGAACATTCCTGTAGTATCATAATATACAGTATATATATGAAGAACATTCCTGTAGTATTATAATGTACAGTGTATATATGAAGAACATTCCTGTAGTATTATAATATACAGTATATATATATATATGAAGAACATTCCTGTAGTATTATAATATACAGTATATATATATGAAGAACATTCCTGTAGTGTTATAATATACAGTATATATATATGAAGAACATTCCTGTAGTATTATAATATACAGTGTATATATGAAGAACATTCCTGTAGTATTATACTATACAGTGTATATATGAAGAACATTCCTGTAGTATTATAATATACAGTATATATATGAAGAACATTCCTGTAGAATTATACTATACAGTGTATATATGAAGAACATTTCTGTAGTATTATAATATACAGTATATATATGAAGAACATTCCTGTAGTATTATAATATACAGTGCATATATGAAGAACATTCCTGTAGTATTATAATATACAGTATATATATATGAAGAACATTCCTGTAGTATTATAATATAGTGTATATATGAAAAACATTCCTGTTGTATTATAATATACAGTATATATTTATGAAGAACATTCCTGTAGTATTATAATATACAGTATATATATATGAAGAACATTCCTGTAGTATTATACTATACAGTATATATATGAAGAACATTCCTGTAGTATTATAATATACAGTATATATATGAAAAACATTCCTGTAGTATTATAATATACAGTATATATATGAAGAACATTCCTGTAGTATTATAATATACAGTGTATATATGAAGAACATTCCTGTAGTATTATAATATACAGTATATATATATATATATATATGAAGAACATTCCTGTAGTATTATAATATACAGTATATATATATATGAAGAACATTCCTGTAGTATTGTAATATACAGTATATATATATGAAGAACATTCCTGTAGTATTATAATATATAGTATATATATGAAGAACATTCCTGTAGTATTATAATATACAGTGTATATATGAAGAACATTCCTGTAGTATTATAATATACGGTGTATATATGAAGAACATTCCTGTAGTATTATAATATACAGTGTATATATGAAGAACATTCCTGTAGTATTACAATATACAGTGTATATATGAAGAACATTCCTGTAGTATTATAATATACAGTATATATATGAAGAACATTCCTGTAGTATTATAATATACAATATATATATGAAGAGCATTCATGTAGTATTATAATATACAGTGTATATATGAAGAACATTCCTGTAGTATTATAATATACAGTATATATATGAAGAACATTCCTGTAGTATTATAATATACAGTATATATATGAAGAACATTCCTGTAGTATTCTAATATACAGTGTATATATGAAGAACATTCCTGTAGTATTATAATATAGTGTATATATGAAGAACATTCCTGTAGTATTATAATATACAGTGTATATATGAAGAACATTCCTGTAGTATTATAATATAGTGTATATATGAAGAACATTCCTGTAGTATTATAATATACAGTATATATATGAAGAACATTCCTGTAGTATTATACTATACAGTATATATATGAAGGACATTCCTGTAGTATTATAATATACAATATATATATGAAGAGCATTCATGTAGTATTATAATATACAGTGTATATATGAAGAACATTCCTGTAGTATTATAATATACAGTATATATATGAAGAACATTCCTGTAGTATTATAATATACAGTATATATATGAAGAACATTCCTGTAGTATTATAATGTACAGTGTATATATGAAGAACATTCCTGTAGTATTATAATATACAGTATATATATATATATATATATGAAGAACATTCCTGTAGTATTATAATATACAGTATATATATATGAAGAACATTCCTGTAGTGTTATAATATACAGTATATATATATGAAGAACATTCCTGTAGTATTATAATATACAGTATATATATGAAGAACATTCCTGTAGTATTATAATATACAGTATATATATGAAGAACATTCCTGTAGTATTATAATATACAGTATATATATGAAGAACATTCCTGTAGTATTATAATATACAGTATATATATGAAGAACATTCCTGTAGTATTATAATATACAGTATATATATGAAGAACATTCCTGTAGTATTATAATATACAGTATATATATGAAGAACATTCCTGTAGTATTATAATATACAGTATATATATGAAGAACATTCCTGTAGTATTATAATATACAGTATATATATGAAGAACATTCCTGTAGTATTATAATATACAGTATATATATGAAGAACATTCCTGTAGTATTATAATATACAGTGTATATATGAAGAACATTCCGGTAGTATTATAATATATAGTATATATATGAAGAACATTCCTGTAGTATTATAATATACAGTATATATATGAAGAACATTCCTGTAGTATTATAATATACAGTGTATATATGAAGAACATTCCTGTAGTATTATAATATAGTGTATATATGAAGAACATTCCTGTAGTATTATAATATACAGTATATATATGAAGAACATTCCTGTAGTATTATACTATACAGTATATATATGAAGGACATTCCTGTAGTATTATAATATACAATATATATATGAAGAGCATTCATGTAGTATTATAATATACAGTGTATATATGAAGAACATTCCTGTAGTATTATAATATACAGTATATATATGAAGAACATTCCTGTAGTATCATAATATACAGTATATATATGAAGAACATTCCTGTAGTATTATAATGTACAGTGTATATATGAAGAACATTCCTGTAGTATTATAATATACAGTATATATATATATATATATATGAAGAACATTCCTGTAGTATTATAATATACAGTATATATATATGAAGAACATTCCTGTAGTGTTATAATATACAGTATATATATATGAAGAACATTCCTGTAGTATTATAATATACAGTGTATATATGAAGAACATTCCTGTAGTATTATACTATACAGTGTATATATGAAGAACATTCCTGTAGTATTATAATATACAGTATATATATGAAGAACATTCCTGTAGAATTATACTATACAGTGTATATATGAAGAACATTTCTGTAGTATTATAATATACAGTATATATATGAAGAACATTCCTGTAGTATTATAATATACAGTGCATATATGAAGAACATTCCTGTAGTATTATAATATACAGTATATATATATGAAGAACATTCCTGTAGTATTATAATATAGTGTATATATGAAAAACATTCCTGTTGTATTATAATATACAGTATATATTTATGAAGAACATTCCTGTAGTATTATAATATACAGTATATATATATGAAGAACATTCCTGTAGTATTATACTATACAGTATATATATGAAGAACATTCCTGTAGTATTATAATATACAGTATATATATGAAAAACATTCCTGTAGTATTATAATATACAGTATATATATGAAGAACATTCCTGTAGTATTATAATATACAGTGTATATATGAAGAACATTCCTGTAGTATTATAATATACAGTATATATATATATATATATATATATATATATATATATATATGAAGAACATTCCTGTAGTATTATAATATACAGTATATATATATATGAAGAACATTCCTGTAGTATTGTAATATACAGTATATATATATGAAGAACATTCCTGTAGTATTATAATATATAGTATATATATGAAGAACATTCCTGTAGTATTATAATATACAGTGTATATATGAAGAACATTCCTGTAGTATTATAATATACGGTGTATATATGAAGAACATTCCTGTAGTATTATAATATACAGTGTATATATGAAGAACATTCCTGTAGTATTACAATATACAGTGTATATATGAAGAACATTCCTGTAGTATTATAATATACAGTATATATATGAAGAACATTCCTGTAGTATTATAATATACAATATATATATGAAGAGCATTCATGTAGTATTATAATATACAGTGTATATATGAAGAACATTCCTGTAGTATTATAATATACAGTATATATATGAAGAACATTCCTGTAGTATTATAATATACAGTATATATATGAAGAACATTCCTGTAGTATTCTAATATACAGTGTATATATGAAGAACATTCCTGTAGTATTATAATATAGTGTATATATGAAGAACATTCCTGTAGTATTATAATATACAGTGTATATATGAAGAACATTCCTGTAGTATTATAATATAGTGTATATATGAAGAACATTCCTGTAGTATTATAATATACAGTATATATATGAAGAACATTCCTCTAGTATTATACTATACAATATATATATGAAGGACATTCCTGTAGTATTATAATATACAATATATATATGAAGAGCATTCATGTAGTATTATAATATACAGTGTATATATGAAGAACATTCCTGTAGTATTATAATATACAGTATATATATGAAGAACATTCCTGTAGTATTATAATATACAGTATATATATGAAGAACATTCCTGTAGTATTATAATGTACAGTGTATATATGAAGAACATTCCTGTAGTATTATAATATACAGTATATATATATGAAGAACATTCCTGTAGTATTATAATATAGTGTATATATGAAAAAAATTCCTGTTGTATTATAATATACAGTATATATTTATGAAGAACATTCCTGTAGTATTATAATATACAGTATATATATATGAAGAACATTCCTGTAGTATTATACTATACAGTATATATATGAAGAACATTCCTGTAGTATTATAATATACAGTATATATATGAAAAACATTCCTGTAGTATTATAATATACAGTATATATATGAAGAACATTCCTGTAGTATTATAATATACAGTGTATATATGAAGAACATTCCTGTAGTATTATAATATACAGTATATATATATATATATATATGAAGAACATTCCTGTAGTATTATAATATACAGTATATATATATATGAAGAACATTCCTGTAGTATTGTAATATACAGTATATATATATGAAGAACATTCCTGTAGTATTATAATATATAGTATATATATGAAGAACATTCCTGTAGTATTATAATATACAGTGTATATATGAAGAACATTCCTGTAGTATTATAATATACGGTGTATATATGAAGAACATTCCTGTAGTATTATAATATACAGTGTATATATGAAGAACATTCCTGTAGTATTACAATATACAGTGTATATATGAAGAACATTCCTGTAGTATTATAATATACAGTATATATATGAAGAACATTCCTGTAGTATTATAATATACAATATATATATGAAGAGCATTCATGTAGTATTATAATATACAGTGTATATATGAAGAACATTCCTGTAGTATTATAATATACAGTATATATATGAAGAACATTCCTGTAGTATTATAATATACAGTATATATATGAAGAACATTCCTGTAGTATTCTAATATACAGTGTATATATGAAGAACATTCCTGTAGTATTATAATATAGTGTATATATGAAGAACATTCCTGTAGTATTATAATATACAGTGTATATATGAAGAACATTCCTGTAGTATTATAATATAGTGTATATATGAAGAACATTCCTGTAGTATTATAATATACAGTATATATATGAAGAACATTCCTGTAGTATTATACTATACAGTATATATATGAAGGACATTCCTGTAGTATTATAATATACAATATATATATGAAGAGCATTCATGTAGTATTATAATATACAGTGTATATATGAAGAACATTCCTGTAGTATTATAATATACAGTATATATATGAAGAACATTCCTGTAGTATCATAATATACAGTATATATATGAAGAACATTCCTGTAGTATTATAATGTACAGTGTATATATGAAGAACATTCCTGTAGTATTATAATATACAGTATATATATATATATGAAGAACATTCCTGTAGTATTATAATATACAGTATATATATATGAAGAACATTCCTGTAGTGTTATAATATACAGTATATATATATGAAGAACATTCCTGTAGTATTATAATATACAGTGTATATATGAAGAACATTCCTGTAGTATTATACTATACAGTGTATATATGAAGAACATTCCTGTAGTATTATAATATACAGTATATATATGAAGAACATTCCTGTAGAATTATACTATACAGTGTATATATGAAGAACATTTCTGTAGTATTATAATATACAGTATATATATGAAGAACATTCCTGTAGTATTATAATATACAGTGCATATATGAAGAACATTCCTGTAGTATTATAATATACAGTATATATATATGAAGAACATTCCTGTAGTATTATAATATAGTGTATATATGAAAAACATTCCTGTTGTATTATAATATACAGTATATATTTATGAAGAACATTCCTGTAGTGTTATAATATACAGTATATATATATGAAGAACATTCCTGTAGTATTATACTATACAGTATATATATGAAGAACATTCCTGTAGTATTATAATATACAGTATATATATGAAAAACATTCCTGTAGTATTATAATATACAGTATATATATGAAGAACATTCCTGTAGTATTATAATATACAGTGTATATATGAAGAACATTCCTGTAGTATTATAATATACAGTATATATATATATATATATATATATGAAGAACATTCCTGTAGTATTATAATATACAGTATATATATATATGAAGAACATTCCTGTAGTATTGTAATATACAGTATATATATATGAAGAACATTCCTGTAGTATTATAATATATAGTATATATATGAAGAACATTCCTGTAGTATTATAATATACAGTGTATATATGAAGAACATTCCTGTAGTATTATAATATACGGTGTATATATGAAGAACATTCCTGTAGTATTATAATATACAGTGTATATATGAAGAACATTCCTGTAGTATTACAATATACAGTGTATATATGAAGAACATTCCTGTAGTATTATAATATACAGTATATATATGAAGAACATTCCTGTAGTATTATAATATACAATATATATATGAAGAGCATTCATGTAGTATTATAATATACAGTGTATATATGAAGAACATTCCTGTAGTATTATAATATACAGTATATATATGAAGAACATTCCTGTAGTATTATAATATACAGTATATATATGAAGAACATTCCTGTAGTATTCTAATATACAGTGTATATATGAAGAACATTCCTGTAGTATTATAATATAGTGTATATATGAAGAACATTCCTGTAGTATTATAATATACAGTGTATATATGAAGAACATTCCTGTAGTATTATAATATAGTGTATATATGAAGAACATTCCTGTAGTATTATAATATACAGTATATATATGAAGAACATTCCTGTAGTATTATACTATACAGTATATATATGAAGGACATTCCTGTAGTATTATAATATACAATATATATATGAAGAGCATTCATGTAGTATTATAATATACAGTGTATATATGAAGAACATTCCTGTAGTATTATAATATACAGTATATATATGAAGAACATTCCTGTAGTATTATAATATACAGTATATATATGAAGAACATTCCTGTAGTATTATAATGTACAGTGTATATATGAAGAACATTCCTGTAGTATTATAATATACAGTATATATATATATATATATATGAAGAACATTCCTGTAGTATTATAATATACAGTATATATATATGAAGAACATTCCTGTAGTGTTATAATATACAGTATATATATATGAAGAACATTCCTGTAGTATTATAATATACAGTATATATATGAAGAACATTCCTGTAGTATTATAATATACAGTATATATATGAAGAACATTCCTGTAGTATTATAATATACAGTATATATATGAAGAACATTCCTGTAGTATTATAATATACAGTATATATATGAAGAACATTCCTGTAGTATTATAATATACAGTATATATATGAAGAACATTCCTGTAGTATTATAATATACAGTATATATATGAAGAACATTCCTGTAGTATTATAATATACAGTATATATATGAAGAACATTCCTGTAGTATTATAATATACAGTATATATATGAAGAACATTCCTGTAGTATTATAATATACAGTATATATATGAAGAACATTCCTGTAGTATTATAATATACAGTGTATATATGAAGAACATTCCGGTAGTATTATAATATATAGTATATATATGAAGAACATTCCTGTAGTATTATAATATAGTGTATATATGAAGAACATTCCTTTAGTATTATAATATACAGTATATATATGAAGAACATTCCTGTAGTATTATAATATACAGTATATATATGAAGAACATTCCTGTAGTATTATAATATACAGTGTATATATGAAGAACATTCCTGTAGTATTAAAACCTTTCAGCTCATAGTTTGATAATGTAGATTCTTTGTCGTGGGTGATAATACATTTCCAATCCACGAAAAGGACCGTACACCTACACAAGACGTATAGTTAGAACATGATAATATCCACAACATATAAATGTGAACAGGAAAAGAAAATATTAGCATCTAAAAAATCTACGTTTTAAAGTAAAGAACTTAAAAAAAAGATTCAAGTTCGTGTCGTTATTTTTCTGTAGTTGATCATTGTTTAACTTGATTCCTTCGCCCAGACAAAAGTTATAATTTTTCCAATAATGGAACTTTTTTCTTTGACCAGATACAGTAATCTGATAAAAACTTGTTTACGACAGCTTAGGGACCAGTCAAATATGTACCAAGTATGTTGTAAACAATAATATTATTTAGAATTATAAATAATTTATCTTTTTTATTGTTCGTATTTGTTTCAGGAAGAGGTCGAAAGGCTTTCTAATTCAATAATAGAACCCCCATTAACACGTTAGCATACACATAAAAAGTCAATAAAGATCTTAAAAACCAATTTCTCTGTAAAAAGTATTTCAAATGGACGGACATTGGTCTAATATTACCGGTCTTATGCATTTTATGTTTCACGAGACCGCAAAAACTACTTTATACAATACCTATGAAGTTAAATCTTATATTATTAGAAACCAAAGACAGATTTAAACCTCTTTAAGCTGAAAGCATATGATTGCAAATACTCTGCTATGTTTCCAAATCTGTTTATTATATACAAGTCACATTTTATATGCTATTAACAATATAAAAAATGTATAACACTGAATTGTCGATTGTCTTTCTCTCCTTAGAACATCTGTCCAAATAACACATCTCACTAATGCATGTCTGCCTTTATAGCTAAATTAAAATAATTTTCCATTTGACTTGAATGTAGTATTATATCAATAATAGTAAAGTTTACCTATTTATTTAGTTTCTAAACATAGACAAGCGCACACCTCTGTTTAATAGATTCTATACATCCAATGTCGGCAAATATAGAGCCTCTACCGCGCTTTTCTGACCTTTTTCGCATTGAGTGTAAATACATTTTCTATTTACCGTCAATGTACGTATATTATGTTTACCTTGCTATTACAAAAAGTCCAAAACAACTTCCAAATTGTCAAAAAAAAGCAGAACCAAGCGTCGTTCTAATCATTTTCGTTTGTTATGGTGTCTTCTAAGAATTCCGTGCTTATATTGTTACCGTTTGTTATTGTCGCTCAACATGAATGTTCTTTTTCAAGTGCCCTGCCGTATGGCGATCACTTCTTTGTACTTATTTCTGTCTCTCAACATGAATCAGGTACCAGAACAATAGCTTTTGTTCAGTGACCGTATATAACAAAGAATTATCCAATCAATGCAATTTGACTGCTCAAATAGAACGAGTGGAGGAAAAATAAATATTTTTTGTAACCTTTTGGGAGATATTTAAAATAAAATATAAAAACGGACGTCATTCCGAATAGTGTAATGCAGTTAAAATTGTCCGAATGGGTTGAGTCTTGAGTCTGTAAAACTAGTAATGTATATGTGTGTTAAGGGTATCGATTTTGTTTCTCTTTTTCATTTTAATGCTTCCTTTTTTTCGGACAAATCTTAATTCACTTCTGACAAGTAAATATGTTTCTACCATTTGTCCTATGGATAAACCGATAAGCCAAAAGTGCACTTGTGCGTGTATCATACAATTGGGAATAATTTGTTTTAATATCTGGCTTAGCCAAAAATGTAATAGACTATTGTTGCCAAGACAACAATGCAATTCAATTTTAGTTAACCATAAAATAATATAAAATTCTAGTCGTTATAGAGATATTTTACATCAACAGTAGTCGTTCGTAGTCGAAGCCGGTTTTGTCTTTTGAATTAATACAAACGTAGGTATCTAATTTAGTACACACGATTCGTTTCTGGAAACGCTCAAAACTAAATAAACACAAGGAGCCTAAACATAATAGCCAAAATCGGTTATGGTCACCATTTCAAAGAATTGCTTTATGTAGCTAGAAGAACACGTGATGCATTATGTGAGTGACAAGTTGTCCTGCAATGTTTGCCTTTATGGACGTTTTTTGTGAGCTGTCCCTAAGTCGCATGTAAATTTACTTGAAATGAAAACTGACAACAACAATTTTGCCTTTCATATAAAGTCAAATAAGGGTAAAAACAAAATTACCGAACTCTGAGCAATCTTACAAAGGGAAAGTCAAAACTCATAAGTATATAAACAGACAAAATCAGTCAACAACCGGAAAACTGTGAAAACCGTAATGACCCTGACTTGGTACAGGCATTTCTAAAGAAATGGTGGGTTGAATCAGATTTTAAAGCGCCAAACCTCCCCCTTTCATTACGGCTCAAAGGTTCCGGCTGTCACTATAACAGTATTTATAACAATATTGGAACAAAATAGGTAAAGTGTTAACTTTCTAAATCAGTCGGTGTCGATGAATCATTAATCATCAGATATTTTTCTCGCAAAAACAATAATTAAATTAAAAAAAATGTGCTTCCTTTTTTTTGAAGAAATACTGGTATGTTTCACACGCAAACAAACGGTAGATATACATTGCCATGCATTTCAATGTCGTCTATCAACTAATCTTATTTCAAAGAGAATTAACAGCGTTATTTGTTAACTCCGTCAGTATGTCAGTAATACCATTTGTTTTGATTATACTAATTGTATAACATGCCTGACACACGATAGTTTTTGTATCTCCTGGGATTATGATCTTTATCAAGTTCCAGAAGAGTTTATTGCACTAATATCATTACAATAAACTGTTAAAACACCCTTCACATTAACATTGTTTACACTTAAGCTATAGTGTGGGGACACTTTAGTTTGCAGCTTGGCCATAGGTTAGAGGAACATTTTAGTTTACAGTTCGGTTGTAGTTTTGGGAACATTTTAGTTTACAGTTCGTCTGTAGGTTTGGAGAACATTTTAGCTTACAGTTCGGTTGTAGGTTTGGTAAACAGTTTAGTTTACAGTTCGACTGTAGATTTGGAGAACAGTTTAGCTTACAGTTCGGTTGTAGGTTTGGTAAACAATTTAGCTTACAGTTCGGCTGTAGGTTTGGAGAACATTTTAGCTTACAGTTCGTCTGTAGGTTTGGAGAACATTTTAGCTTACAGTTCGTCTGTAGGTTTGGAGAACATTTTAGTTTACAGTTCGGTTGTAGTTTTGAAAAACAGTTTAGTTTACAGTTCGACTGTAGATTTGGAGAACAGCTTAGTTTACAGATTTGGAGAACAGTTTAGATTACAGTTCGGCTGTATATTTGGAGAACATTTTAGCTTACAGTTCGGCTGTATATTTGGAGAACATTTTAGTTTATAGTTCGGCTGTATTTGTGGGGACATTTTAGTTTACAGTTCGGCTGTAGTTGTGGGGAACATTTTAGTTTACAGCTTGGCTATAGTTGTGGGGGGATATTTTAGTTTATAGTTCGGCTGTAGTTGTGGTGGACATTTTAGTTTACAGTTCGGCTGTAGTTGTGGGGGGACATTTTAGTTTACAGTTCGGCTGTAGATGTGGGGGACATTTTAGTTTACAGTTCGGCTGTAGTTGTGAGGGACATTTTAGTTTAGTTTGGCTGTAGTTGTGAGGGACATTTTAGTTTACAGTTCGGCTGTAGTTGTGGGGGGACATTTTAGTTTACAGTTTGGCTATAGTTGTGGGGGGATATTTTAGTTTATAGTTCGGCTGTAGTTGTGGTGGACATTTTAGTTTACAGTTCGGCTGTAGTTGTGGGGGGACATTTTAGTTTACAGTTCGGCTGTAGATGTGGGGGACATTTTAGTTTACAGTTCGGCTGTAGTTGTGAGGGACATTTTAGTTTACAGTTCGGCTGTAGTTGTGAGGGACATTTTAGTTTACAGTTCGGCTGTAGTTGTGAGGGACATTTTAGTTTAGTTTGGCTGTAGTTGTGAGGGACGTTTTCGTTTACAGTTTGACTGTAGTTGTGGGGGACATTGTGGCTGTAGGTTTGGACACTTCAGTTTACAATTTTTAATGTTCAAGTTGCTTGTGTTATGCTGCAAGGCCAAATGTCATGATAATGTCCATTATATATCTTTTTCCCAGTGGAAATCTAAATTCCCACACAAACCCATCCCAGTATCACATCTTTTAACTTGTACAAGATTAATTGTATGTAAGATTGTAATCTTGTCATTGTATAATGATAACTGAAATACTGGTTACTTGACGGTAAACAACATATAATCAATCAACCACTGCTAATTTTATGCTTGAAGATAAATGTACGCAAGTCGGTTAAAAATGTTGGTCGTCATATGTAGGGAAGTGTAACTTGTTAAGCCTCATTACATAATCCTCCGCAAAATTTAGTTCCTAATTAGATTTTCTTAAATTGAATCAGCCAGTTTAGAAAGACTGATTTCCCTTATTCAAGTTTGTGGTTCAGATAAATTCGATAATAAAAACGTAGATATCTAACTTCAAGTTAGCAAGTCAACCAAAGAACCTATACAGGTTACCAATGCATGAGTGAGATTGGCCAATTACATGACTTAAGGAGACTGTATTGTCAATTTCAAGCATAAATATTTCTGACAAAGAATGTCAGTGCTGCGGCACTGACTACTAAACCGACGATACCATATGACTAATAGTTCACAAGCAGAGATACATGTATCGACCCAGTGATAGTGCACATTGTATTTTTATTTTCATAATGTTTGGGTATATACACTACATAAATTTCACTTCCGAAAATTCTGTTGAGGTTTTGAAGAAAACAAAATCGTATTTTATCATCCCTACCGAGGTAAGATTTGAATACCAGCTACATTAAACAGAGAGGAGGGTTGGTCTTACATTAAACAGAGAGGAGGGTTGGTATTACATTAAACAGAGAGGAGGGTTGGTATTAGATTAAACAGAGGAGGGTTGGTATTACATTAAACGATTTAACCCCGCCATATTTATGTGCCTATCCCAAGTCACGACCTGGATTTCCAACGTGGCCTTTTTATATTCAGTGAGTTCAGGTAAGATGATAGGTGATTGTTCGTTTTGTTGATATTGTAGTTGTAGGAATTGATGATCCAAACTGTTTAAACTTTCTTTTCATAATTCCTTTTATATCCACTCTTATTTTTAAAATTGTTCGATATTATTTCTAATTACATTTGGAGAATTAATGATGAAAAAAGCGATGAATCAATATCTGAGGATGTATCCAGATACAGACCTTTTCCGTATAGGATAACATGTTTTACTGCAGCCAAGATATTATTGTCATGAACTTGCCAAGAATAGTCACTCATTCCTAAATTTCAAAACATAGAAAAGATAAACAATACACGTCTATAAAGTCCGAACAATATTAATGTAGTTTATGCTATTATTGATAAATAGGACAATTTAGTCATTGTGTAAGCCACCAAACACATTTGCATTTCATTGTAACATGCAATGACTGTTCAGATTTACATAGAAGTTGGAATGCCTTATTCGTATTGTTGTCTGGCAATTCGGTAATGTTCTAAAATATAACTAATTGTAAACGTATTACACTATTACTGTCATTTTACTTGTAACAGTATAGACATCATTACTGTCATATTAACACTAACGTTGTGAATCCCGCTCATGGCGAGGTATACCCGATGCAACATTATGTGATAAAGGTTGTCAGTGACTTGCGGCAGGACTGTGGCTTTCTCCTGGCACTCCGGTTTCCTCCATCAATCAAACTGACCGCCACGATAGAACTATAATATTGTTGAAAGTGGCGTTAAACACCATATATCTAACCTGCGATATTAAATTATTTGGCTTTCCAATATTTTGAACGTATCTGATTTAGGTTATTACACAAACGTGTCGTGCACACTAAATTTTATATCTATGTTTTTATCCAAAATACTTCATTGAGTGGGGGAGTCAAGGTTTCAGTGGATAGTAAATTAGCTTAAATTATATCTGGGTGGATGAAAGTTATTTTATGCAATGTATACCAGTAAAAAAATGATGCATCATAATATATCGTATATAAAACAATCAAATAAAACAAAATTACATTTTGATTTAATCGAGTTTAATAGTGTTTGATTTACACAATTATAGTTTCTATCCAACGGAAGTGTCTGAAATTAATGTTCGTGATAGCGTTATTCAAAGTCATGGCGGTCAAATTACAATTCACACCAAAAATTATTCAGTGTGTTCACAACTTGCATTGATGCATGACTGAGAACGGCGCCTCATTGAACAATGCTTATGTAATCACATTTCAGATCCTGATCAATGCTAGACCCATTTCCACCGACGTTGCCGATTGATTTAGCTCTTTTTGTAACGTCGTTCGATTTTTTTCTTGACGTGTTCAATTGGTGAGAGACCAAGTGGAACGGCAGACCATGGCAGTACTTTGACATTCTGCCGTGGCAGAAAGTCCATCACTACATGTGAATTGTCCTGCTGAAAGGTGATGACATCTCGAATGAATGGAATAAAATGTTGCTGCAGGATCTCATCACAATATCGTACCCCTTTATATTTCCATCGATGATAAACTAAATGAAAATCTACTTAAGAGGAAAGAGATCCATTGTCATTTGGGAAATGAATAAGTTGTAGCGACGACTTTAACGCAGGGGCAACGGGACCTTGTTTGTCCATAATCAATGTATTGGTTACATCTGTGTACATTCTTTTTGTATCATTAAACGGTTTCGAATCCACAGAATACATTGTTGAACCCATTGACACAGTTCAATAATTGCATTTACATGATATAAACACAGAAAATAATCTGAAGTCATTTATTATATATAAAATATACGTATATTGGCGGAATATATGAAATGTATTTGTAAGAACTATAGACACAGATAGGAAAATGAGCCTTTTACGAGCTTTTCTGAGTGCAAATTGATTTTATATTTACTGACAATGGACGTATATTGTGGTTCTCCTGAGATGCTAAAAAGTCCAAAGACAACTTCCAAATTGTCTGAAAAAGAGTAGAAACAAGCGTCGATCTAATATACATGTATTGCATGCTGGTGAGGGAAATATGAAAATGTATTCACCCAAGAGTGTCATATTCCCTGAGGGCAACGACCGAGGGGAACATGATACTCTTGGGTGAATAAATTTTCATATTTCCTGAACCCGCATGCTATAAATGTTTTATTATACCGAATGAAACCAAGAAAACACATATTTTAAGTCCATTGGAACGTTGTCTCAGACATTTAAAAACCACATCCACAACAATAACGAGATTCAAGATCAATATCCAAGAGAACACAATCTGACCAATTAGAAATATGGCCCTTAAACCAACATTTCAACATTTTTGAAGAGCACTTATTTTAAAATGGTTTCCATCAGTTTTCCTTGCACCAACGTAAAACAATTTCAATGAATTGTTCAAATGTTCCAAGGAAACCTCCTCAAACTCGACATTATCAGGGTCCTGTTCACGCAAATAGTCCCGAAAGCATTTCACAGACAATTTTGTAGCTTTTTGTGTATTAATGCTGTCTTTGTCAGTTAATAACTTGTCTATTTCTTCCTCTGATGGGACATGGAAGCGCTTTTCGGCTGTGGCCATTGTAACGGTTGACTGCAAGTGATACGTTGCAAGTGCCTCTGACGTTTTCATGTCAGAGAACGATAACTCTAGCGGAAAAACCTGCGAGGTTTCCTAGGGGGTGGAATATGATTTTTATTTCACGGAATATGATTTTTGTCCTGTGTGATCACGTGTTCTGATTTATACCCATTGTCCAATCAAATTAATCTATTTATGGTAATTAATATATGAGGTATAATAATCTTTTGTATGGTATCCTCTGTGAAGTCCGCGCTTATGCTGTTACAGTTTCTTACCATCGCTCTACATGAATCATGTACAAGAAAGGTTTATTAGGAACGTGAGTTGATAACTCTAAAGTATATTTGACCCTTTTATTAGTACTCAAAATCACACAATTGCAGATTAAATATTGGTATGAAATATCATTATGGTACATTGCGAATTATGTGCAAGAAGAGTTTGAAGATGCCAAAGGGGTAATCAGAATCCGTAAACCTAAGGACAGACAGCACAAGAACAAAAGTACAAACATCAATCTACAAAACATAACACAGAAAACATAAATGTTTCAACACGTTCGTCATAAGTGCTCAATATATTAACATTTATAGGTTTTATTAACTCTAGTGTTTAGTAAACTACATTTCATCTTTGGAAATACTAATTTATTTTGTCTGCCACATTTTTGGTGTTACATAAAGCCCGACTATTTTACGAAGTGACAACATATTTTATCTATATAACATATACCTAATGATATATAGTCTGTGTTTTCCCAATGGAAACGTAGAGTTTTAGACATTAAAATCCCATTACGTTACGAAAACCTTTGTTCCAATTATCATAGTGATGTTATGTCACATGTTTTTACCTTTGAGAATACTTACAGCATTAATGTTTTTCGCTTTGAAAAAAATAAATTTCTAAAGTACCTCCCTGAATATTAAGAAAGAACATTTTAACTTCTGTGGTGCACGAAACAAGATACAAGTACATTAATCGGAAAACAATAGGAATTATCACAATTTTAAGCATGATAAAACAAACACATCGAACAAACCCATAATGAAAAACGGCATACAACAGAAAGATAATGTTTCTATTAATGAAATCAATAAAATAAAAGATAGAATGGTTTTATTTTGTTATTTGTTATAACTGCGTGCTTCTAAATCGTATTTACTGTGGATTCTGGTGGAATGAATGAATCTGCGTTTTGACGGATAAGTAAGCATGATATTTTTTTTCCCATGAAAGTATGAATACTCACGCATTATAGGATAAAATGAGAATACAAAATAGCACGCAGTTGGAACAGTAGATAAATAGATAAAGGTGAAAAATATAATTTTGCTATCATAATAAATACATATTATATATATTCGTCTCAAAATTATGAAGCACGTTTTTATTGAGTTGCTGGATCACGAGATGCTCACGAGAGAAAATTACATTGAATTATAATTGGCATTAAAATATTCTTAAGTTGTAGAGATTTACCCGGTACTGGTTAACCTCGGATATACTGCATCTTATGTTGTATCAATATTAAGACATTGTGTAGAACTTCCGTTTCCTAAGTAAACAATCTTGCCAGTGTGTTTGTTTTTTTCTATGTATATTTATGGCGTTTGATTATATCTTAAATTTAAAGACTGCTCGATTGTATTGTACCGTCACCTGACCAGTATTTCCGGTATATTCATGACAAGAACAAGTTTATAAAGAACAAATCATACCATGTTAAAATGGTAACCAAGGGCGACCACTCCTCGCAAGAAACTGTTATTCATTTGGAGCTGTTGATAGTTGAAAAATGGGCTTCGCTTACGTATTGTCTTTAGAGATATGTATTTGATGTATCCTTGCTCACTTCCATAGGGACTGCATCCCACAGCTGTGAATATATGTGTAGTGTCTAGACACTCTCTATCCTCGGTGGGGGTACATTCTAAAGAAGTGATTTGAATAGAGAGCACTAATGACAGATTTTCGTCATCTGAATTGAGTATTGCCCTCACTTTAGTTGAATATGACCCCAATCTTGATTTAGTATGTTCAAGTATGTACCAATGTTAACAGTACACGTTATATTTTTTATGGAAAACAAAACATAGTTGCGACTGCCATTTGAAAAAAATGGTCGCTATCAACATGTCGTTGCTTTCTTTAAATTGTCACTTCGTTAATACGACATGTAGTCCACTATGTATAACATGCATGTGCATATATTTGTGACAATAAGCATTGTGATTTCCAAAACAAAAAAGTGTTATCATTCGTCCAAAATATATGCTTGTAACACTTTGTGTTGTGGAAACTATATCTTTTAATTCCGAATACAGAATTGAAATAAAAACAGTACTAAAACATACAAACAGTGACAGATGTCTTGTTCTATAAAGATAATTCTTCTAATTACTATTATACACTGATTAATTCCAAATAATTATATATCGGTAATATCTAAATTATCACACATAAAATATGATAAAAAAGAAGATTTTCAATTCAGTGTATATGTGAAAATTATGACTTATGCCAATTTACAGATGCTAAACTCATCATATCTATCAATAAATCTTGCTTATCATTACTCAATAATAATATATTTATTAAAATTTCCAACATCTTTAACAGGAATACATTTGAAAAATGAAAGCATTAGACACAGGACATTGACACATGCAACACAGCAACTACAGATAATATCTACATGTAGTTAATTTTACCTTTGATAAGAAACAGTACTAATAAGATCCCCAGATAAACGTTCTTATGAATAAATAATATTTCCATGTCTTGATTAAATCCATTGAAAAAAATTGCCGTGTCCATCAAAACACATGGATGTTATTTAGAGTGAATCACCAATACAAAATATATACTAAACCAATGATCATCTTTATATCAGTGCTAATATCATGATGATACCCCGTAAAAATTGTGGGCATTATTATAGCTAAGAAACAATATTGATTATTTTAAATCTCCAATTATAGATGGTGAATTCTAATTTAGTTGTAATCAACTAGCAGTTTGGTATCTTTAATAAGTTTTCAATATTTGCAATTCTAAATTACATGGTATGCGCAGCTGACTTAACTGTAAATCTTCAACTGACTCAAATATAGACTGTTAATCTGGAAATGAAACAAATATAGTAAAGAGTTGTAATAATTTGTAATCATCTGTAACACTGTTTGTATAGGATTTCATTTATGAAAATTTGTACTTGGTCGAATCTACTTTTTGAGCTATTGATTACGAGTTGTCAAGTGAATTCAATAGAAGACGTTTATAATTCGCTCCAACGCATTAAACAGCAAATTACCATAAAGCAATAAAAATATAAATTAGGCAGGGTTCACGATCATATCAATATAACTGTAAACTACGAATCATAAAAATAGACAATTAACCTTAACCATCGTCCAGACCTCTGAGTACAACTCTTCGATCTTCATACTGACAAAATAACTGACAGGTTTGGAGAACAGGAGAATATCGGAGATCTACTATGCAAATTACGTCTTAATGAACATATCAACTTTCTGTACGTCAAGATAGAACAAGAAGTGAAACATTTATTTATTACCGAAGGATACATCGATCAAACAGTATATCTAAAGTACATTCATGGCAAAATATTTGACAGATTTCTATATATAATGTGACGTAGATGAAAATAAATTAGCTGGGAAGTTTTGTTTGTTTGTTTGATGGTGTTTAGCACCACTTTAAACAATATTTCAGTTATATCGTGGCGGTCAGTTTTATTGGTGGAGGAAACCGGAGGACCCGGAGAAAACCACCGACCTGTCGCAAGTCACTGACAGACTTTATCATATAATGTTATACACCTCGCCCTGATCGAGATCGAACTCACAACATCAGAAGCTGGGAAGTAGCACAGTGCAAATGTATACATTACAATTTCGAACACCTGACAACAGGTAACAGATCTGAAAAGAAGGATCAACGCAACGACTTTAAGTTGTCGATGTTTTAATTATTATATATGATATGCCGTGGAATTGAAACGTTGTTCAAGTACCATACTACTTGACAGTATCCTTGTCGGGTAGATTTGTTATCAAGAAAATAAAATCGATGCTCGCCATCATGAATTCGTTGAACGAGAAAGTAGCACATAGATTTGTAACGTTCTGATTGGTATAATTGGTGTTCATTATTTGTGAAGACGATAACTCTGTAGGTTCAGCTGGTCTTAGTTCTTATCTCTTAAAACGACATGCTGGTTCACGTTGCGATACAGATTGGTATCAATTTTGCTTATACCTAATAGTAAAATATATGGAATATAACGATCATATTGTATCGTTTTAGATACCCCCAACAATTGATGATGAATGTATTTGAACACCACAAGCCAAAATGTTTTTGTCGGGTTAAGAATTTTCAGGCACTTGGGTTCACCCCCTGTTTTTTATGAAGTCTGTGTTACTCAGCATTTTAGTTTTTTTTTTCGTTATGTGTCTTGTGTCCTATGTTGCCTGTATTTCCCATTCGGTTTTCTCAAATGTGTATTTGGGATGGATGCCCTCGACAGTTTTCTCAATTTGCATACATGTATATTAATCCAAAATTGAGACGATGATAATAAAGAGAAACCGGATAAATGGGTAAATATTAATGAATTTGCCAGCTACATTAGTCGTTTATCTGTAAAATCACAGTTTAAATTATTCTAACCATTAGTATGCTATGCTGAACAAACAGATCTTTACAAATTCGTCATGAAGATCACCAATAGATCTTTTTCATGCGGAAATGGTTTAACTACTAACCAGGGATATGTTATGCCAACTTTTATTCAATGTTTGGTTTTCCAACATTGAGCAAAATATATCCGGAAATTAGAAATATGTTTTACAGATATTTAAATGAAACTCCAATATCGTGATTAATATTTGACAATATAAAAGCGTATGAAATCTGACTTCAATATTATTATGTCATACACAATTCCTCTGATGGCAGAAATACAAATAACACATCTTAAAGAAACGAGTGATCTCCTCTGTCTTAGATACTAGAAGTATAACCAAAGCATAATGTTTGGAGCTTCAAGATGATTGATTATCGATTTAATATGAATGGTGTAAATAAATATGACTTCATTTTATAAAATAATTCTGTGGGGTTCGTGTTCCACCATCATTTTTCTGTGTAGTGTTTTGTATATCTTTATACTTTTATATTTGGTCATTGTGTTGTTTTTTCTTCTCTGACTTGCGGCTTCTGATTACCCGTTTGGTATCTTTAAGCATGTCTTATGTACATATTATGAAATTGAAGGGCGTTAACCCGTATGTCTTACAACACAGATGAAGAGTTTGAGTTTGGTGTAAACATAGATATATTTTTAAACAAGAAGAGTTTAAAGATACCAAAGGAGTAATGATAAACCATAAATTGAAGAAGTACAGACAACACAATGGCCAAAAGCACAAATAACGATCTACAAAACTTTACACAGAAAACTAAAGTTCGAGTAACACGAACCTCACTAAAAACCGATTTCCTTCCGGTAAGATAAAGATAATAAATACCCATCAACGGAACGTTTAGAAAATCAATGACCACAACCCGGAAAGATGAAATAAAAACATGTCAGAAAAAAAGGAGAATCCCCATATAATACTTTATCCTTTTATGATTTTTTTTTCAAAATAAATTTTTCTTTCCATGTACAGATGGTTGTCGATCTCAAGTGGTAAAATAAAATTATCATACACAATCAATTTTGATAAGAGCAAGTTCGACCTTGAAATATCAATTGAAATATTAATCTTATGGATTAGAACTTACTGGAAATATAGCATTAAACGATTTAATAAGGGACATTGAACTTTGAATATGTTTGAAGGTTACCCTAGTTTTAGTAATCGCTATTTATTAATGTTTCCAAGAGAATTGAAAGATTAAACTGATAAATCACCTTACATTCATACTTTCACTCAGATACCTATATTAACAGACGAGGGAAGGGACAGTAACTATCCAAGGTATACGACAAATGTGATGATTTCTCAAGTCATTTAGGAGGGGGTAACTTGGGAAGGCTCCTATAGATCGACCCACAGAGGTGTTCAGTGCATGCAAAGGTGGCGAATAGAGGATGTCCTCTCCATGGAGGTTGTCATGTGAAAATACAGAGAACCACGAACCATAGTAGGTAATGTGTTGGGAGAGTGATAAGCTATATGCATGATAAAGACATCTTTTGTAATTTTCGAAAAAAAACCAAAACAAACCAGCAAACGTATCGTAGCCGCTAAAAAAACACAAAAAACTGTTGCTTCTACCCAACTATTTATGTTTTCCGTTTGCCATTGATCAAAAGTCGTTTCAACTTATTGTTTTATAATCATCAACATTGATCAAAATGAAAACAAAATGTTTTCAGCACGAAATATATCAATTTGCTAATGACAGTCAGCAATGCGCCCATCGATGGCACCGGGTGGTTTAGAACAGGACTTGCATGTAGTTTCAACTCAACTAGCGAACGTCTTTTTTTGAGGCCCAGGTAGGCAAATTACTCGTCGGCAGCAATCTTCTATCGTAAATATCTAGATAGAATACACACTCCATGGAATGCCTTATTAATTGAAATGCATTGTTGATATATTAACTACGTATGCAGGTGCTTTTGTAGATTTGCTACAAATGAATGAGAACTTTACATTTAGAAAGTAGAAATCATCCACTTTGAATTGATTCTCATCGTCAATTTTCATTTAAAGACCCAGGTATGAATCGTATTGGGAGAGCTGGTATCTTTTTTTAAAGTTGATTGTGATATATACAACCCTTAAAATCACCAAAGCGCATATGATTTATGAAGTCATTTACATAGCGGAAGCTGGAGTTAAAGGATTGAGCTAATGTTGTTCTATTCTCTGGAGTAGGTCATATATGAAGAACGTCTAATACGGACATCGGAATACGTCGGATAGAAATGAAGAACGATCAGAACCCATTGGAATGCCAACTATATATTGAAAAGAAATGCAATCAAAGCCATATTTGAAGATTCTTTAACTAGCCAAGTCACAGTGAAATCGAATATGGAAACATTTTATTAAAAGTTGAAGCAATGTTCGCATATTATTATTAACGGGTTATTAATGGAAATTGCAGTAATATGAATTATTTAAACTATGACATTATATGATCATTTTCAATAAAACAAATATTTTTGTTTTAGAATAAAAAGGCTAATGTAAGAAAATATTAGCAAATATTAAAAATGCCCACTCTAATTACAAAATGTATCTCTCAATTAAAGATCTTGTTGTCAACATTCATATGACAATGCTTCATGTCAATGAAACAAGAAACCAACAAATAAGTTTATATTACCAATCGTGATATACACACGATCAAACAGTTTACAAGTCAAGTTAAAACGCAACCACGAAAACAGTATTTTTTATTCAAAATAATAGTGACGTCATTGGATTGATTTTTTTTTCTTTTTTCTTTCTAGATGTTGCATCGTTTCATCGTTGTCTCTTATTTGGCAGAGATGGCATCTTCCGTTTGACAAATTCATTTTTTTCAATCTAGGTTCTGCATAATTTATATTATGGAGACATTTCCACTGGAATTCTTTGACCTTATTAGTAACTTTGATTTTCTTTAATTTTGTCCAAATTTGTGTCCAATCAATATTACCCCCGTACTGTTCTTCCCACTTAATCTGACATTTTGGTTTTATATTTTGTTTAAAGATTCCCTGAATTACTTTTATTTTCAATTTATCAGGTGATATAGTTGTATTTGACTCATTTAAAAATTGTAGCTTATCGTTGATATTTAAGGTAACTCTACGTTCTGGTACTATTGTAGTTTCACCTTTTAAGACTTTTATGAACTTTTCGGGGATTTCTTTTTTTTATCTTAGAAAACTCTGAAATACAGTTCGTTCCTCCTATCTATTAATAAATTGTATATATCATGACAACTTTTAAAATTTGTATTATTTGAATCCCAAATATCGTTTATAGTTCGTAAGTTACTTTGCAGAAACGAGGTAAACCCTAATGGTTTGTTTTTAAAAGTCATTGAAGAGTTACAAAATATTCTGGTTTTTAGAATGGAATCAATGTCATTATTACACAATTGAATAAGTTCCTGTAATTTTGACCATGATTGGATACATATTTTGTAAAAAAAATTGGTAACATATTTAAATTTAGAGTTGATACATTAGAGCACTTACATACAAAATATATTCCATTAAACTTGATGTCTAACTTACGGAGCCAATACTTACCAATTGCATTCGAACTTTCTAATGATTCATGTAAAATTCGGTATAGAAGCTTAATTCTTTTCCTGTCAATAAACTATTGTATGTTAATCATACCCATGCCTCCATTTTCTACTGCCAAGCAGCAAACTTTCCTATCTATTTGATTAATACCCCCTCCCCAGATAAAACCCCATACCAAAGTTGTTATTTCTTTTACGTATTTTTCTGGTATTCCCCGCATTTCAATTTCGTAACCACAAAGAGAGATCAAGAGATTTTTCACTATTGAAGTTTTTCCTGTATATGTCAAGTTTCTACTTTTCCAAACGTGGACACAATTTTTCATTTTATCTATTATTGATTTCCATATCTCATCATTTTCTATATTATAACCATGATGAATGCCAAGAGTTTTAACATTATCCTTTGTCCAAACTATTTTTGTAAACTTGGGTCTGTTATTTTTAGCCGATCCAATATACATACCTTTTGTCTTTTCATAATTGACTTTTGAACCAGAGGCTTTTTCATATATAGTTAAAATATCAAAAGATTTTTTGACAGATTCATCATTTTTATTAAATAGCTGAGTGTCATCTGGAAACATGCAGAGCTTAATCTCGATATATTCCCCGTCTTTCCCCCCAGGTAATTTGATTCCTTGTATTTCACTATCCCCCCCTATAGCACAGGCTACAGGTTCGGCATGTAGTATGTAAACAAGAGGCGCTATTGGACACCTTTGTCTACAGGACCTTGAAATATTGAAATATTTAGACACAAAACCATTGGTCTTGATACAAGTTTGTGCATATTTGAATAACATTTGAACCCACTCCCTAAATTTTTCACCAAAGTTAAATTTGTTTAATACATGATCCACCCATCCCCATTCCACCCGGTCGAAGGCCTTTTGTTGATCTAAAAATATTATGATACCGTCATCATCTTCACGATCAGTATATTCTATTACATCTTGTATTAGACGGTTAGCTTCACTGATATTACGACCTTTTACAAATCCCTTCTGGTCCGAATGCATTAATTTTGGTAAAACAACTTTTAATCTTTCTGCAAGAATTTTTGCAATTATTTTGTAGTCACTGTTTAATAGAGTCAGTGGTCTCCAGTTTCGTATATCTTCCCGCTCCCCACTTTTATGTAATAGAGTAAGAACCCCTTATATTGTGAAGGAGTTAGTCCTTTTTTTTTTTTCGAAAGTATCATTTACAAGCAGAAATAATTCGTCTTTGATTTGTTCCCAGTGAGTTATATAAAACTCAGAATAATTGGATTGATTAATAAGGCTTCGTGATTGCAGACAATCTACCATGATGTATAACAAATCATAAATAAGAAGAATATATCTATTAAAATATTATTGACAAAGAAACCATATCTCTATTTGCAGACGCACACGAGTGGTTTTTCAATCAGTATTAGATGTTCAGAAGAAAATCAACATGTTGTATTATTTAGTGTAATGATGTACATTGTATTTAGAACACAATTAGGTCCTGCTGTAATCAATTAACAGTGATGCAAAATTTCAAGAGCCACGAGGTTGCTTTCATTGTGTCCTTACATTATTTGTAATTACAGTTTTGTCACTATATTGACGACAAAAACGTGCGTAATGTAATCAATAATAAAGATTAAAAAATAAAACATTTGTGAAGCACAATTTCCTCCTAAATTTGATTTCGATTGAAAATAATCCACTGGAACATGGTTATATTCCCTGGTAAATTGCATTTACAGCTTCCGTTCAAATGAATGTTATATTTGTCAAAAGTACTCAAAAGATTTCTCTTCCAAGATGATAAATTAAAGATACCATAATTTCAATTCTTCAGGGCTTACTGGTTTCCGTTTAAGACCTTAAGATATTACATTGATTTTTTTGTCAATAATTGACACAATTCTTAAAAAAAGAATTTAATTACAAGACAAAATATAATAAATAAGAAAAGTGAACAGAGATGATCAACAAAACACCTAGAAAAACAAGAATTATTTAAATTAATTTTGTATTTCATTTTGATGTTCGGTAGTTTCAAAAAACACAGTATTTTACATTAGGTGATAACAAAATTACACAAGCACTATAATTTACTCTCAAATTGTCACGTGCATAGCACTAACCAGTAAAACGGGTATTTGAGTGCCATTTGTTCTGATTATTGCTTGATGTGATCACCTTTCTAGGCTAAATTTAAGAAATCCTCGTTGCAACCACGGGGTATAAAAAGGGTCCTTCACCGGGTTTGAGTCCTCATATGAAATATAACAGTTACCATCATGACGTTTAATCGTCATGCAATGTATATCCCACAAATTGCTCAGGATCTATTTGCGTTGTGGCAATCTCTTCCCGTGCCTTTGACCTCTTTTACTACATTTACTGGACATTTACCATTACCCTGAGTAGTAATACACTGCGCGTCGTGTGGAATAGGAACTGCATATAATTCTGGAACACCAGTTATTAATGTGTCCGAGTCCCTCATCTTTAGTTGTACGAGTTTGTTCACGTTGTCTTTCTTTATTGTTTCTTGTGTTGGTTCATCCTTATTTTTGATTGGGTCCGTGGAGCTAATTTTTAGTTTTCTGTGTTCTGTTTTTGTTGATTTTGTCTTCGTTCTGTCTTATAACCAATTGTTACCTGTCTCCCTGAATTCTCTGGTCTTGAATGCCGCTTCGGTTTTCTCTAACGTTTATTTATTGATTTTCGACCTTTTTATCACGTCTTGGTATCTTCAGCCTTTCATACATTCGTTATTAGAATTTACAGTTCCAAATTTCCAATGCAAATAGCACATTATCAGAACGCTCAACGTAAAGTGATAGTGAGTGATTGTTGTTTGCGTAAAGTGAGAAATTAATTTTTATCTACATTGTGGCTCAAGGCGAGATCATGTTGCTTGTTATGAGATGGTGGTGACATATCATGTGTGTGACGAATACATCAAGTTGGATGTTTATTGTGTTAGGGCAATGAAACAACTTCCTATAGTTAGATATGTCGCTCCACTCGCAAATATTATCCAATCCAACCAGTCTTTGTACTTAATCCTTAGTGCTGCGTACGTAGTGGAGAAGCAACGTGGAACTAACACCAGCCTACGTGCGGACGCAAAGAACCATCGGCTATAAAATGCATAATGTTTTCAATACAAGAAGCACTTATTTTTCCCGTTCTAAGGGCGAATCGTTTATCCCATTCATCCCGGAAAACTAGCGAATCCCCCTTTCTAAGAGATTGTATCCTGCAGTGGTGAAAAAATGTCTCATTTGCATGCCCCCAGGGTACCCTTTGGGAATAAAACAAAGGGTGCTCAAAAACATATCTCTAACACTCAAATAGACGTTTACGCTATGTAGAACAATTGTTAATGTTTTAATTTTTTTAATTTTGAAATTTAGCTGATTTTTGGAGCGATGGTAAAATTCGATCAAGTATAATTTATATATGAATTTAATTGCTTTAAATTTAATATAAATAGCTGCATGCTGATACTTTTCTCCAAAGGCCAAACAGTTTGATGATTGGCTATTCATTAAAATGTGAATTTCTATCCAATCTTGGTAAGGCGTTTTTATGGCTTTTAGATTAAATTGAGGAATAATTGTACGAGTTGTAATAAAGCATAGTTATCACTAAATTGATGTTATTCGCACTCCAGGGGGTTGCAGATTTTATCATGTCGTCTCGTCTGTCCATTTTTAAAACGACAATCCATTGCAAATTGTATTAATGTGACACAATTGCTTGTATAAGTGTTGTCTATCTGATGCATCGTTCAATTATACACTGTGTTAATGTCACACCTGACACCACAATATCAGAAGAATTTTATGGAGCACATTTCAGATATCAACTTTACGAGCATTTTAGCCGACACAAAATAATAAAATTCGGATAACTACGGCATATTTACATATATTTTGCAGGGATTCAATGTTCGTGTCGCACTTAAACGGGGGTATTGGAAGACACAAAACAATACCAAAACAAAAACGAGGCACTAAAGCAAACATTGATTCCGTAATAAATTGGCGATGATAATAGTGTGTAATCGTCTAAGAGATTTACATATTTATTACATTATAATCTTTTCCAGTATTTTAAAATAGCAAGTACCCAGCTTAACCTTGTAAAATATAGCAACTAATCGATGAAATGGTGAATATGATAACCTTATTGAAGATCAGATAAATGTTTAATACCAATACAAGGAGAGAAATAAAAAAAACAGATATGGATAGACACTTCACGACATCAGTGAAACACAAAACAAATTAAGAAACTAAGCGACGCAAAATATAGAAAGAACCAACATTAAATAGTGAGTAAACCACTCAGTTAACAAGGTTCAATTCTAAAACACCTCTACAAGTTGTCTGTGAGATTACATTGAAAAGTTTTAAGGACTATATAAATTGGAATTATATTCTCAATTGCATTATAGAACATCCCCGAAAAGGGGCCTCCGGCTGTTGTGATGACGAATTATTGAGACACACATGAAGGGTTGATTTTATTAGCCAATTGCAAGGCAAAGGTGTCAAGATCACTTGTGACAATCAATATTTCAATTTTCACGTACATACCATTGCCACCTTTTTACTTGCATGAATTATTGTCAGTAGGAATATTTGAAGATACTAAACGGCTTAAAAGTACAGGCCGTGCAATGGACTAAAAGACAAATAATGGTCGACACAACTCTACACAGAAAACATAAGATTGAGGAATGCAAACCTCGCCAAAAACAGGGATGACTTCGTGTGCTCTAGAAGGGTTAGCAGTTCATGTTACCTTAGTAACAAACCCGTATGATTATCGTTAACGACATAAACATCATCTGATATGGAAATCGTGTTGGACAACAGTATACGTCAATAAATACCATTATTATGTCACTTCAGATAATGTCTTTGCAGAAAAGATTATAAGCGATGGATTTTCATATAGTGAAAATGTATAAGGTTAAGTGGTCAAAAACAAAAATGTCAAAAATATTTTTTTATCAATGTGTGACGTAAAAATGTTTTTGACATTCACTTCACTGAGTTTGGTGCTGTTATGACAACTGTTTTACCTGTTTTGTTCAAGTATTGTTATACATACTGTTATAGTGACAGCCGGAAACTTTGAGCCGTAATGAAAGGGGGAGGTTTGGCGCTTTAAAATCTGATTCAACCCACCATTTCTTTAGAAATGCCTGTACCAAGTCAGGGTCATTACGGTTTTCACAGTTTTCCGGTTGTTGACTGATTTTGTCTGTTTATATACTTATGAGTTTTGACTTTCCCTTTGTAAGATTGCTCGGAGTTCGGTAATTTTGTTATTACCCTTATTTCTGATTGGCTGACGTCCCTAGTAACGTTCTTTGATATAACGTTATAATCACCGCGCAAAAAGTCACGAGAGGTCAACATACTATTCCAAAGCTTCTCCAGACATCTTAAAATAGAAATGGTGTTTCCCAATTATCTTAAAAGTAGTAGCCAATCATCATCGGGTTAAGTTTTGTCATCGACTATTCAGATGCGTTCTTACTAATTACTTTCGGTACACAATGAAATTAATAATGGCAGACAGTGGTGTCTGGGGAACAAAGTCGGCGCTTTGCAACAATAAATGATGATGAATTCAATAGAATACTGACTGAAAAAGCGGGATTATGTTTGATTTAATGTCATATAATAAAACAGTTAATGACTTTCAATTTCGGTGAATACAAGGATTAATCAACCCATGTAACATGATATTCACATCATGGAAAATCATTAATTGTATAATGATACACAAACCATGTACCCCCTACAAAACAAATAGGCGTAAGAACATCAAAACACGGACATGTAAACGTAACACATGTAATTGGACAAAGTGAACAATACGAACCCCACACCACCATGGATAAAATCAGATAATTTGGAAATGTTAGCAGTTCCTACTAAAGTAGTGCCACCCGTCCCGTTGTTCTTGAAAAATGCGGTGAAAAATCATGAAAGATGAAAGGACGGAAATCTGACACACGAAACATATCCGCAGTGACCCAGATAGTCCGTAATAGTTAAATGGTAACGTCATGATGGCTTCCGGAAAACTGTGGAACAAATGCCCAACGTAAGAGCTAGGAGATATTGGTTCAGTAGCTTCCTTGTTAGAACCAACCATCTAGAATATCGTATCAACTGAGATATATACACTTCATATGCAGGTACTGCTGGAATGTAAACTTGTCCTGATCGAGAATACTGCTGAAGAAAATCAATCAACCAAAATATGGAAACATTGAGAAACACATCGTGTACGTTTCTATAAATTCAACATTGAAAATATAAAAGTAGGAGTAATGTTGACGATATAACCGATCAATGCCACAAACAACACTCCTGTGACAAACCTTAAACTTTTGACAACGCAAGAAGATGAAGATACCAAGCAAGTACCAACAACACAATATCCTTTCAAATACAATAAACGAATAATATGGCATGAAATACAACATTAACACAGAAAGTACAAAACAGGGTCAGTGATTGCTGGTAGTTAACTAACTACACTTGTTAAGAAGGTAGAATCTGCTGGTTGTAGACAATTACCCTAAGAATATAA
This sequence comes from Bathymodiolus brooksi, assembly GCA_963680875.1. Taxonomy (NCBI): domain Eukaryota; kingdom Metazoa; phylum Mollusca; class Bivalvia; order Mytilida; family Modiolidae; genus Bathymodiolus; species Bathymodiolus brooksi. The sequence goes on along the minus strand of OY804577.1, from coordinate 124,778,483 downwards.
ATTCGTAATTATATTTGTATACAAGATCGTTATAGTGGTAATACAATTTAGTATCTATTTTTAATAGTTTAGATATATGAATAATATAGCCCTGATTACATGTTATTATGTATTAACGAGATTACGTTAATTAAAGTCCAAATTCGTATTACAAATACTGGAAAAACGATGTATAATCGGTATTCTAGTGCTTAAAGAGACGTTGATAAAAAGTCAAAATCAGCATCTATTATAGTAGAAATTTTAGAGAACCAATTGTGATACGTAGATTGAATGATTGGTTGGATATGTGCATTACTTCAATTCCCCTCTCTTTCACAGGTAAAGCAAGGCAACAGAGAGTTGATAAATATCCAGGAAACATTTTTACTTTGATGTTTGTTTGATGGTGTTTAGCGCCACTTTCAACAATATTTCAGTTATATCGTGGCGGTCAGTTTTATTGGAGGAGGAAACCGGAGGTCCTGAGCAAACTACCGACCTGTCGTAAGTCACTGACAAACTTTATCACATAATGTTGTACACGACGCCCTGATCGAGATTCGAACTCACAACATCAGTGGTGATAGACACTTATTGCATAGGTAGTTGTAAATCCAACTACCATACGATCACGGCCACGACGACCATCATTCTTACTTTGAGTACAGTTATACTGGTTATATTAGATGATCGTCTTCTGGACTAACAGACCAACACCTCGCTGCGATACGTGGAGTTCTTTGTGATGTGAAGAGGGGATAACATAGAAAACTAATATTATTACGCCTCAATGTGTACGACATTCCAGACATATTTATACATGCATGGTATAAACCTTTTACTATTTATTGTGCCCTTATTCTGTGGAAGTGGCTGGTATATTTTTTCTATAAGACAAAGATCTATAAGTGGTCGTTATGTCGTGACAAGACATCATTAAAAGGTCTCACTAATGCTTTCCTGTCATTCTTGATCAAATCTCAAGAAAGTAAAAACACTCCGTATTGTACAATGGCAAACGGAGGCATCTAAGTAAGCGCGCGTTTCTTAAGTAATCTTCATTAGGCAGGTCAGTAAATAGCTAGGAAATCCATATGATTTAACAGTCTTTTGGAGCAATAACATCAAAGGACTAAGTAGGATAGCCAAAGTCGAGTAGGGGTCACCTATATCTGAGGGAGGAGAACATTTGTTCTAATAATAATTACCTTATTTAGGGACTGTAAATTAAACTTAGTTTCTGTAATGAATTCATAAATACTGAGTATTGGGTGGAGATACTATCGAGGACTCAAGTCCACGAGCAGAGGTATCGACCCAGTGATAGTAATAAAAGCGTAAATATCTTATTTGAACGAAGCATTCTTTCGCTCCCTTTAGGTAACACAGAAATAAACTAATAGAGCTACAACCCTTCCAAAAAGGTATGTTTGTGCTTTGTACTTGAGGAATTGCATGTAAAAGAAAATTATCAGCAATGAAACAACAGTGTGGAAAGGCAAAATTTGTCAGACTCTATCCATCCTCATATTATTTTTCATGGACATTAAAACAGCCGTCGATATCTCATCCTAGTACCATATTTACATAATTACTTGAATGTCCTCGTCTTACATATGGCTGAAATGCTGCTTATTCGACATAAAAGCCATTAATCAATGATGCAATTATATGAACGATGAAATGAAACAACAAAAACATTATATTGATATATTATAATTATCATACAGAAACAATAAATTGATATTTTATAGTTATTAGGCATAACTTAATATTTATGATATGGGTTGTGGGTGGTTAATACCATTTTCAATACTATTTCAGTTATATCTTGACTGTCAGCTTTATTGATGAGGGTCCACAAGCTGCGTCCTCCATACTTCGCCATGGGCGGGAATGTAATTTACAACTAGGTTGTCATAGGTACTGACTACATGTGTAGATGATAACACAACTACCATGCGATCGCGATACGACTCCTAATAATATATATTTTTTTATTTATCTTACAGTGATAAAATTAATTTATTAGATGTACCATTTCGCAAAGAATTAAAGGTGTATTACATAATTAATCTGTGAGGACATAATGACATTGTACTGTTGGTCATTATTAACCCTTGACTCTCTTAAAACCCGTGGTGATTGTCCTCGTGAATTCTGTCTATCCCGACATATATCATAGCTTACCAAAAACAATTAATGGCGGACAGCAAATGTGTGCTCAGCGCCTTTCCGGCAAGTGATATACAATATGATGGACTTTCTGTTATGAACACGATAAAAAAAAGTCAATTTATTAAACATTTTCAAAAATAACCGACAATGAATTGGGAAAAATAATGTTTTTAATCAATCAGTTTTTATTTTGTAAAATTAATGACCTTCTTGGGAGTTTATCAACAAGTTAATGATTATGTATTTCTTCAGCTGTTATTTGTTTGTGATTTATATGTATTGTAAGCTTAGAACAAAAAGTAAGAAAATTACTATTTAATGAAATCCAGCTTTTGTTAATAAACCGAATATCATAGAAATGTCAATTGGGCATTGACAACATAGGCAAAGAACATACAAAACAAAAGATAATTAAAAATAGAAAGAATTATTTCTGAAATGAACATACGTTAACAGTAATGATATATCGTTCATTAGACATATTCATTTCGTGATTATTTGAAGTGTAAATACATTCCATTGTTTAAACGTTCAAAATATTTTATCTACTGAATAAGTTATAGTCGTGTCAGGTTGATAACCAGAGAGCTATTATTGCATAAGTTTGTGAAGGGCACTCAATATTTGCTTGTGTTTCTAAATTTGAATTTAATGAAAGCTGAAGTAAGTATGTCAATATTAAAAGACAATATCCGTCTGACAGTATTGTGCATATGCAATTATTGATGGTTGTTTCAAACCAATAATGAACAATATATATAATTGTCACGGACATAAATTATTCAAGGATATATTGTTTAAATACTTCGAGAATTAGAAAATGCATGTACGTGGAAACCCTGACAATCAATAATGAAATGATTCAGATCTTCACATTTATTAATACACGTATCGCCTATATGACTTACACACATATATTAATCTGATGAGGTTTTCTGTTACCCAGTAAAGTATTGGTGTTAAGGAAGTTCAAGCTACAGGGGGACAAAACGCACGTTTTGTCACTCTGCTGAATCAGTGTGCGAAACTCGAAGGGATATAACACCTGAGTTCATCACGGTTATAGTGGTGTTCCTGTAGCTCAATATTTAGTCTTTGTATATTTTGTAGATAATTAATTGTCATTTTTCTTTTACGTATTGCCTGTCCTTCAATTTATTGCCTTTGAATACCCCTTTGGTTTCATCCAACGTTTTTAGTTTTATGTGTTTGTTTTGTAGATCGTTGTTTGTCCTTTTATATTTTTTTTTGGCCATTGTGTTGTCTGTTCTTCTTCGATTTATGGATTCTGATTACCCCTTTGGTATCTTCTTACCATATCGTCAATACAAATACTCTAGACTGTCTGCCAAATGTAGATTTGGGTCGCAATGCAGATAATGTTCGTTATATAACTTCGATGAAAGGTTTCCATCATAATAGCTTTCTGTCTAGTTTCTGGAATGGAGATTCCTAATCAAATTAAAAACGCATCTAAGTGTAGTTTTAAAAATAGATACAAATATGTTATTCCTTAATAGTTTTATAAGGCAGGAAAATCTGTCAAATAATGCATGACCAAATACTGAACAGAGAGTAGTGCATTGAAAGATCATCTATTTATCAACAACACTCTCAGTAGCCGATTCATTCTTTACATGTAGACAAACAGAAACATATGCACATGTGCTTAGTTTTATGTGTATGTTTTGTGATCGTTGTTTGTCCTCTTTCTTTTGACCATTGCACTATCTGTCCTTCTTCGATATACGGATTTTGATTACCCTATGGTATCTTCAAACTCTTCTTCTATTACATTATCGATTGTATGATCTATTTAGAAAATATATGCCGCATAATCTCTCATGTCAGCCTAATATAAACATCTTAATACATCTATATGGTGAATGTGTTATTGCCAAACACCCACAATATAAATCATGTCAGCACTGTACGTATTATCTTGACCAAGCAATGTACATGCTGTAGCTTATGCAAAACTACTACATGTATTCACTGATAGTTCATTTGTGTTGACTAATCTTACAGAATAGTAATTATAATATTGACACCCACCTACATCTATTTTCGGCTATTTATTTGTTTATTCATTCATTAATAACTAATCTAAGGGTTGGCAGTCGTGGCCGTGATCGTATGGTAGTTGGATTTACAACCACCTATGCAATCAGTGCCTATCACCACTGATGTGATGAGTTCGAATCTCGATCAGGTCGAGGTGTACAGGTTTATGTGATAAAGGTTGTCAGTGTCTTGCGACAGGTCGGTGGTTTTCTCCGGGTCCTCCGGTTTCCTCCACCAATAAAACTGACCGCCGCGATATAACTGAAATATTGTTGAAAGTGGCGTTAAACACCATCAAGCAAGCAAACAAACAAACAATCTAATCTAAGGGTAAGTAATTTCTAAGAGTGTTTTCGTTTGTTCTCCGATGTAATCGAACCTTGTATTCAATTATAATTATATTATTTTTGCTTTTTGGAATAACATATTGTTTATAAGAATAAAAGCGTAGATATCTAATTGAGTCTGCACAGCGACCCGTTTCTAGAATATCCATCATCAGGTACACTCATAGATTGGAAAGCCAAATAGTTTAAGTGTTTTGAAACAAGTAAACCAATGGGCATATACAGGATAGCCAAAATCTGTTTGATATAATATATCTGAATAACTACAGTACAGAGGTAGTTACTCTGGCAATGACAAATAATTGATTACCAAATATCTACAGTTCAGTTAGGCTCAAAACCGCTAAAATCGGGCTTTCAACTTTTATTGTTATATTTATATAGAAAGATATTGTGCGCACGAAATTAGATATCTATGTTTTTATTATTGCTATGATAATTTCATACATTATTTTTTCGACAAGATCATGATCCGTTTAAGTAAGCTAGATATATTGGATAAAAACAACAAAAGAAAATACATATCAGGTAATGTTCTCATTCTTCTAAATAAATATGATTAAACCCATTAAGCATAGTATTATTGGCGGATCAATCTAATCACTGAACAGAATTTACTGGATTTAGCTTTAAACTCTTTACGACCAATACGAAAATATGCAGCAAATGACTGGAAATGCCAATATTATTATATTATTTGTTGTGCTGCGTTTCACTTGAAGCAATTTATTTCCGTTTTTCCAATCTAAATGTTAATAAAGAACGCCGGTATAATCCCTTGACTGGAATCCCTGTCTCACCTCCATACTCCTGGCATCAATCATCTACAGCTTTCCTGGCAAATGATAACTTTAATGTTTTACTCTACTATTAATGTATATACACTGCAAATTACTTTTTTTCTTCTTGTGTCAAGATGGTAAATGAAAAAGATATATATTTTTTTCATTTAGTTTAGAAGACGATATAAAGGTTCTATCCGAGACAAAATTATATTACGTTAAGACGGTGATGGCCAAGTTAGGTTTTTTTAATATAGCTAATATTCCCGTTTCCCTACTTTTTTCTATATTAATCAGCCGATGTAAAGTTAACTTGAATTATCCAATCTGCTCAATTAATTTATTATCGATTGGAATAAGGTCATATCATTTATCTCGAGTTGAAGTTAATATTTACAGGAAATGTATATATCAGAAGGTACATATTATTTCAGAACTTTTTTTTGTCAATATTTCAGAATTAAATAATGCTGAAGGTATTGTTACCCACATAAGTATGTCCCAACAAAACACCGGGATGGGCCGTCGTGGTCCTAATCATATGCAATCAACGTTTATCACAACTAACGTTGTGCGTTCGAATCCCGCTCATGGCGAGGTGTATACGATATGAAGTGTGTCAGTGACTGACGGCAGGTCGGTGATTTCCTCCCGGTACTCCGGTTTCCTCCACCAATAAAACTGACCTTCACGGTGTAATTTGAATATTGTTGAAAGTGGCGTTAAACACCATAGTCCTACTCACAGAGAACTAAACGATTGATTCCATACGCTATGGAATTAAAAGTTTAAACATATCTTTATGCAAGTTTTTTTCTACTTTGTCCTTTCTAGTTCTCAGTTAATTTGTAGAAAGTACAAAAAATCGGCCGTGACATTGCTTCTTGTGAGCTGAATCCGATAGAAAATCAATGCCGTATTTTGTGAAAATCTCCCACGTTTCGGGGAACCGATATTTCACATTTCAAACAGTGTTTGATTCTATGTAAATATAATTTTTCAAAATTAAAATTTCTATTTTTGTTATTTACCTTATGGCTAATCGCATGGATTTAAGCACGAAAATTCAATTTATCATATTTAATTTGAAAAGAACTCGAGGCATGTATTGGAAATGGCAGAAATATATTCTACAGGCACAACAAACATACATGTAATGGAGAAACTAATATTTTACGGCTTATGCGGTGGCGCCAGAATTAAAATTATTTTGTGATAGAATATCACTGAATATGATTTCCCTTGTATATAATACGGTATTGGAGAATACTTCATACGTTGGCATAATTTATTACTGATCACTTTGTCATACAAATAAAATATGTCTAAAATAATTATCATTCAGTCGAAATTTATGTATTTTTACAATTTTATTCAGAATTATTATTTTACCGATAGACAAGAAAAAAACCTTAAAATATTGACATAATTAATGGAACTATATTAGCCAAGGGTAACATTTTAATTGAATGTTCTGACTTAATTACCAGTACCGGGGGCTGTGTGTTTGATTAGCTTAAACTTTAATTAAGTATGAAAAGAAAGTGTAAACAGTGATGGTCAACAATCTCACCAATATCAACAAAACGAACAACCACCTCTCACCGAAAACCATTAAACAAAACAAACAAAGATATCAATATTTTAAGGACTATGACTTGGTTGACCGCTATGGAATATCTGTGTCACAAAAGACCACGGATATGTTCCACTTGTCATAAACACTTCCCGGTCCTTTCCTCATTTATGACTTATCATCGGGTTTGTAACTAGATTAACACGACGGGTGCCACTAGTGGAGCAGGAACTGATTACCCTTCTGGAGCACCCGAGTTCACCCCCAGTTTTTAGTGAGGTTCGTGTTACTCGATCTTTAGTTTTATGTGTATGTTTTGTAGATCGTTGTTTGTCCTTTTGTATGTTTGTCTTTTGGCCATTGTGTTGTCTGTTCCTCTTCGATATACGGATTCTGATTACCCATTTGGTATCTTCAGCTCTTTTTGTTTTCTGAAAGGGGGCTTTTCGTTTTCTATAGCAATTACCTGTCAGCTGTGCGATGTACCTTTGCTAAAGTGTATAAGACAAATACACATGTTGAATAAGAGATAGAATCAACAAATGTTAACCTGCAATTAACCACAAACGATTACTAACAAACTATTGGTCTGCAAGTTGTGATGTACGTGCACGAAACATAATAATTACCGAAACGTGAAGTACTAATTTTATTGTATGTTAAGGGAAGTCGTGCGTTTTATTACGTCCTTTTTCTTTCTCACATGTACATCCCACAGATGACCACACAAGTCTTATACAAGCAAATGCCACATTTCAGAGAATATTTCTGATCCTTACAATATTGGCTTTAGATTCAGAGAATATTTCTGGTCCTTACAATATTGGCTTTAGATTCAGAGAATATTTCTGGTCCTTATAATGTTGGCTTTAGATTTTATTTAATATAAAACAAATAACCTCAGCCGTGCACTGGTTCCTCGTGTTCTTAACATGTATCTTTATTTAGAACTTCCATAAAAAATAACACTGGTTTAATCTCCTCTTGATTGGATTGTTCTTACATAATGCTCTGACAATGTAATAAGAATGTGTAACGAGGACACAACTGACAAATTAAGCAACCGTGTGCACCACAACGTATATAATCAGGAACAAACCATGATCATGTAAACCGTTAAGGTAAATATCGAAGACAATTTATTCAATGTCACATTATTTATAATAAATTCTATTAAGTTGAAGAGAAGTAAACACTATCTGCTAAAATAACTTGACAGTCTTGTTTTCGGAATGGATTTGGTTGGAGGGATGATTGAGAGTTAAAATAAAGTATAAGTTATCAAAACCCAATCAACGTACACAACGACATATTATCAATTAAATAAAATAGTCATAACTTAAACCTACATAAATGTGTGAGATCCATTTTTGTAACTTTGAAATAATAAACATGGTTCTTTGTGCATAGGTTAGACTCGTATATCTGTTTATGACCCACGGAGAACGTCAGCTGAAGATTAATTCAACAAAAATAGAAACAAAAATTTAGACAAGAATGTATAAACAATAAATGATGTAAAATTATTGGACAATGTATCTAAATAGACTTGATTGTGGCTGTTTTTATTGCCACAAGTGAACGTTGGGATAATGGTGTATCGTAAATGTTCGCCTCGCAAGCCTTCGACAACCATGCCTACTAAATATATGGTTTATTAGGAGGTGCTGTAAGCTTACTCTTGCATGCAACAAGGGTGACATATAACATTCATGTACGTCTCGTACTTGTTGAGTACTTAATCATACAGTACAACCCACTGATGGATCATCTTGGCGGATTACACCTAACAGCATATACATTAGCTACTATTTCTAATTCCAGGTATACAACGTATGTAAACAAACGACGTTACGGAATATCTGTATAAGAAATGACCACCGATATGTTCGGGTTGTCGTAATCACAGTACGGTCCTTTCCTCATTCATAACTTATCACCGGGTCAGTTACGTGAGTAACGCGATGGGTGTCACTAGTGGAGCAGGAACGCCTTACCCTTCTGGAGCACCTGATTTCACCCCTAGTTTTTAGTGGTGTTGGAATTGCTCAATTAATAGTTTTCTGTGCAGTGTTTTGTAGATCATTGTTTGTCCGTTTGGTAATTGCATTGTCTGTCATACTTCAATTCATTGTTTCTCATTACCCCTTTGGTATCTTCAAACTTTTCCTACATATGATTAAAGTCAGCAACATACGGTAACGTATATTATCATTAAACACAACACATTCATGTAGTCTAAATGTATCAATAAACTGATACATCCATTTTCAATTAATTCCATGTTTGTAACAGATTAGTTACACGGACTTGATTCACTAGCGCACGAACATTTCGAATTAACTCTATTTTTTCTTAAATAAAATTTGCATAGCTTACGATAATTCCAAATATGTGTTTTCATCAAATACATATAGAAGTTAACACATCGATATTTTTTCAACGAAATTAAAAAAAAACACATCTTAAAATTAAATATAGCCAATATAATGTTCGTGTGATTATATTGTTGTTTACTAATTTACCAAGGACGAATTGTGTATTTGATTTGCACAAACACCAGATATACCGTTTAATGGGGTTGTACCGCACAGCGGAGAAGCGAAGCCACTTTATTTCAATACCCTGGGATTTCCAATGGATCGGTGTGGCTATCTTATTGAAGCAAAAGCTCAGTGTCTGTTTTAACTTCTTCATCTTGTTGAAATTTTCTCTTTCAAAAAGAAGTCGGTCATATTCCCCGCACAACGATTAGAGATATATAGCAAAAGCCACCATCTGTTCTTCTTTCTGTCGCTTTGTCCATCTGACTTGTCTTATTTAAACGATAATTTGAGTCAAAATCATTTGATTGAATCTTTGGTGCACCAAGGCTGCAAATATGAACATCTTAGAAGGACGGGATTACAATTTTTGGAAAGGAAAAAAGCAAGGATTTTTGTTTTGGGTATTTGATAAATTGAGTAAACTACGTTTTATTTCAAATTTCAAAATTTGGAACAATTAGATATCAACATGGCTGATATCCAACATTTGTAAATATATTGCAAGACTCTCGGGTGTGTTTTTTCTTTCTTTCTTCTTTCAATAGAAAAGTACCTAGCAAACCGTACATTTCTGGATCAAGACAAAAAGCAAAGAGTTCGGTAATTTTGTTATTAGCCTTATGGAACAATTGGATTTAAACAACAGTGTTAATTTTCGAAAAGACTCCAATACCGGTGGCGGTGTTCAGTGGGGAATTTCGCTATACGATAGATGGTTTTATTTAATTGTATTTTTGTTTACTTAAAGTTTCTTACAAATATATTTTTCATACATATGATTGAAAATTGTAGTTGCAGTGACATTAAGTCAAGTCTAAGTCACGTATCAAACGAATAACATGGGAAATATCAATCGGATATCAATTCACTGACGCAAAGCAACTCTATCCAGGATTAGAAAAATTGGAAGTCGTGTCAAATTGTTCTATGTACATTTCAACTATATAAACAAGATAACATGTATACTGTATGCGATTGTAGAAAGTAACATCTGTATCATACAAGAAGAAAACAGTTCTTCCTAATGTACACTGTCGTGTAATGTCTAACGTGTTACTTTGGTTATAACTGTTTGGCAGATCGACTAAATAGAGTAATTATGATAATGCTCGCCTCCGAGTACAGCAAATTGAGGAATCGCTCCAGGTCGGGTCAACTCAAGGACAAGTAAATCTGTATTAGTCTTTTCACCAGGCGGCAAAAAGAAGTAAGAGTAAATTCTGTGATCCAACAATGTATATAAATTAAATAAGGGTAATAATAAAATTACCGAACTCCGAACAATCTTACAAAGGGAAAGTCAAAACTCATAAGTATATAAACAGACAAAATCAGTCAACAACCGGAAAACTGTGAAAACCGTAATGACCCTGACTTGGTACAGGCATTTCTAAAGAATAAGAATGATATGTATGTCACAAATACAATACACAGAAATGTAAAGATTGGGCAACACAAATCCTGCTAAAACTCCAGGTGAACTTATTTTGCTTTCCATTTTTTTTACTATAAGGGTATATTATGCAGAATAATCCAGAAACGTGTTGTACAAACTTAATTAGATACATGTATATACGTTTCCGGTAAAATGTTTAACAAGGACAATAGCACTGATTCACATGGTAAACGTTCATTGTAATTATTTCTCTGCCAAATACAATTAATTCCATACAATGCAGAATTATTAAATTTCTATTCTGGGAAAAACTAATGAAGCACTTCGATATTAAAATGACATTTTGTCAATTATAATATATTATGCTCATTACTATCCACATTAATGTATATGACACATGTCGAGCTGTAGTCTGAGAAGTGCCTTTGAGGAGGTCACATGACTAATTTAATAATACATTTGGACAGATTTCAGTATATATTTCATATACTGAAATCTATAAAATAAAAAAGAGTTGATACTTTTTAGTCAACATACAAAGTTGAAGAAAGCATGATCCTAACTTTTACAATTTAATAAACATTATAGATGTCTTAAAAGGTAATTAAATCTGATAGAATGGAACGGAATAAATGGAGTATGTACATGTAACTTGCTATTTTGTTATGTTTCAATTGGCAGATTGCACTTTACAAAAGCAAACTATTAAAATAAAAATTTGGCGTAAGATTTTACAGCTGTCAGATGTTGAGCATGTTCCAAATCGAGAATGCGTTTTAGAACATGAGGTAATGTTACACATACACAAAAAAGAGACATAACCAATTAATTCACTTACAACTGTTTACTACTGGTGCACGTGAATTGAAGTTTAATTACAAAAAATGTAAATAAATCATAAATATCGAAAAATGTTTCTAATGTATATATTGTCTCCTTATATTAAACAATGTTCATTCGCCCGTACACTAATTCATACAGAGAAGTAATTTGATAGAACCTTGGTATTTGATGTTAAGAGACATGGAATATTTGAAGTGTTAATCAACTGTAAATCTCAAGAGTTTATACGAGATGTTCATATAATATTAGCCCTCTTAGTTTATCAATAAAAATTAATTTTTCTCTCCATATTGATTTTCATTTGCTAAATAACAAGTTCTAATATTATTGTACATGGAATATATAACTTGAAACCATATTATTTATGAACAATTAATTTAATAAATTGTTTCCTTGTGCAAAAAAAAAGATGTTTATTTTATTAATAGTTGTTTTTGTTGATAACTTTAATACGATAGAACAACATTTACTGTTTAGACGACATTGTGACAACCATTGATTGGTTAATTCTTTATTTGTCAATAACATGACTACATAAACATAAAGTTTGTTGTCGTATATAGTGTTGTCATACACATATTATGTTTTTTATTATGTTTGTCTTCGTCTTGTGTCTTGTGACCTCAGTTTCTCTGGACTGTCCAATCTTGATTACCCCTCTGGTTTTCTCTCAAGTGTATAGCACATTATAAATAAGATTAAATCAGCCTCCGTGTCCATGGTATTTAGTATACACCATTATGTGATATAGCCTCTGAAGGAGGTCGGCGGTTTACTACATGTACTTCGGTTTCCTCTACCAATAAATAAGGGTAATAACAAAATTACCGAACTCCGAACAATCTTACAAAGGGAAAGTCAAAACTCATAATTATATAAACAGACAAAATCAGTCAACAACCGGAAAACTGTGAAAACCGTAATGACCCTGACTTGGTACAGGCATGTCTAAAGAAATGGTGGGTTGAATCAGATTTTAAGGCGCCAACCCTCCCGCTCTCATTACGGTTCAAAGGTTCCGGCTGTCACTGTAATAGTATTTAAATACAGGAACAAAATAGGTAAAATAGTTGTCAAAGCAGTACCATATTCAGTGACGTAAATGTCAAAAAAACTCGACTACAAAGATGCAGCTGAAGTAAACTACGAGGGAACCCCAAGGTGTAGTAATAGGGCATAGTTTCTCCGCTGCGGGTTATACATGTATGCACATGTACAAGCCTTCCTAAATGAGCGTTCGCTTGTGTGAGATGAATACAGCGGGACGTAAATATCGCGTGACCTATACGAAAACGTGTGAAACTAAATGCCCTTAAGAACAATGCGTTTTGCCTACAATAGATTAAAATAAATTAAAGCTAAATTTGTTATTGCGTTAACGTTGAAGGTCACAACAATTCTGGCCAAAGTTTAGAGATGCATATTACTATACATGGTTAAACAAATCCGTACAAGTAATAGTACAGGGACATCCAACAAGTCCTTCGAATTCTGGTCCAAGACGTGTTTCCATAGAAACGTACGTGATTTGGAGTATTCAGAGGTAATTAATCTACTCAAGGCTTTTAAAAATTCGATAATTTAAGAAATGAAAGCGTTTTGACTTTTATAACTTTTACATATCATTGCCACGAGTCACGAAAGGAAATCTGTTTATCAATTTAGATTTATCGGATGTTGAAATAGAAACTTAGACATCGATTATAGAACAATTAGTATGGCTTTGGCCTCCGTAGTAATTTGGTACTTGTCGACGGAAGAAGAAGAGAAAAACAATCGCCGTGTATAGCGACAGAGGCAACTATATCATCATCATTATGTCCATCTGTATTAATTACTTGATATTTAAATTTGTCTGATATAAGTCTAGGAGAATGCTGTTATCAAATGAATTATCAAAACTGCATCGGTGTGGTTATGGCTAGCGTGATCGCCTAAAGAGTTGTAGATTGTGGGTTGAAGCCCCGATCTGGTCAAACCAAGGACTGACATTTGTATGTGTTGCTTCTTGGCTAAGCTCGCATCATTAAGGAGCAAGAACACATACTGGTTGGCTCAGAATCAGAATAATGTGTCATAGCGGAATGACATGTCTACTCGCAGAGTGTTGTTTCAGTGAGCTAGCACTATAAATATCCAACTCAGCGTGTTGGCCTAGTACAAAGCGGACATCATCATCTCATCAAAATGTAACATGTTCTCATCAAAATATTGCTGACAAATTGTTCAAACAATATTCATTAACCCATTCACTCAAAGGAATTCTATTATATTTGTTATTATATATTTCGAAGTTGATTGTTAAATGTATAATATATTTAGGATTTAACCATGTATTGTCTTGCAAGTTCTACTTCATCAAAATTAGTTCTACAATATTTCATATCTGACTTTATTCGTATACTGCATTGTACATAATTGAATTTTGTTTTACGGTTTTTCATATACATTTTCATTTGTGGGGATAGAGAACAGTCGTAAGTAGGATTTGACAGAGTTTGGATGGATACTGCAGAGCAAGTTTGATTCGTCTATTTTGTAATAAGGACTCGTTCACCTCAACAAATGAAGAATTAACTGGAGATGTTCTAGATGAACTAGTCTTACTCCCTAGTGGTGTATTATACCAAGGATTTCCTTTTATGTATGACATAGAACAGACCCATCAACTATACAACCATAATTAAGTTGCAAGTAAATTGATAATTTTTGAAGCATAATAAATAATAGTGCATTCACTCCTCGGGTGGTACAATTTGCAAAATATTCAGTGCCGTGGGGTTTTTAGCTTAGTCAATTATTAATCAAAGAGAATATTTTCCTACTATTTGTGTAGGCAAGTTATGTAAATAAACGTTAGAGAAAACCGAAGGGGCAATCAAACATGGACAATCCAGAGACACTCGCAAATAAATGTTAGAGAGCACCGAAGGGACAAATCAAGAATTGACAATCCAGAGACAGTGGGAACACAAGCAAGTTATTGGTCAGAATGTAATTTTATGTCATTGTTAACCAGAAAGTTGTTGTTTTGAGAAGAATTAGTTACTGGGTTAGATGTTGTAATAATTTTGTCTGTAGATTTGTAGTCAGTACATGTAGTTTATCTGCGTTGTGAAGCAAGGTGATTTCTGTTTCGCTTTCCACTGAGGTGACACAAAATTGGGCACACTGAATTTTAAGCAGATGAATCGAGCACCATAGACTAGTCTCATGGTACGCATCATTTGTTCTGTTTTGGTTTTTGTTTTATTTCCATTCTCTTTCAATAAAGAATGGACAAATGCTATTCGCCATAATAGGCATTTTGTGAGAATTTTAACAGAATCCTTCCTGACCACTGAAACAAACAAAGTTTACCCTACGTTAACCCTTACCATGCCGAACACTCCAACATTCGGCGCAATGTAACAGAAAGGATACAACCGTCTGGAACACCCATTTCCTGTGAAAAGATATAAAAAAAAGAATGTACTTTTAGTTTACATTCTCTGTCATATAAAACTTGTTGAACTGTACATGTCATAGTGCTATCGTTAATAATAGACAAGTTTGCCATTAAGTAGAGTGTATTGTGGACTCTTTATGTCAACATGTCAGTTTTTGTGATAAATTGAAATAAAGTCTGCAAGTTCAATATCATTTCGATTTTAGCTTTAATATATGAAAGTGATGAATGGAGATCTTCAGATGTTACATCCTGACACTAAATTAAAACAGTTATTGTAAACATTGCTTGATTGAATTGTGGAATGGTTACATCCAGAAACATTTCAACTATATCGCGGTAGAAATGCATGAAAAAAGGGAGACAATGAGTGTATGAAAGCTCAACGACCTGTTATTTTCTCAAGTTAGATAAACATCACCCACTTGTCATTCTCTAAGGAGATGTGACAAGTTGTTTTGTACAACCAATCCACGTGGCATTCCTCGAACACGAGGCACTCATTGAAATCTCATCATCGTGGTGAATTGTGTACGTGATCTTGACGTATATCCCTAATCAGGTCATATTTATATCTCACTCCCGGGGATTATTTGTTACATTACGCAACAGGAGATCAGTGCATTAACTCGTATCTATAATCCAGTTGATTTTACATGCATATCCAACATAAAATTAATAGGCTTATAGAGATGCACCCATTAGAGCAAAAGATAGCCATAATTCGTGCAGTACAAGCTTTCCGATTTATTGATATTGTCTTCAAGAAAACTTGTATCTTATTAAAGTGACAAATAATCCTTAAAGAATAACAAACCGTACATCACACATGTAGATGAGCGTGAAAAGGCCACAGGCGACTCGACAATCATCTTAAAAGATAACAATTTTCTTAGAAGTTTAGATCTTAAAACTGAGCTTTAGGCAGTTGATGTACGAGTTATATTATAGTATTATTACGTGATGTTTTTCATATTGGCATAGTTATAGGTCCGAGGCCTGCTGTATTGGCCTGGGGCGCAGCCGAACGCCAATACAGCAGACCGAGGACCTATAACTAGGTCAATATGAAAAACATCACGTAATGATACCTTTATTAATTAACAAGGCCAATATTTCTCGGAACTTGTCCTTGCAGTTGTCGAAACGTCTAGCGGATTCCGATCTAGCTGTTATTGGATTGACTGGAATTGGGCCAATACGGAAAATATCCGTATTGGACTGGTTTTTGCCGTACCTGCCCAATGAAAGTTTTTATATTGTATTGACAGATTTGATCATATAAAGGCTAATAAATCAAAGTTAATTAATAAACACTATTATTAATGTACTTCCTAATTCTCATCTTGTTCAGCATATAAAATCTACATGCATTACTGGAAAATGTATATTCTACTACGATCACAAATCAACCTATATCAAGATAGATGTTCCATGTAGATTTAATCATTTAGTTAATTTTTATTTAAAGTTAAGTGAGCACCTGGGTCCATATCCGGTATTTAGTGGGGTTCGTGTTACTCGATCTTTAGTTTTATATGTATGTGTTGCAGATCGTTGTTTGTCCTTTTGTACTTTATCTTTTGGCCATTGTGTTGTATGTTCTTCTTCGATATACGGATTCTGATTACCACTATGGTATCATCAAACTCTTCGTACAGCCAATACATATTATAGGTTTAGCTTAAGCATATTTTATTTGCTCAAATGTGCAAAAAGGATAAGACACAAGTTAAACAAATAAGGGTAATAACAAAATTACCGAACTCCGAACAATCTTCCAAAGGAAAAGTCAAAACTTATAAGTATATAAACAGACAAAAGCAGTCAACAACCGGAAAACTGTGAAAACCGTAATGACCCTGACTTGGTACAGGTATTTCTAAAGAAATGGGGAACTTATGAAATCTTCTCCTATATACAATAAGTTACAACATTATTTGATAGAGCATGCATGTATATAACTATTTCTTACATTAATATGTGTAGATTGAACAAAAACAGAGAATGAAGAAAGGAATGAGAGAGAGGGGTTAGTGGTGATGATGTGTGCGATTGTTCTTTTGGTGAACTACTAGACAAAAAGAAACCTTTCTGTCCTCTTTATATATTCAAACACGTGCTTGAAAATACTTTCGTTCTGTTCATATGAGAGTGTAGGATTACCACAGGTCAAATGTGTAAGGTCTAAAACACAATAATTAGATGGCCAGTTGAGATTTTGAAAAAATGTATGTCTTATATCTGAATAATGGGAACAATCGAAGAAGAAATGATAGGAGTCTTCGCGATTGGCACCACAACGACAAAACGGGTCTGAGACTATATTTAATTGGAACAAATCGTAATTCAAAATAGAAGCAAAACATCGAAGCTGGGTTAAAATAATATTAACTTTTCGAGGTCCAATTTCGTAATGTTTAGGAACTTGGCTAATATCTTTCCGCTTTCTTAACTTAGTTTTAAATTTTGCAATATAATCCACATTTCGAATTGATGGATCTAAGCTATTCCATTGACGTATAGTTGAGGGAATAAATGAGTCATAAGTATTCGATAGTCTGCAAAATGGTATTATAATATCACTTCCATTACGCAATGGATAAACGGTTGTACTTTGAATTGAATTATGTCACAAAGATACCTGGGTGCATTATTATTTTGTATATTATAAAACATTTGTAATTTTCTCCTTTTTCTTCTTTCTGCCAATGATTCCCAGCCTAACTCTTTATAAATTAAAATTGAACTAGCAAATATTGGAAGACCAGTAACGATTTTAGCAGCCTCAAGTTCCAACTGATCAAGTTTATTAGAATTCCCTACTCCACAATTATCCCTTGCTTCACAAGCATATTCAAAGATTGGTCTGATAGACAAAATATAATTTCTCTAGATTTTTCCGAGAAAGTTTATATGTTAACTTTCGAAGTACATTCGGGTGTTTGTAAATATTTAACAATATATTTTCAATATGTATATTCCATTTAGCATCGCTGCTAAATGTAACTCTCAAATGTGTGTGAGAATTTGTAATAGGAATAGTTCTTCCATTAAATGTAGAATTGAATTCTGGAATATCCGTATTTGAAAACAGCATAATTTCTGTTTATCTGGGTTAAAAGACATCAACCATTTCTTTGACCATTCATCCGGCTCTTTCAAATCGTGATCAATCACAGTGTGTATCTGTAATTCATCACGTTTGGAATAGCTGAAGGAAGTGTCATCTGCGAAAGGTCGGCTAAGAGAGATTAGATTCTCAGCAATTATTATAGGTGCAATGTATAAAATAGTAGTAAGGGAATCCTATAGGTGAATTGAGTAACCTGTGGTTATTATGTTTGTTTCAACAATATTTCGGTTATATCGTGGCGGTCAGTTTTATTGGTGGGGGGAACGCGGAAAACACATCCAACATGTGCAAGTCACTGACAAACTTTATCACATAATGTTGTGCACCTCGCCCTGGTAGAGATTCGAACTAACAACATCAATGGTAATAGGCACTGATTGCATATGTAGTTGTAAATCCAACTACCATACGAGCACGGCCATGACGGCCCCTTGCTTACTATGAGCTGATGCAAGCTGTTCTTTACACGACATTCTCCATACAATTATTTACGTTTCGTCTCAATGGCGAGTTGTATATTTGATTCGTCCCGCTGGCACAACCAGCGAACGCCGTTTTTGAGAGGTTTTATCCCATGAAGATTCAACTTCTTTACCACTCAGAGAGTTTGACTACTGTGACTATAATAGCCAATTAGAAAATACAGTTTATTTTCATTTTCCAAACACATAATTTTGTACATTAAGTTGCACTAAGTAGAATACAAGCCATGTGTCGATGTGGAGATAATAGACGGTATGAATGCGATTTTATAGTCGTTTCCAATACAGGAAGATATACTCTGAAGACGTAATGAGTTGTTCAATAATGCGGAAACAAATATTTAAAAATAAGATCAATTGAAAGATATATATTTTGTACTAGAATCTCCCTCGTGTCTCGAACATTTTATATGACGATGGATAGAAGTTTTATTATCACTAATAAAGAAATATTTGGTTCCCTCCAGCTTAATATCGTGACATTTCTGTACGCCATTAAAGATCTCTTGTTACTTGAGAATTTGATATACATCGCCGTCCAGCGGTCACGACAACAAGATGACCATCGACATGGGATTAATGAAGTGGTCTTTGTTACGTTAGTAATGAGGAAGAACAACCTCCCTAGAGATGTGAGGAATAATAATTAGTGAACATCAAATCATTTAACTATTTGATAGTATAATATAATAAATCCGTGTTTAATGGAAATAAAAATGAAGATTCTCGTAAAATGTAACAACATTTTTGTATATGGGAAATCATTCTGATAAAGAAACCTTAGAGAATACCGAAGGAGCAATTAAAATAGGACAATCCAGAGAAACCGGCAACAATGGGAACACAAGACCAAGAAAAGCAATGCAAACAAAACAAAAACAAAACAAAACCAGAAACACAATATGTGTTGGACACCACTATACGCCTAAAGGTTTTATCACGTCTAAAGTGAGTTTCTGGTTAGACGAACGTCAAGGCAAATATTTAAAAAGAAAGAAATTGCCGCACGTAAAGAGACACAATTACAATTAACATGTTATACTTACAGGAAGAAATTTCAATTGGTAAAGAGAAAGACAAGCCGAGTCAACGCCCCAGTCGAAAGTGTTGAACTATCCCCTATTTCTGTAACAAGAAGTTGTTCCCTCAGTGGTATAAAAATATATTGTCATGTCAGGCTATATAAAGCTATAATTCATTTAACAATATAATCGTTTTGTAAAAGACTCATTAAATTAACATTTAGCTGCTAACCCTTCTGGAGCACATGAGTTCACTTCCGGTTTTTAGTGGGATTCGTTTTACTTGATCTTCGGTGTTATGTGCATGTTTTGTTGATCGTTGTTTGTCTTTTTGTACTTTCTCTTTTGGCCATTGTGTTGTCTGTTCTTCTTCGATATACGAATCCGATTACCCCTTTGGTATCTTCACATTCTTCTTAATCAAGTATCAATAGTACCCCCCCATGTAGCGATACAACAAGATAAATCTCATGGATTACTGGATCATACTGTATTATAGTATTTACATGACAATCTTAGATGTAACTCAATGGTTTAACACCTTGATAAATACCTTGTAAATTAACGTAAGTTATGGAATGTGAACCTGGAGAATATGAAATCTGTAAATTGTTCTAATTATAAATAAATACTTTAAAGCTACACATATGAAAGTATTGTCATTCAAATAATAATTTGACATTTTTACTTATGAACAAAATGGCAGTTCCATGAATTTAGGAATAACTTTTAGAAGGAATCCACGAAACTAAGGTATATTCTGTTTTTAATAATAATATTTAGACAATAGCTTTAACCAATCCGCTTCAAACATTGTCTAATCTGAGACAGTTTCTTCTCTGAACTTTTGATGCATACTAAATTTGCTGGATTTCGGTTATTGGTATTCATCTTTACTTTCAGCAAAAAGTGGGCACATATAACGAACTTATCAGTGAAACTCCCAACACTGAGTACATGTAGGAACAAATGTATCAGGACACCGTTACATTTGATGTAAGTATCGATGAAAAAAACTGTCATCAGTTGTGTTAAACATGTAGTCGGTATTCAAATAACCTAAACCATTAGTCCACCGAGTCCCTTGCTTAAATAGAAACGAAGCGATACCTATTATATATAACGATATTTAATGGTACTCCAATTTAAAGATTGACAAAATATGTTGGTACATTGTAATTATGCTTGCATGCATGCACGTCGAAAGTTCAATAGGTGAACCATCTACAATCGATATGGGAAATGCACATACATGTTGTTCACTCCGGTTTTTCGTTGCTCAATCTTAAGTTTTCTTTGTAGATATTTATTTGTTCTTGGCTTGACCTGGTTAACTGTTACGGAATATCTGTGTCAGAAATAACCACGGTTTTGTTCCACCTTTTTGTCGTACTAACTTCCCAGTCATTTCCTCATTCATGACTTATCGCCAGGTTTGTAAACAGAGTAACACGACAGGTGCCACAAGTGGAGCAGAGGCTGCTTACCCGTTCAGAGCACCTCAGTTCACCCCCGGTGTTTAGTGAGGTTCGTGTTGCTCAATCTGTGTAGTGTTTAATAGATCGTTCTTTGTGCTTTTTCTTTTGGACATTGTGTTGTGTGTCCTGCTTCGATTTGCGAAACCTGATTACCCCTCAGGTATCTTCAAACTCCTTTTGTTCTTTTGCCTTTGGCCAATGTAGTATCTGTCCTTCGATATGCGGATTACGATGACCTACATGGTATTTTCAAACCTTTCTTGCAATTTAAGATTTGCCCTACCACTCAACCATTGTACTATCACTTAGTTTCGAGCATATTTGGGAAGCAATCATCCTTACATATTCTCAAGTTGATTAAGTATATTGTATTTCTCCAGTGAAATGAATTCACAAAACAATTCTTGTCAATCAAATGACATAACAGTCTTATGAACTGAGACTGGAATTTAAATATCTGCTATGTATCGATGACAATGAAGATAGTGCATTGACAAGCTATAAACACAATAAAACATTTTTTGCAAGTCCCTTTGGCGGCGACAAAAAACGAATTGTGTGTTAAGAAGACGTGTTTGCTGGGTCATTGATTTCTCTGTAATATCATAAAGTGCAAAAGTACAAAAACAATAATAATGTATATTAGATAAAAAAAAAGACAGGGCAAACGTTGATTAACTAAAGCCATGTAGGATTACTATCATTTTCCCTTGTCAATTTATATACGTTCAATACTCACAGCGAAAATTGAAATATAATTCAGTGACCTTAGAATAGGTTTAAGAAAGTGTATACAGAAAATATTAAAGTAATGATTTTGGTTAGAGTGTTTAGTGCCACTTTCAACAATATTTCAGTTATATATATATATAAGCAGCAATTGTCAACAATATAACCAGCTACATGACCCACAACCCTGACACATCTGTGTTACACATATGTAAATGTACACCATCGATAAACCACTAGTCAATATAATCTAAACTTAACATTGGGCTCTCTATGCACCAAGAACAACCGTCCAATCAAGATATTAGGCATTTAAAATGGTTCTTACAGTGATAATAACATACAATCAAACCTGCCTTCAAGGGAACCTCTATATAACAAATCACTCTCTATAAAGGGCACATCTATATAACAAATCACTCTCTATAAAGGGCACTTCTATATAGCAAATCACTGTCTATAAATGGCACATCTATATAACAAATCACTGTCTATAAAGGTCACCTCTATATAACAAATCATTGTCTATAAAGGTCACCTCTATATAACAAATCACTGTCTATAAATGGTAGCCTCATTTTCCCCATTAATGCATAGCGCATATAATTGTAACCTGTATATAAAGGACAACTGTTCATAAAGGACACATTTGCAGGTTCCCCGGCATGCCCTTTATATACAGGTTTGACTGTATCTCTAAATCAAGAACTATTTGTATTTTAAAATACAACAATAATACGGAGTCGACTGTTAGTAATAATTAATTGAATCTGTTATAATCTAATTAAGATATAAATTGATTAGAACCATGAAATGTTCATGACATACACGTTTAAAATTACTCTTTCAGATTAAATTGCTATTTAATTCAGTTGTTCAATTACATTATAAGGGGCTCACAATTTGGCCTGTCTACATGTAGTCTAATCATATTTAACGTTAATAAAAATTTAATCATCTTTTCAATATTATATCGACAGCACTTGAAATATTGACATTTAAATGTTACGACGCATTGCGTTCGTGGATTTCTTTGTGTATGTTGTTTAAATGTGAACTAACTGACTTAAAATCTAATTTGTTTTCGGGTATGACTGGTAATCACACGTCATTCCAGTCAGATTGCATAAGAAACGGATTGTGAAATAGCAATGCATTTGATTAAAACTTGTGATGAATTGAAATACAATGCAAATTCTAAGATTGCAAAGAGAGAAACTTTAATTTTCATTTATCATATTATATGAAGCACTAAGTTTATGTATTTATTATTGCAATGTAGAGACAGTCATGGACGTGATTGCATGGTAGTTTTAAATTTACACGTGCAATCAGAGCTTAACACAACACATTAAAATTAACTATTAGATAAAGTATGTCAGTGATTGGCGACAGGTTTGTGGTATTTTCGTGGTTCCTTCGATAATAAAGGTAATCGCCAAGATATAAGTGCTTCCCCGTTCCTTCACTAAACGCCGTACTATGATTCAAATATTGTTGAAAGTCGCTATGAACAATCATAACATATAACAAACGGTTGAAGACGTCAAATGGGGGATATTCAGAGACCGTTAATCGAAGAGCAGACAACCTATACAGCAATACATACTGTATTCTAAATATGTATGTGGTGTCTTATTTAATTATGTCTAAATAAGGGTAATAACAAAATTACCGAACTCCGAACAATCTTACAAAGGGAAAGTCAAAACTCATAAGTATATAAACAGACAAAATCAGTCAACAACCGGAAAACTGTGAAAACCGTAATGACCCTGACTTGGTACAGGCATTTCTAAAGAATAAGAATGATATGTATGTCACAAATACAATACACAGAAATGTAAAGATTGGGCAACACAAATCCTGCTAAAACTCCAGGTGAACTTATTTTGCTTTCCATTTTTTTTACTATAAGGGTATATTATGCAGAATAATCCAGAAACGTGTTGTACAAACTTAATTAGATACATGTATATACGTTTCCGGTAAAATGTTTAACAAGGACAATAGCACTGATTCACATGGTAAACGTTCATTGTAATTATTTCTCTGCCAAATACAATTAATTCCATACAATGCAGAATTATTAAATTTCTATTCTGGGAAAAACTAATGAAGCACTTCGATATTAAAATGACATTTTGTCAATTATAATATATTATGCTCATTACTATCCACATTAATGTATATGACACATGTCGAGCTGTAGTCTGAGAAGTGCCTTTGAGGAGGTCACATGACTAATTTAATAATACATTTGGACAGATTTCAGTATATATTTCATATACTGAAATCTATAAAATAAAAAAGAGTTGATACTTTTTAGTCAACATACAAAGTTGAAGAAAGCATGATCCTAACTTTTACAATTTAATAAACATTATAGATGTCTTAAAAGGTAATTAAAGTTGAAAGTCGCTATGAACAATCATAACATATAACAAACGGTTGAAGACGTCAAATGGGGGATATTCAGAGACCGTTAATCGAAGAGCAGACAACCTATACAGCAATACATACTGTATTCTAAATATGTATGTGGTGTCTTATTTAATTATGTCTAAATAAGGGTAATAACAAAATTACCGAACTCCGAACAATCTTACAAAGGGAAAGTCAAAACTCATAAGTATATAAACAGACAAAATCAGTCAACAACCGGAAAACTGTGAAAACCGTAATGACCCTGACTTGGTACAGGCATTTCTAAAGAAATGGTGGGATGAATCAGATTTTAAAGCGCCAAACTTCCCGCTTTCATTACGGCTCAAAGGTTCCGGCTGTCACTATAACAGTATTTATAACAATAATGGAACAAAATAGGTAAAACATTTGTCAAAGCAGTACCAAATTCAGTGAAGTAAATGTACAAAACACTCTTACGTCACACATTGATAGACAAATATTTTTGACATTTTTGTTGACTTCCTTATCGTTATACATTTTCACTATATGAACATCCATCGTTTATTATCGTCTCTGCAGAGACAGAATATATTTCGACAAGATCTTGGTATCGGAATATAAACTTTTTAAGAGATCGAATAAGGCGAATCTTTTTATAGACCTGGTCCAGTAGCCTGTTTCTCAGATAAAGTTTCAGGAAATCAGAATAATTGCTACTGGCCCTTGCATAACGAATCAATTGCGAGATGTAAACACCATATGCAGGAGAAGCTGGTATATTGCTGCACATATTTGGAAAATTTATGATTTTAAAATTGAAGTCGTCCCGTTTATAATACATTTTATTACTGAGTTGACCACTGTCGTCAAATTCGAGGTATAAGTCAAAAGATGATGCGGACGAAGCTGTATATGTGGTCTCTTTAACTTCCAGCTCTGCAGGATATATCAATGGAAGAAATTCTGCAAATCTAGAATTATTGATACATAAAACGTCATCAATATACCTGTATGTGAAATTAAAGGCTCTAGTCTCATGAATCTTCTTATCTTTAACAAGCTTTTGAAGAAACTCCGACTCATATCAGTATGAAAATAAATTGGCTAGAAGAGGGGCACAATTCGTACCCATTGGTATGCCGACGACCTGCTGAAACAGTGTGCCTCCAAAGGAGACAAATATGTTATCGATGAGGAACTCCAGCATACTGATCACTTGTTCCTCGGAGTAGCATGTTTTACCTTTTTGAATTTTGTTTGAAAAATATGTGGAATTGTAGCCTAACACAACACATTTTGAGCCATAGTTTCTATGACTGAAAGCTTTATGAATTGTTTCTTTATAGCGGGTTTTTAATTTGTCATGCGGTAGGGTGGTGTATATATATATAAAACGAGGTCAATAATAAACCACTTTTTAAGATGATTATTTCTAGATAGTAAAATTCCATGAGATAAACGTTAATCTTCCATTTGTTTATTTGTTCACAAAAACAACAAACACCATCTAAACATTGCTTAAAACATGCAATGTGGTATTTAAGTTGATATATTGTTAACATTTCAAATAAATTGTTTTAAATTGATATCAAGTGAAAGAAATCAGCACTTAGGACCACAGTAATGCGTATTGTAGCATGACAAAAGTCTATTGGATTACGTTTTCAATACTTGTTTCAACACTGTCGATACCAGTGAGTGATTTATCTTCAGCGTATTAATTCTACGTGTAAGAGTGGTAAAATCTTAGTTTCGTTGTCTAATAATTTATTTACTTATTCATATATAAAATATATGAATGCTTTTAAAAGCATTTAAAACACGCGTTATAAGGAGCGTCCTTACTAGTAACAAATATTTGTAAAAAAAAAGATACTACTCGCATAACTCAGCACAGCCTATATATATTGACTGAACCTACCTCACCAGAAGACAGTGTTGCAGTCAAAATCGATATAACGTGGTCGGCATCTTGGGTATTTTTTTTCCGGCAGTTCAATTAATATGTAAAGAAACATCACGAGCATTTTAATGTTTGAAATGCACCACGGTCCGATATAAATACATGAAATCACTTGGCAATGATGTCCATGATTTGTCTGACAATATGCATGTGTGAATCAAAATTAATCAGAAATATTTTCCTGGCATTGTTCATAAGGCCTTTGGTGGACGTCATATTAAATAACGAATACATTGTTCTACTATTACCTTTACCTAGCATGGTACCGGGAATTTGTTTATTACCTAGTATGGAATAGGATCTGTTGTTTATTACCTAGTATGACACAGGAGGTTTTGTTTGTGACCTAGTATGGTACATGAGCTTTTGGTTGTAGCCTAGTATGGTACATGAGCTTTTGTTTATAGCCTAGTATGGTATATCAGCTTTTGTTTATTAACTAGTATGGTGCATTGACTTATGTATTCCCTAGTATGGTACAGAAATATTTGCTTAAATTACCCGATATGTTAAATGAGCCTATGTTTAAATCGACCAGAATGGTACAAGAACTTTTGTTCAAATTACTTAGTATGGTACATGGGCTTTTGCTTATTACCTACTGAGTATGGCATAATAACTTTTATGTATGACCTAGTGTGATATATGGGCCTTTGCTTAAACGATTAGTATGGTGCAAGTTCTTGTTTTTAATGTGATAATTGGCATTCAGTTATTTGAACTACTTTTGTTATAATTGTTTAGATATTCAAAGCAAAAAGACAATTTCCGTTACATATCCAAATGTCAAACCCTGAAGTACATTATTGACCAGAATCGTTCATGATTATATAGATAATTATTATGGCTAAATTATTACATACAAAATTGGAATATAGTTTAATAGAACAAAAGAGAACTTACAAATTCCATAAATGTGTTAAAATATTCTATACAAGATGATTAGACTTCATCTTTAATATGTTAATCGTTGCGAGCAGACATAATTCTTTACATCTTTATATTTCAAGAGAAGCAAACTACACATTTAAATGTAGAAGGCATTAACACAAGACTTTATTCCTTTATTTTATTATTTCTATAAATAGCAGTCACTCCGATACCATTGCTTTAACTGTTTTGTTTTAACAACATTTATATTAACACTTGTCTCAGCCGTAACTATTTATGTTCGTGTTTCTACATCATTGCAAAATAATATGGAAACCTTACAAAATGTCTTTTTTCTATCATGTCGCTTGTCTATAAAACAAAAACCAAATGTTTATATCTAAAATTACACATAGCACGGAGGAGTACGAAAGTGTCAGCATAACA
The DNA here is from genome assembly GCA_963680875.1 of Bathymodiolus brooksi. Taxonomy (NCBI): domain Eukaryota; kingdom Metazoa; phylum Mollusca; class Bivalvia; order Mytilida; family Modiolidae; genus Bathymodiolus; species Bathymodiolus brooksi. The sequence continues at coordinate 124,750,785 of OY804577.1, read as the reverse complement.
AGAGATCAATGCTGATACGTGATAGGACAGCCATTTTAACAACACAACCATTTGATCTTTTATTGTCATAATTTGCAATAATCTTTGAAGTAATGCATACTTTACCGAGTAATGACCGTTATTATTGATTATTATACTTGTATATACACTAATAACTTCACATAAATTATAATGCACTCCTTGTTTCTAAGTATGACATACTTTACATAACAATTAAACTGTAATAGTGTAGGAACAACTTCAAAGAACACATATGTCATTCCATTGTTTTCTAGCACCTTAAGTATTCCATACCTATTTTTAAGGTGTCCTCGATTATTCAGATTTCTAGCACTTAACTTTAGTTATCCTTGATTAATGTAGGGTAACCTCCCTTGTAATATTAGGTTGTGCTTACTGTAAATACTCTTTATTGTGTTTGTTTTCGTTAATGGTTTATTTTCGTCTTTACTTGATATTGTAATAAATCGTGACCGATTTTTAGAAGGGACCAGAGCGAACTATCCAATGCCGTGGCACTGGTGACACCCGGGGACACTATTTCGGTGTAATTCCTCTCGTGGTTGTGGCATCATACCCGGGGTCTTTCTTTCATCACGAACGAAATTCCTTTGTTCGTAACTCTAAATATTTAACACAACTATTTCAAATAGATGTTTTCATACAGTTGAAGAATATTCAATAAAGATTGTATATAAGAAGAGTTTGAAGATACCAAAGGGGTAATCAGAATTCGCATATCGAAGAAGAACAGACAACACAATGACCAAACGACAAAGTATGAAGGGACAAACAACGATCCACAAAACATACACAATAATTCTCATCTTGTTCAGCATATAAAATCTACATGCATTACCGGAAAATGTATATTCTACTACAAATGACAAATCAACCTATATCAAGATCGATGTTCCATGTAGATTTAATCATTTAGTAAAATTTTTCTTAAAGTTAAGTGAGCAGTATTTCAGTTATATCTATGACGACAACTAATGTTCCGGAGCACCTAAGTCCACACCCGGTATTTAGTGTGGTTCGTGTTACTCGATCTTTAGTTTTATGTGGATGTTTTGTAGATCGTTGTTTGTCCTTTTGTATTTTATCTTTTGGGCATTGTGTTGTCTATTCTTTTTCGATATACGGATTCTGATTACCCCTTTGGTATCTTCAAACTCTTCGTACAACCAATGCATATTATAGGTGCAATGTATAAAGTAGTAGTAAGGGAATCCTATAGGTGAAATGTTGGAAAACGACAAGAAAAAGAGGGCATAATGGATTAGAAATGGAAAAGTGTGGTTTCTAACGAGTCTTTAATAACCATTCATGAGTAACCTGTGCTTACTATGATTGTTTGTTTGTTTGTTTGATGATGTTTAATACCACTTTCAACAATATTTCGGTTATATCGTGGCGGTCAGTTTTATTGGTGGGTGGTACCCGGAAAAAACATCCAACATGTGCAAGTCACTGACAAACTTTATCACATAATGTTGTACACCTCGCCCTGGTAGAGATTCGAACTAACAACACCAATGGTGATCGGCACTGATTGCATAGGTAGTTGTAAATCCAACTACCATACAAATACGGCCACGACGGCCCCTTGCTTATGATGAGCTGATGCAAGCTGTTCTTTACACGACATTCTCCATACAATTATTTACGTCTCGTCTCAATGGCGAGTTGTATATAAGGGTACTAACAAAATTAACCAGCGAACGCCGTTTTTGAGAGGTTTTATTCCAAGAGGATTCAACTTCTTTACCACTCAGAAAGTTTGACTACTGTGACTCTATAATAGCCAATTGGAAAATACAGTTTATTTTCATTTTCCAAACACATAATTTTGTACATTAAGTTGCATTTAGTAGAATACAAGCCATGTGTCGATGTGGAGATAATAGACGGTATAAATGCGATTTTATCGTCGTTTCCAATACAGGAACATATACTCTGAAGACGTAATGAGTTGTTCAATAATGCGGAAACAAATATTGAAAAATAAGATCAATTGAAAGATATAAATTTTGTACTAGAATCTCCCTCGTGTCTCGAACATTTTATATAACGACGGATAGAAGTTTTATTATCACTAATAAAGAAATATTTGGTTCCCTCCAGCTTAATATCGTGACATTTCTGTACGCCATTAAAGATCTCTTCTTACTTGAGAATTTGATATACATCGCCGTCCAGCGGTCACGACAACAAGATGAGTATCGACATGGGATTAATGAAGTGGTCTTTGTTACGTTAGTAATGAGGAAGAACAACCTCCCTAGAGATATGAGGAATAATAATTAGTGAACATCAAATCATTTAACTATTTGATAGTATAATATAATAAATCCGTGTTTAATGGAAATAAAAATGAAGATTCTCGTAAAATGTAACAACATTTTTGTATATGGGAAATCATTCTGATAAAGAAACCTTAGAGATTACCGAAGGAGCAATTAAAATAGGACAATCCAGAGAAACCGGCAACAATGGTAACACAAGACCAAGAAAAGCAATGCAAACAAAACAAAACCAGAAACACAATATGTGTTGGACACCACTATACGCCTAAAGGTTTCATCACGTCTAAAGTGAGTTTCTGGTTAGACAAACGTCAAGGCAAATATTTAAAAACGAAGAAATTGCCGCACGTAAAGAGACACAATTACAATTAACATGTTATGCTTACAGGAAGAAATTTCAATCGGTAAAGAGAAAGACAACCCGAGTCAACGCCCCAGTCGAAAGTGTTGAACTATCCCCTATTTCTGTAACAAGAAGTTGTTCCCTCAGTGGTGTACAAATATATTGTCACGTCAGCCTATATAAAGCTACAATTCATTTAACAATATAATCGTTTTGTAAAAGACTCATTAATTTGACATTTAGCTGCTAACCTTTCTAGAGCACATGAGATCACTTCCAGTTCTTAGTGGAATTCGTGTTACTTGATCTTCGGTTTTATGTGCATGTTTTGTTGATCGTTGTTTGTCTTTTTGGACTTTCTCTTTTGGCCATTGTGTTGTCTGTTCTTCTTCGATATACGGATTCTGATCACCCCTTTGGTATCTTCAAATTCTTCTTAATCAAGTATCAATAGTACCCCCTATGTAGCGTTACAACAAGATAAATCTCAAGGATTACTGGATCATACTGTATTATAGTATTTACATGACAAATCTTAGATGGAACTCAATGGTTTTACACCTTGATAAATACCTTGTACATTAACGTAAGTTATGGAGTATGAACCTGGAGAATATGACATCTGTAAATTGTTCTAATTAGAAATAAATACTTTAAAGCTATATATATGAAAGTATTGTCATTCAAATAATAATTTGACATTTTTACTTATGAACAAAATGGCAGTTCCATGAATTTAGGAATAACGCTTAGAAGGAATCCATGAAACTAAGGTATATTCTGTTTTTAATAATAATATTTAGACAATATATTTATCCAATCCGCTTCAAACATTGTCTAATCTGAGACAGTTTATTCTCTGATCTTTTGGTGCATACTAAGTTTGTTGGATTTCGGTTATTGGTATTTATCTTTACTTTCAGCAAAAAGTGGGCACATTTAACGAACTTATCAGTGAAACTCCCAATCCTGAGTACATGTGGGAACAAATGTATCAGGACACCGTTACATTTGATGTAAGTATCGGTGAAAAAAACTGTCATTTAGTTTATGATGATTTTATTTGTTAAATTAACAAAAGGGATCGGACACAAGTTTTACCAACTTATGAAGTCTTCTCCCATTTATACAATAAATTCACATAGTATAATGATCATTCTGAGCATACATATAATACATATAGAGATTTATTGTAAATAATTAACGAATTAATAAAAAGGTTGTGTTGGATGGATACGAGGTTGGAGAGTAGATAATTATCGAGTAATTATACTACAAGGAATCTTTTTGAAGATTTAATAAAATTGAAAACGTGTTTGATGATATTAATTTTTTCTTCGTATGTTAAATCATCCGACCCATGGGTTAGTATATTCAAATTCAAATCGCTTGTCTGTACCCAATTTAAGTTGTTCATCATAATACGTCTTATTTCAGTATAATTAGGACAGGGAAAAAAATAATGGAATGCATCTTCCCGTGGATCTCCACCGGAACACGCAGCATCATTTACTATGTTAACCTTTGCCTTGCTATGTCCAAAAATAATTTTGTAAATTCTTCAACCATGTCATCTACGTCGTTTAAAAAGCCTATCATTTCATTCCAGTTAATTTCGTTCATTTTGTTATTAAAGAGTTCTAAATCTATATTCTCATACTGCCAGATTTCTCTGGTAAATGGACATGAAGTCGATTTTGGACATTTGAGAAAAGTAACTGCTGCATCGTGATCACTAATTTCTGATGGCATCTTAAAAACATCAGAATATAGTGGGGTCATGGTATCGGAAATTATAATTGGGTCTAATAAATTATTTAATCTTGTTGGTTTTACTATAACATTTCTAAAATTAAACGTGGTCATCAAGTCAACCAGCTTGTTTTTATTTACATTAAAAAGATTAGAATTCAGGTCGCCCGAAATCACGATATTTTCGTTTATCTGATGAGCTAATTCAATAGCATGCGTTAATCGTGACCAATACTCGTTGTCGGTCCACTGTGGATGGTATGTATTGCATAAAAGAAAAGATTGACCCTTCGCGTGAATCTGAACCCAAAGACTTTCATCTAAATTATTCTCTAGTTGGATTATCCTTGAAATGTTTACATTTTCTTTCGTATAAATCAGAAGCCCCCCTCCCGTTTGATTCTGTCTGTCGCGGCGTTGGATATTTTTTGTGAAGGAACATAATTCAATATCGTCGTTCTGAATACTGTTATCAAGGTGCGATTCAGTTATTACTAGAATATCAAATTCATCTGCAAAATGCTGGACGAAATGTTTTTGTTTCTGATACTACGTATATTGATATTACACAAGGAAATGGAATTATCGTTTGAACTATTGTCTAAGTTAGGCGGTGAACTCGATATGTAAGTTTCCGGACCAGGATTTAGTTCGACATTAACGATCATTAAGATGAAGTGAAGAACGAATAAAAGAAAGACAACATTTACATTTGGATTTAAACTCTGGAGGACAAGGAGGGACACGAACAAGAAAGAACACCGTAAGTTTGTTAATGAGATATTTCTATAAGAATCGGCTTGTACAAGCACACATTTACTTGAGATCCCTGAACAGTTATAAAACATGCCTATGGCTGATCTGTAAGCTTCTAATGAATTAGCCATTGGGTTTCAGAAGAAGATAGATACAAAGACAGCCACAGTCATATTTTATATGTCGTAAAGTAAGAACCTCCTCGCATCCACAAAAACACAGGTATATGTACAGGTAAGTATAAAAGAAATATACAACATTGAAGAAATTGGAGATGAACAATGAACAAAAAAGTATAATAAAAAACAATATGTACACAGTTACATATGCCGATGTCATATATTGGATTTATTTCAGGCAAAGCTGAAAAGCATAGGAAAAATATTTCATAATTATTTTTGTTATTCCAAAAAGGGCGAATAGGAAGATTTACCGAGTAAGGAACAATTAAGGGAAAGAAATGGAAAAAAAAAAACAAAAAAACAAAAAAAACAAAAAAAATGTTTCTGGTGTGTTTTATGATGACATTAAATTGATAGAGATATTTTAATGCTTGGGATGTTATGTGAATGTTTTCTATGAAGAAGAAAAAAAAAAAATCCAGTTAGCAACAGATGAATTTTGAGGATAAATAAAAGGTTTCTAAGTGGGTTAGACAATCATTCGATGCAGCTTTGGTTACCAACATAATAACAACGAACACCACAATTGAACAACAACAACACACACACACACACACACACACACAAAATACAAATTCCGGCAACAGCATATTTATTCATTGATTACTGTATTACAAATACATGTAGTTTATGATGATTTTATTTGTTAAATTAACAAAGGGATAGGACACAAGTTTTACCAACTTATGAAGTCTTCTCCCATGAAAATACATGTACACACCTATACAAACATATATACATATACTAATTTCATGTGTTATTATTGGAGTTATTGAACAGTTTTATTTAAGCAAAAGCGATGGCATTACTGAATAAAAACAGTTCTACTTAACTTTATATATCGACAAAGACATCACAAAGTGATACATGATTAATAAAATGTATATTTTCCGACTGCAGCAATGTATTTATATCAGCTATACATGTTTGAGAAATAAAGATATACCGGTATGTAGAAGAAATATGTAGAGCTGATGCATCAATGACAATTGCACTCCGAAAAAAGGGGGAACCACGTATATTGGGTAAATGAGAGATAAGCAGCAATTGCACATGTATCTAGGTCACGAATTTGGTTGACAAACGTAATTACACACGTATTTGCTCATTATTTACTAAATAGTTAATATTCCTTTTCTTTCGGTTCTACATGGGTGGGGTAATTGAAGGATTTTGTTTTAGTAAAAACTAAACAAGAAGCAAGAAAAACCCAAATTGATCCACTTATTTTCATGAATGAAAACGAAAACAAACTGAAGAAAGATATATTTGCATTTATTTCTTGTTAACTTGGTTTTTGAAAGCCTTTTGAGTTGGCAAGTTGGGTGGGGTAATTGAACGATATTTGTCAGAAATTAAAACTAAATATATCTACTCATTTTCATGATGTGAAAAGGTAACAAAGGGAAGACAGATTGCATGTATTTCATGTTAACTTGGTTTTTAAAGCTTTTTGAGATAATGGCAGATGGATGTAAATAAAGGTAATAACAAAATTACCGAACTCCGAACAATCTTACAAAGGGAAAGTCAAAACTCATAATTATATAAACAGACAAAATCAGTCAACAACCGGAAAACTGTGAAAACCGTAATGACCCTGACTTGGTACAGGCATTTCTAAAGAAATGGTGGGTTGAATCAGATTTTAAGGCGCCAAACCTCCCGCTCTCATTACGGTTCAAAGGTTCCGGCTGTCACTGTAACAGTATTTAAATACAGGAACAAAATAGGTAAAATAGTTGTCAAAGCAGTACCATATTCGGTGACGTAAATGTCAAAAATACTTTTACGTCACACATTGACAAAAAAATTATTGACATTTGTAAAGTAGATATGTGTAGGTTAAAAAATTGTTCAATATAGCTTTGGTTACATGTGTACCAACATAATAACAAATAAACAACACACGTATTGAACGATAACATGTAAAAAATACAAATTCAACTTCGTATTTACTCTTTGCTTTGTACTGTAATTCTGGCAAATATTGGTTATATACATTAAAAAAAAAAAAAAAAAAAAAATAATAATAATAATAAAAATAAGTAATTAAAATTTTTTTTTTTTTATTAATAATTTTTTTTTCTTTCACGTTGAGGATTTTTTTTACATCTTGGCGAGGACATCATAAGTATACATAGAAATTATATGTATACTACCGGCAAACACAACACATAGTCTGTACAAATGATGGAAACATGTCTCTACGAAACAAGCACATTTCATATTTACCGACAGTGCATACTCAATGGTTTATACTGCAGTTTCGTGTAATCAAAACATAAAGAAAAGCTTTAGAAATATAAATACACACACAAATGTAATGGGTGTCTACGGCGCGATGTGCGTTGAGTTAATTTTTTTTTCTATATAATATCTTCACTCCAAGGAATTATTGCAATAAAGATGTTTCCTTTGGATTAACTTACCAATTGATTTCTTTTAAATTTTATTTTACTTATTTCAAAGGTTAATAGGGTTGTACTAAACAAGTTTGAGCTCGTATATTTTGGTAGAGAGGGAATATGTTATTTCATCAATACACAAATATGGTAGTATTATAGTTGAACTATATTTTTAGTGGGGAGGGAATATGCAATACACAAATAAACAAACATTTGTAGAGTGATTATGGTTACTGTATCAAATATTATAGTTTAAGTTTAAATGGTTTGAGCTTGCATATATTTTGAGGGGGGGGGGGGGATCCGTATGCAATTCTATATAAACAAGTGACCAATTTTGGAGTAATTAAGTTTGCTGTATCAAAGTTTATATCTGAACTATTATGGTTTGGGCTTGTATTTGTAGGAGGAGGCAGGGAATATGCAATTACTGTCTCAAAGATTATAATTGAATTGTAAATAGGTTGGGCCTGGATTTTTTTAAGTATGGAGGGAATATGCAAATGTACCCAAATACAAATAAGCAAATTTAGAGTAGTTTTGGTTTACTGTACTAACTTTTGTATTTTAATTATAAATGGTTTGAGCTTGTATTGTTTTGGTGGAGTGTGATATACAAATATATCAATACATTGAATTTGTAGTATACTGTTTCATAGATTACATTTGAACTATATATTTAGGGAGGGAATATGCAAATATACCAGTACACAAATAAGCATTTGTAGATTGAATATAGTTGCTTTATCAATAGTATACTTGAACTAAATGGGTTTGGCTTGTATTTTTTGTGAGGAGGGAGTATACAAATATACCAATACACAATTAGACAATTTTAGAGTCATTTTAGTATACTATATCAAGGTTTATATTTGATTATAAATGGTTTGAGACTGTATTTTTGTTTGATGGTGAAAGGATATGTAAATCTACCAATACATAAGCATTTGAGGTGATTGTAGTTTACTGAAACATAATTATTTTATTAAGCAGTATACAAAATTAGTTCATATCAACTATTTGGAGAAGTAACAAACAATCAAGGAACAATTGTTTAATTGGGATTAATCACCGACTCAACAGACACATGGTCCTCGAAGATACGATCCACACCTGTGTCCAACCTGCGCAAGATATCCATAATATCATCATGATTTCGGATTTGCATTTTCTACTGTTCTCATTAGTTTTTAGATAGATTCTCCCATCAGTTGTCCAGTAAGCGTGTATCTTACGACTATACTTGAGTTCCGCCAGTGCTTTTACAAGATTTGTTCGATATTGGGTTAAGTTCTCAGTAATAAATATTTTATCTGGATGACGTTTAAGTTCTTTCTTTGAGTTATATACCTTCTCACGGACACGATAGGATAGGAAACGAACGATTACTTGGGATTTCCCGTCCTTAGGTTTGCCTATGACATGGGAACGACCTATATCTTCCTTCTTCGTGTCAGTAATACTTAGGTTATTTTGGCATATATCTAGTATTATGAAATCAGTATCGACAGGGTACTTAATCCTACCCATGTTGTTAAGTGGAACTCTGATGTTGTGAAAACGCAGGCTAGTCCTGCGTGAATATTGTTCTTGGTTCTCAACCCTGAGCTCCAACTCATTTATTTTCCTATAGAGTACCTCAATTTCACTTTCCCTTTCCTTGAGGGACTCATCAATTTCAACATTTTTTTTGCAGATATAGACGATCATAGACGCTTGTTTTGGCATCATATCTTTCTGTTCTACAATTGTTTTATCCTGATCATTGATTTTTTTTTCTAATGGTTTAATATGATCATTATTTTTTCTCTAGGGCCTTGTTTATGGACTCGGCTACTGATTCTGCAATTTATTCTGATAAAATTGGGACAATTTGATTTAGTACAGTAGGGTTTATTAGGGCTTCAATAACTTTGTCTGCCATAGTTTGTTTTTTTCTTCTGACTCAGGTCTGAATTTTGACGACGAGTTTGCTTCGTCTCTTGTTTGAGAGTGGCTACAAGATATTGTGGGCTATCAGGGCTAGGCCGTTTTCTAGAGTTTGTAGTTTCCTTTGTGTTTACAAACGATTCTATTGTAGTTTCTGAATTGAGACTAGGGTGAGAGCTGGTTATCAAGGATGTCAACAATGATTCTGTGTTATTATCCATGACCTCGGCCATCTTGAATATTTTTGTTTACAGGTACAGGTTCAATAGCGGAAAGAGTATTACACTGTTTCCTTCCAAAAATACCGTTAATTTAGTGTCAGTTCAAAGTACAAGTGATATCTCACCCTCTTGGAATAACATTTAGGTAATTAGCATGTAGTTATCCAGAGCATTTTCCTATTTTTTTCAGGAGGACTCGATTACCCTACCATTAACGTTGGCGCATGCTCAGATGGTTGTGTTAAACATGTAGTTGGTATTCAAAAACCTAAACCATTCGTCCACCGAGTCCCTTGCTTAAATAGACACGAAGAGATACCTATTATATATAACGATATTGAATGGTAGTCCAATTTAAAGATTGACAAAATATGTTAGTAAATGAGGATTGACAAAATATGTTGGTACATTGTAATTATGCTTGCATACATGCACGTCGAAAGTTCAATAGGTGAACCATCTACAATCGATATGGGAAATGCACATACATGTTGTTCACTCCGGTTTTTCGTGGGATTCGTGTGGCTCAATCTTAAGTTTTCTTTGTAGATATTTATTTGTTCTTGACTTGACCTGGTTAACTGTTACGGAATATCTGTGTCAGAAATAACCACGGTTTTGTTCCACCTTTTTGTCGTACTAACTTCCCAGTCATTTCCTCATTCATGACTTATCGCCAGGTTTGTAAACAGAGTAACACGACAGGTGCCACAAGTGGAGCAGAGGCTGCTTACCCGTTCAGAGCACCTCAGTGCACCACGGTGTTTAGTGAGGTTCGTGTTGCTCAATCTGTGTAGTGGTTTATATATCGTTCTTTGTGCTTTTCTTTTGGACATTGTGTTGCGTGTCCTGCTTCGATTTGCGAAACTTGATTACCCCTTTGGTATCTTCAAACTCCTTTTGTTCTTTTGCTTTTGGCCAATGTAGTGTCTGTCCTTCGATTTGCGGATTCTGATGACCTACATGGTATTTTCAAACCTTTCTTGCAATTTATGATTTGCCCTACCACTCAACAATTGTACTATCACTTAGTTTCGAGCATATTTGGGAAGCAATACATATTCTCAAGTTGATTAAGTATATTGTATTACTCCAGTGAAATGAATTCACAAAACAATTGTTGTCAATCAAATGACATAACAGTCTTATGAACTGAGACTGGAATATAAATATCTGCTATGCATCGATAACAATGAAGATAGTGCATTGACAAGCTACAAACAAATAAAACATTTTTTGCACGTCCCTTTGGCGGCGACTAAAAATGAATTGTGTGTTAAGAAGACGTATTTGCTGGGTCATTGATTTCTCTGTAATATCATAAAGTACAAAAACAATAATAATGTATATTAGATAAAAAAAAGGACAGGGCAAACGTTCATCTTAAATGATTAACTAAAGCCATGTAGGGTTAATATCATCTTCCTTTGTCAATTTATATACGTTCAATACTCACAGCGAAGATTGAAATATAATTCATTGACCATAGGATAGGTTTAATGTGAAAGTGTATACAGAAAATATTAAAGTAATGATTTTGGTTAGAGTGTTTAGTGCCACTTTCAACAATATTTCAGTTATATCGTGACGGTTAGTTGTATTGGTAGAAGAAACCGGAGTACCCGAAAAAAACCACGACCTGCTACAAGTCACTGTCAGTCTTTATGGTAACGGTGATTTTGTGTATTAAAGAATAAAATATATAAGCAGCAATTGTCAACAATATAACCAGCTACAACATGACCCACTACCCTGACACATCTGTGTTACACATATGTAAATGTACACCATCGATAAACCACTAGTCAATATAATCTAAGCTTAACATTGGGCTCTCTATGCACCAAGAACAACCGTCCAATCAAGATATTAGGCATTTAAAATGGTTCTTACAGTGATAATAACATACAGTCAATCCTGCCTTCAAGGGCACCTCTATATAACAAATCACTGTCTATAAAGGGCACATCTATATAACAAATCACTGTCTATAAAGGGCACATTTATATAACAAATCACTGTCTATAAAGGCCACCTCTATATAACAAATCATTGTCTATAAAGGTCACCTCTATATAACAAATCACTGTCTATAAATGGTAGAATCATTTTCCCCATTAATGCATAGCGCATATAATTGTAACCTGTATATAAAGGACAACTGTTCATAAAGGACACATTTGCAGGTTCCCCCGTATGCCCTTTATATACAGGTTTGACTGTATCTCTAAATCAAGAACTAGTTGAATTTTAAAATACAACAATATAATACTGAGTCGACTGTTAGTAATAATTAATTGAATCTGTTATAATCTAATTAAGATATAAATTGATTAGAACCATGAAATGTTCATGACATACACGTTTAAAATTACTCTTTCAGATTAAATTGCTATTTAATTCAGTTCAATTACATTATAAGGGGCTCACAATTTGGCCTGTCTACATGTAGTCTAATCATATTTAACGTTAATAAAAATTTAATCATCTTTTCAATATTATACCGACATTTAAATGTTACGACGCATTGCGTTCGTGGATTTCTTTGTGTATGTTGTTTAAATGTGTACTAACTGACTTAAAATATAATTTGTTTTCGGATATGACTGATAATCACACGTCATTCCAGTCAGATTGTATAAGAACCTGATTGTGAAATACTACTACATTTGATTAAAACTTGTGATGAATTGAAATACAATGCAAATTCTAAGATTGCAAAGAAAGAAGCTTTAAGTTTCATTTATCATATTATATTAAATACTAAGTTTCTGTATTTATGATCACAATGTAGAGACAGTCATGGACGTGATCGCATGGTAGTTTTAAATTTACACGTGCAATCAGAGCTTATCACAACACATTAAAATTAAATATTACAGTATGTCAGTGACTGGCGAAAGGGTTGTGGTATTTTCGTGGTTCCTTCGATAATAAAAGTAATCGCCAAGATATAATTGCTTCCCCGTTCCTTCACTAAACGCCGTACTATGATTCAAATATTGTTGAAAGTCGCTATGAACAATCATAACATTTAACAAAAGTTTGAAGACATCAAAGGGGGGATATTTATAGACCGTTAATCGATGAGCAGACAACCTATACAGCAATACATACTGTATTCTAAATATGTATGTGGTGTCTTATTTAATTTTGTCTAAAACGAGGTCAATAATAAACCACTTTTTAAGATGATCATTTCTAGATAGTAAAATTCCATGAGATAAACGTCAATCTTCCATTTGTTTATTTGTTCACAAAAACAACAAACACCATCTAAACATTTCTTAAAACATGCAATGTGGTATTTAAGTTGATATATTGTTAACATTTCAAATAAATTGTTTTAAATTGATATCCAGAGAAAGAAATCATCACTTAGGACCACAGTAATGCGTATTGTAGCATGACAAAAGTCTATAAGATTGCGTTTTCAATACTTGTTTCAACACTGTCGATACCAGTGAGTGATTTATCTTCAGCGTATTAATTCTACGTGTAAGAGTGGTAAAATCTTAGTTTCGTTGTCTGATAATTTATTTACTTATTCATATGTAAAATATATAAATGCTTTTAAAAGCATTTAAAAAACGCGTTATAAGTAGCGTCCTTACCAGTAACAAATATTTGTAAAAAAGAAAAGAAAAAAAGAGATACTACTCGCATAACTCAGCACAGACTATATATATTGACTGAACCTACCTCACCAGAAGACAGTGTTGCAGTCAAAATCGATATAATATGGTCGGCATCTTGGGTATTTTTTTCCGGAATGTCAATTACATGTAATATGTAAAGAAACATCACGAGCATTTTAATGTTTGAAATGCACCACGGTCCGATATAAATACATGCAATCACTTAGGAATGATGTCCATGATTTGTCTGACAATATGCATGTGTGAAGCAAAATTAATCAGAAATAGTTTCCCGGCATTGTTCATATGTCCTTTGGTGGACGTCATATTAAATAACGAATACATTGTTCTACTATTACCTTTACCTAGCATGGTACCGGGACTTTTGTTTATTACCTAGTATGGAATAGGATCTGTTGTTTATTACCTAGTATGACACAGGAGGTTTTGTTTGTGACCTAGTATGGAACAAGAAATTTTGTATATTACCTAGTATGGTACATGATATTTTGTTTATTACCTAGCATGGAAAAAGAGATTTTGTATATTACCTAGTATGGAACAAAAAAATTTGTATATTACCTAGTATGGTACACGTGATTTTGTTTATTACCTAGTATGGAACAAGAAATTGTGTTTATTACCTAGTATGGAACAATACATTTTGTTTATTACCTAGTATGGTACAGGAGGTTTAGCTTATTACCTAGTATGGTACATTGGCTTTAGCTTATGACCTAGTATGGTACATGAGCTTTTGTTTGTAACCTAGTATGGTACATGAACTTTTGTTTATTACCTAGTATGGTACATGAGCTTTTGTTTGTAACCTAGTATGGTACATGAACTTTTGTTTATTACCTAGTATGGTACATGAGCTTTTGTTTGTAACCTAGTATGGTACATGAGCTGTTGTTTGTAACCTAGTATGGTACATGAGCTTTTGTTTGTAACCTAGTATGGTACATGAGCTTTTGTTTATTACCTAGTATGGTACATTAGCTTTTGTTTGTAACCTAGTATGGTACATGAGCTTTTGCTTATTAACTAGTATTGTACAGGAGTTTATTAGATAGTATGGTACATTGACTTATGTATTCCTTAGTATGGTACCGAAATATTTGCTTAAATTACCTGATATGTTAAATGAGCCTATGTTTAAATCGACCAGAATGGTACATGAACTTTTGTTCAAATTACTTAGTCTGGTACATGGGCTTTTGCTTATTATCTACTGAGTATGGCATAGGAACTTTTATGTATTACCTAGTGTGATATATGGGCCTTTGCTTAAACGATTAGTATGGTGCAAGTTCTTTTTTTTAATGTGAAAATATAATTTGATAATTGGCATTCAGTTATTTGAACTACTTTTGTTTTAATTGACAGTATTGTGTTTAGATATTCATAGCAAAAAGACAATTTCCGTTACATATCCAAATGTTAAACCCTGAAGTACATTATTGACCAGGATTGTTCATGATTATATAGATAATTATTATGGCTAAATTATTACATACAAAATTGGAATATAGTTTAATAGAACAAAAGAGAACTTACAAATTCCATAAATGTGTTAAAATATTCTATACAAAATGATTATACTTCATCTTTAATATGTCAATCGTTGTAAGCAGACATAATTCTTTACATCTTTATATTTAAAGAGAAGCAAACTACACATTTAAATGTAGAAGGCATTAACACAAGACTTTACTCCCTTATCTTATTATTTCTACAAATAGCAGGCACTCCGATACCATTGTTTTAACTCTTTTGTTTTAACAACATTTATATTAACACTTGTCTCAGCCGTAACTATTTATGTTCGTGTTTCTACATCATTCCAAAATAATATGGAAACCTTACAAAATGTCTGTTTTCTATCATGTCGCTTGTCTATAAAACAAAAACCAAATGTTTATATCTAAAATTACACATAGCACGGAGGAGTACGAAAGTGTCAGCATAACAAGAGATCAATGCTGATACGTGATAGGACAGCCATTTTAACAACACAACCATTTGATCTTTTATTGTGATAATTTGCAATGTTCTTTGAAGTAATACATACTTTTCCGAGTAATGACCGTTATTATTGATTATTATACTTGTATATACACTAATAACTTCACATAAATTATAATGCACTCCTTGTTTCTAAGTATGACATACTTTACATAACAATTAAACTGTAATAGTGTAGGAACAACTTCAAAGAACACATATGTCATTCCATTGTTTTCTAGCACCTTAAGTATGTCATACCTATTTTTAAGGTGTCCTCGATTATTCAGATTTCTAGCACTTAACTTTAGTTATCCTTGATTAATGTAGGGTAACCTCCCTTGTAATTTTAGGTTGTGCTTATTGTAAATACTCTTTATTGTTTTTGTTTTCGCTAGTGGTTTATTTTCGTCTTTACTTGATATTGTAATAAATCGTGACCGATTTTTAGAAGGGACCAGAGCGAACTATCCAATGCCGTGGCACTGGTGACACCCGGGGACACTATTTCGGTGTAATTCCTCTCGTGGTTGTGGCATCATACCCGGGGTCTTTCTTTCATCACGAACGAAATTCCTTTGTTCGTAACTCTAAATATTTAACACAACTATTTCAAATAGATGTTTTCATACAGTTGAAGAATATTCAATAAAGATTGTATATAAGAAGAGTTTGAAGATACCAAAGGGGTAATCAGAATTCGCATATCGAAGAAGAACAGACAACACAATGACCAAACGACAAAGTATGAAGGGACAAACAACGATCCACAAAACATACACAATAATTCTCATCTTGTTCAGCATATAAAATCTACATGCATTACCAAAGGGGTAATCAGAATTCGTATATCGAAGAAGGACAGACAACACAATGGCCAAAAGAAAAAGGATGAAGCGACAAAGCGATCCACAAAACATACACAAAAAGCTAAAGATCAAGTAACACGAACCCTACTAAAATCCGGGATGAACTCAGATACCACGGCATTGGATAGTTCGCTCTGGTCCCTTTTAAAAATCGGTTACGATTTATTACATTATCAAGTAAAGAGGAAAATTCAACCACTAAAGAATAAAAACACAATAAAGAGGATTAACAATAACATGAAGCATTTACCAATACAAACATCGTTGAACTAGGTAAAACCGACTTTCATTATTTCTGCCGCGCTTGCCTCAGCCATGTGTTTCTGTTGATAAACATTCGCGGATTACTTCGTTTCTGACCAATCATGTGCAGATACAATTTGGAGTACCCCATAAGTGGATTAGTCTATGCTTTGTTAACAGAAACGGACAGAGTCGTCCGGATAACATTTTAAAACAAATACTTTCCCATATATATAAAAAGCTGTCCGAACTTGGTAAATTTTCTGTTACCCCTGATGTAGATCACCTCCAAATGTATTAAAGAAAATTTCAATGTTGTTTAATCACAAAATTGACCTCTTAGAATGACAATACAATTCTAATTTGCACACCATTGTGCATGTGGTTTACAGATATATTCGATGTGAGATACCTCTATGAGATTCATACTGCTAACACGAGATCGCGTGATTCCTATTTTCATCTGTACGAGATACACTGTCACTGTACAACTTGAGCTACACACACAGTGACCTGCAAAAGTATTGTCTTCGCTTCTAAGCTTCTCAACATAAAATAATTGAAAACGATATGCAACCTTTATGTAATACATATTTTCATTAGATACTGTTGACTGTCAAATCTACAGTTGACATGTCGCAACTACTTGTTCTGCTTTGAATGAGCGGCCATATTGAATTCTTGAAATCCAAAATGTCTAGTTATTGAAATATGATCCAATAAAATCACCACCTATCTCAAAAACTAGCTTTTATGAGAAATTAATAATTGATAATAGAGTGATATTTGTTGTTTAAGAATTAATTGGTTGATTTGTTGGTCTACAAAAGTGATATTTGACGTACAAGGACTGTCGAACACTCCAAGCACGATACCCATTATGGTCACGGTCAGGCTTACTGTATTATTACCCAACAACCACCCCCTCACCTATTAAAACGCCATTTCTTATCCGTCACCCGGAGACTTGCTAAGCAGGTATATCCAAATCGTTGTATTATTGTATTCTCAATTCCATAAAACAAAACTGAGCAAACATCAAGATAAGTTTATAATGTAGCAATTAGAATGCATCAGTATGCTATACGAACTCTGCGGTAGAACCATCTAATATTATTAAATTAACCTTCATTACATTTTGTCACAGCTGTATCTGTCATCGCGTAACTTTCTAGGTTAACGTTCTTCAGCAAATACAATAGGCCTGCAGTGTTTTGTTTTATTTTCTGATCCATCATGCAAATATCTAAAAGATAATTACAAGCGCAATGTGGGTTTTGTAGGCAATCAAGTGCTGGTGAGTGATATGGAAAAGAAAAGAAAAAACTTAACTATCAATTTTATTTAAATTAATTCATGCTGGGTTTTTATTAATTTAGAATTGACAGCGCCATTTTCACTGTTATTTTTTGCGATGTGCTCATTTGATTATATTAGTGTGAATATGTGAAGGTTTAATTGTTTATAGTCATGCTTATAATATATGGTATGTTGCTTGAAACGCAATGTAAGAATGACTCGTCAATAGTGATAATGATTACATAATAAACCTGTGAAGTCTTAACAAAATGACAATAATTAACGTTATACTGATAATGATGAATATCTTGTGACCATTTTAATTGTCTTCCAGATTTATAAATTCTCTGAATCCACATAAAATCAACCATTGATCAGTGTCATGACACGAAACAAGAATGATTAGAACACTGTATATAAAGTATGAGTCACCAGAAAGAATTAGGAATTCCACATTAAGTCACACTCTCTTACATATAATTCATCTGATTTCCTTAAAGCTCAACATAAACATGCATAGCGCTTCGTTAAACAAACAAAAAACATATCTATCTTAAAGCTAACCATACCAACAGTAATTATTAATGCCTACCCTACGGATTGTATTGCTATCAACCGTAATTCTTAATGCTTACCATACGGTTTGTATTGCTATCAACCGTAATTCTTAATGCCTACCCTAAGGTTTGTATTGCTATTTTTGGACAAGTTTTGTTGAAGTCACATTCCTGTTCAGTATTGACTAGGTAAAAAGTAATAAAAAAAATTGTTTGGCTACCTACCTACCTACCTACAAGTATGTTAGCGGAAGGAAACACGGGTATGTTTTGGCCTTAACAAAATGTTGCCAATTATCGTAATGATAAGTGACCACACCGTTAAATAGGTAGTATGATCTGTTGGTCACTATTATTTCATTTACACCAATACAAAGACGTGTTCGGGATATATTTGTGTCGTTTGTGTAGCAGAGCAAATATAAATACGTGTTTCCTTCACCGATAAGCATACACTACGAATGAGCCAAAACAACGACTTTCTATAATTAGCTCGGTATGAAGATAATGTGTCCGAAAGGGCGACATGTCTGTTGTATCAGTGAGCTAGCACTATAGACATAGATATTTAGCTAAGTTTGTTGGTCTAGTACAAAGCGGACATCGTCATTAGAAATCAACTTATTCTTGCCATGATATAGCCAAATATTCGTTCAACAACAATCACTCGCGCATTTTCATTGAGTTTGAATTCATTTTCGACAAGTCCTGATAGGATCAATGTTAGTTAGAACTCACGAACTTTTACCTACTTCGGGATAATTTTTCTACAACAAAGTTGGTCAGTAAAGGTTTGATCGTATGAATTTCTAGCGATAACGGTCTTATTTATAGAATAGGGTTGTCCCATGATGTGGCATTTCACTGCAATATTTTAAGCATGACGTGATATTTTGAGAGAACGTAGAGGAATCATGTATATATCAGAATATATATGGTGTTGCAAAATGACAAAAAGGTCAGGTAGACTCTAAAAAAAGTTAGTATAAAATGTTAAAGTAATTAACTGGTGATTTTACACCATGAACAATTGATCAGTTTAGCTCCTTTTTCATATTTTTATCTTAATTTCCTCAAAGATGATAATCAGGTGAAATGGTGGAGAATATATTCATTAATATCTGATACAAATTAATACTATATTGTATCAAGTTATACAGGAATCCATGGAAACACAGTCATTGACCAAGAAGATAAGAATATACTTGACGACCCGGAAGTGTTCCATTTGTTCTGTATTATTAAGAAAAGAAAGCTTAAACAGTGATGGATGATCAACAATTCTACCAATATCAATAAAACAAACTATAACCTCAAAAATAAAAACGACCACGACATATGATGTTGTATATCCAAATCATGTTTTACCTTTTATTGTGAAATGCATTTTAAAACATTGACAGGACCATTGTGACAGTGATTAATTGCATGAAATAAACCATATGTTGGCACCACCCATTGTTGTATTTGGATTTCACGTGAAGAACAGGCTGGTGCTAACCAGATATCGTATTGGACACTCGTTAATCATTTAAAGTTGTAATTTAAGAAACAAAATGAGTAACGACCTCTTGTTGATATTTATTTTGTAAATTTTAGATTATGTCAACGACGTGGTGGTTCATGTTGTTACAGTTCGTTATCTGGTCCATTATTATTGTTTGGTTTTTTTCAATTGATAATTCATAACTCCATATTGTTTTCGAACATCAAATATTAATTCTTATACAGCACGGTCGTACTGACTTGTCATGATAAAAAAAGAGTTACATAATGCATTTCTTTGTGCATACATAAAATGGAAAACAGAAAATATTACACTGTCGGACAATTTCCAAAATCCAATAGAAAACACCCTAAACACATGCATACATGACCGCTCAAGTTTATGGCTTGGTACAGGCATTTAAATAACAATTGGTGGTGAGGCTAAACTACTTTTATGGGCCAAACCTTCACCTCTTAGTGAAGTGATGCGGTCATACAAGCGTTTTGCACATGCGAGTAAATGTTAGCCCTGTCATATAGCTAACCGAACAGCGGTGTTATACAGAACGAAATAATATTGAATTTCATGCAAAATATATTTCATCTTCGAGACAAATAATTTGTCATATGTGCAATATTAGTTCTATTAAAGAAAACCGGTGGTCTTAGCCTTCACTTAAATATTTGATAGTATACAGGAATACCATAAGACATAATAGTCAAACAATAGTCAACTTTAAACCAACATCTAATTAGCAATGCCATCGTGTATAAAAGATTTGTCAGTTTTTTTTTGTTTTTTTTTTTAAATATTTCTATCTTAACTTCTTCAATGAAGATAATCAGGTGGAGAATCTATTCATTCATATCTGATACAAATTAATACTATATTGTTTCAAGTCATACAGGAATCCATGGAAACACAGTCATTGACCAAGAGGATAAGAATACACCTGACGACCCGAGTTCCATTTGTTCTGTATCATTAAGAAATGAAAGTTTAAACAGTGATGGATGACCAACATTTCTGCCAACAAAACAAATAATCACTTCAAACATAAAAAGACCATGACCTATGATGTTGGATATCCATATCATGTATACCTTTTATTGTGAAATACATTTGAAAACATTGAGAGGACCATTGGTGACAACAATGAATGGCATGAAATAAAACCATTTATTGGCACCATACATTGTTCTACTGGTGTATCATATATACACCAGACCAGTGCTGACATATATTTTATTGGACACTCGATGATGTATTCTAAAATGAAATGAGTAACAACCTGATATCATTCCACAGAATTGTTCTTATACATCAAAACAGTTGTATTTGATTGTGTAGACGTTGCTGTTGTTCAGCAATCATTGTGTGAAGTGAATTATTTTAAAAAGTCATTGAAAATGCCGACTGTAACACACTTTTGATATTTTGTAAAGAAATACAATATAATTGATAACATCTTTTCTGAATAAATAATGTTTGTGTATGTAACTTGATAACTTTATTGTTTTATACACATATTTGTCTTCTATTTCTAAGTGTCTGATATTTATGGATATATTAACTTATATAATTTGTTCCCGCCACGATATAGCTGACCTACAATTAAGTTGGCGTAAAACATCGACCAATAAAATCAAATATTGCTTCCAAGTCGGGTTTTAGATTTACCATACAAGAGACAAATGCTCAAAAAGTGTCCATGGCTCTAACACATCAAAATGCATTTCGGGTGTTGATTTTATCTGTTTCTATTGATAGCTCATTATGTTTTGGATCTATTCATTTTTATAGCATAATAGGTTACATTTGGCTTCTTCGCACAACGTACACGAGTCAATATTCAATAATTCTCTTGAAGTCAATGTTGTCTGTTCTTCTTTGATTTACGGATTATGGTTACCTCTTTGGTATCTTCAAACTCTTCTTAACTGATATTCTAGAATTGTTTGCAAGCAAAATTATTTTTTAGAATTTTTGCATCAATGAAAGCAGAAAAAATAGAAGATGAAGAAACTGTATTTATTTCTGTTTTTAATGCTGAAAAAAAAATCCTGTCTTGTTACAAGAAATTTATAGATACATATTTTAGTACAAAAAGACTTTTGACCCATGACTGAACAGGCAATAGTTGTCTAAAATCGTAGTTTGTTGACATTGTGAACAGACTAAATAAGTCTCTTCATATTATTAAATTATTTTGTCATTCCCTTGTCTACTACTCTAACTGGCATTTATAAGATATTGTCTGGGACAACAAGCGTTGTTCATTGAATCCATTAATATATACCACGGCTTCATAAATGCGATACTAATAAATTAGAATTCTTCAGTAAGCCTAATGGTATATTTAAGTTATCGACGTCTTTCGTTCCAGTAATTACAGAATAAGTATGCATTAATTTGTTGTCATATCGTAAAGTAGTAAACGTCAAGGCCAATGTCCAACCCCAAGGTCAGTGACTAGTATAACAGGTTTGTACATTTTGTTCTTGGGTTTCAAGTCAAGCTAAACTAGATAGTTGCATTTTAATAAAAACGTAGATATCAAATTTACTGCGCACGACGTGTATCTAGAATAACCTACATCAGGTACATTCAGCTATTTTCATGGCCAGTTAAAAATCGTTGCAGAAATAACGAAAATTTCTTATTTCGTTTTGATAGGACATAGAACATGGCTCTCATAGAAAATTCATACATCTGGAAAAAAAGAAAAAGAAATGACTGTGTCAATGGGGAATATACTGTTTAGTAATGTCGATTGAAAGGTCCAATATAAAGATGCCACATTTCATTTTGATCGCACAAAAATCATGGCTACCACAGGTTATACTTCCTGTTGATTTGCTAATTTACAAAAAAAACTATTTTCCCCTGAAACTTTTGTACCAATTGGAACTAAACTGTTAAAACGTACGCTACAAAAAAAAATCTCATTTTGTTACAATAATAAAATGGCCTCGTTATACAATTTTTATTCATTTTGAAAACAGTTTCTATCAATGTATCTCAATGATTGGAAATCAGGTTTAACAAATACAGTTTTGTGAAAATGGTAGCAAAACAATGCATAAATTCCTTAGCAGTTTTTCACAAATTGCGGTTAAAATCATTGGCACTAATTTATTATGTAAAAGAGAATCTCGGTTAAGCTTGCAATTTGATATATATGAAAATTGTATTAACAAATATATTGAAACCCTTTTTCAGGAATAGAAAGTGTTCTGCAATTGAATTAGTTGCATATAATGTTTTATTCTTCCTTAAGTATTTCATCGTGCATTGAACTGCAGCTATATGACAAATGGTAACAACCTGATTTCTATTAAAGTGAAATTTATTATTCGGTGCATTAATACTAAACTGCTCCTTATATGATTGATTGATTGTTGGTTGCTTAAGTTGAGCGGCAAAATTTCATGTATACTGACCATCATTAGAAACGCATAGCTAGAAAATATTGTTTTTTTGCTAAAATTTCAATTAATGCTTGATTAAATGTAATTGTTAATAATGTCCACCTTAAAAAAATACAGGTAAATTTTCTGATGTGTCTTATCACCTGAAACAGGTATCTATTGAATTTTAAAAACAGTATTTCTTGCACGTGCAAATCGTGAACAAGCGATATGAATTTTTTAAACCCGCTTTTTGAAAGAACTGTGTCCACCTGTGAAAAGGATAATCAGATATCAGCACTGTTTGCTATGGTAAAGTTTTTATTGGGTTTCAAAAATGCCACGTCTGAGTAATAATGATCGCAACCAAGCTTTGGGTATGTTGAGAGCAGGCATATCAACCGGAGAAGTTGCTCGACTATTCAATTGCCATCAAAGTACTGTTGTACGCCTCAGACAGAGGTTTCAAACCACGAACAATGTGTCCGATCGTCCTCGGCCAGGACAACCAAAAGTAACAACCAACCTACAAGATCGTCATATCCGGCTACAGCATTTACGCAACCGGTTCAAAACAGCTGTATCAACTGCTAGGGAAACTCCAGGAAGACACAATCCCCGGATCAGCTCAGCAACAGTGCGTCGCAGACTGCGTGAAAATGGCCTACGTGCAAGACGACCATTCAGAGGACCACTGCTTATACCGCGACATCGCCAACAACGTTTAGCATGGGCTAGAACCCATTTGCAATGGACAAGGCAAAGATGGCAGGAAGTGTTGTTTTCGGACGAATCCCGTTTCTGTATTTTGAATGCAGACGGTCGAATAAGGGTTTGGAGACGTCAAAATGAAAGACTTGCCGCTTGCTGCATTAATGAGATAGACCGATGGGGTGGCGCAAATGTTATGATTTGGGCAGCTGTATCATTCCGTTACAAGTCTCCACTTCACTTCTGTGACCGATCTCTTACCGGACAACGCTATAGAGATGAAATCCTGGCTCCTTATGTTGTTTCAAGCCCATCAAGATTTAAGGATCTTCCAGCAAGATAACGCGCGTCCACACACAGCAAGGGTCTCGATGAACTTTTTGCAAGCACAGAATGTCAACTGCATGCACTGGCCATCACTATCACTGGATATGGCACCAATAGAGCATGTTTGGGATGCATTAGGAAGACGTGTAGATAACCGTCCCGTCAAGCCGACTTCTGGGGCCACCTTACGTCAGGCATTAATAGAGGAGTGGAACAATATGCCCCAGAGAGTTATTCAAAACATTATTCTTTCAATGCGTCGCCGTTGTGTTGCCTGTATCACTGCAAGAGGTGGACATACGTAGTACTGAATTTTGAAATCGAGGGTATCTGTGTTTCAACCATACAGTGACGTCCCAAAAAAGAAACTGTGTTTCAAACTTGTTCTCATCTGTTAGAGTCTTTATTGTTGTTATTGTTTGACGTATTTATATATGTTGTCAAATTACTCATTAAAATTAATATTTAAAAAAGAAAGTGATGCGTTTCTAAAGATGGTCAGTATATATTGAGGACAATAACACGTTCAACAGTTTATAAGGACTATTCGGGAGGGATGACACAACCGGCACAACGAATGTTGAATGTTAATAGAAAAATATGGAAAGTTGTGTCTAATATCCCCGAACTTCCATTTCATTATAAAGACATTTACAACATATCCTAACAGTATAAAACAATGTATAATATACTTGGCATTAATATGATAGGCTTTACATATGTGTAACGACCGGAGGTAAACTATCAATAATTTCACCCCAGGCTGATAACCCATATCAGAGACGTCTCGTGCAAACAACCCATAATAGTGCGTCTCGTGCAAGTTATTTCCGGTGACGTCTGTTTACAAACATTACCTGACACACAACGTTGAGTGGGAGATATGGGTCTCATCACGGTTCACGACAAATATGTTTTACTAATCACATTTCACGGGAAGTAAATTATGATGATCACTCTTCTTGAAGAATATGAAACCCAACGTAAATTGTTAAAAGTACGTTTGTATCCTTGTTGCATCCCTAGTTAATCGTGTCAACAAGAATCGGTGGAAGTGTCCAGTGTGACAGTAAGGATGTCTGTAATATTAACAAATCGAGTTGAGAGGGAAACAATTGTCGTCAAGAAGACCACATTAAATAAAAATCACAGAAACGTTAGATGATTATATCACGGAGAACGTAAAATGATTGTGAATGAAAACGATTCACGGGCAACTCCCTCGTCATAATATACGATAAATAAAAAACGACACTAAGTAATCACATCTTCTATATGTTCTATGTTTCAAAATGCCTTCATATCATATGTTGCCATTAATATTTATGGGGGTAGAAATGATCTTGTTTGAGAATAGTGTTCTGAAAATGTATCTGTCGAATACACACTTAGACTTCCATATACATTCATTTAATTATTTCCTTTTGTTTATTTGTTTCATAAAACAATTAGTCGGAAGTATATGAGAAAAAAGATTAATACATGACCTTTTCCATACCATCCCGGCTATCATCCCTCGACTGCGTCTCGGGCTGATATGGGGGTCTCGGGATGATACCGGGCTGATATGGAAACGGTCATGTATTAATCTCTATTTAAAACCATCATTTAAATTATGTAAAAAGTGACGGAAAAAGATCACAATTATGAAATAGTTTTTTGATAAATAATACTAAGAAAAACGTTATAAACAAGGAAATAAGTGCATTCGTTCTGATATAACACAGATGCACCACAATGGTGTCAAGATTTAATCTAAAGAATGATTTTTTACGTAATTTGGAAAATATTAGTTTTTACCATTCTCGTGGGATGTTTACTAATAAAAATACAAACGCTTCTAAAAATCTAACAAATCGATACTAAATGAACTATATAATTAGATAATGGTTGCCATTGAATAAAGTGTATTTAAGTTATTTTGTTCTCTTTATTAGCCGGAAAGTGCCTATAGTAAAAAAAAACGTAGATATCAAATTTAGTCTGATGATACGCTGCATCATATAATGAATCAACTGTTTGATTTAAAGGTATTAAAAATACTATCGTACACACACAAGGTATCAAAACACAAAACACTTGACCTTGAACCACCAAAAAACCGGACCCAAGAACAAGTCTTGCTGTCAAGTACGATTTTATTTTCTATGTACTGAGTTCTGGTTAGACAATTACGGAGTACAATATTCGCATCCGGAGATTTATGGTCGTTGGCCCAAGAGCTATGGAATGGTTTTCATCTGTCCTAAATAAAGCAAACAAACATAAATAAAAAACAACACAGAGAACTACAAAGTAACAGGAACCCCACAATAAAACTGGGGATGAACCCAGGATCTAGGAACAAAAGGGTAAGCACTTCCTTTTCCTATTTTATGAAGTAATATATCGTAATTCCTGTTAATAACACAGCTTATCTTGTATGTATTGGAAATGCGATTGTCATCAGTTAAGACACTAGATTTCCGTATAGATCAAAACAAATAATAACCTTAAACTTTTTGAAGCCATAACTCGAGATTAGGTTTTTCATAATATTGGCTAGACAATGATACCAATCTTTAAAAAAATATCGGTATTAAGAAAGATCATGCTGTAGAATATGGAAACAAATATATTGGCAAGAGATGGATGTACGAATGCATAGACGTGAGTTATTTAGACAGATTATGTAGCTATTGTAAGGTCTTATTTAATGTGTTAATATAGAAATTGTCATGCATAAAGTTTTATGCTGACTATAATATTGGTCTTCATGTGTATAAATAATTGATCGATAGTGAAGAATATACTTGGAATTTGAGATTCACAACATGACTTCGTTTTTTGTCCGTTTTCTTTTGGTCATTGTGTTTTCTTTTCTTCTTCAATTGATGGATTCTGATTATCCCTTTGGTATCGTCAAACTCTTTGTGCATTTGAAATTTTTCTGTCTTATTTATGATTTCTGAGATTTTTTTTTACATTAACGTGAAAATTTGGATGTCTCTTAAATATATATAAAGACAATATTCAGAGAGTAATTTTATCGGGAGCATGACTTGATATTGAAATAAATTGCAATGTCAATTTTGAAGCCGATTTTTAAGAAAAGATTACTGAAAATCACGAAGTGATATTACATTGCCTTTGGGATAAAATAATGATCTAGAATGTTATGAAGTAGTCAGCATGCTGTTAGCAGAAATTGTGCATCGAGGTAATATTATGTTAAACATTGAATGACAAAGAAATATAGCCTGCAATTTCTAGTTATTGATAGCTGTTTAGTCAGGAGTTATGTGTTTTTGTGTATAATGGTGTCTTGAATTTTGTACACTTGTGTGTCTTTATATGTTCTGTTTGTCTTTACCTCCGTTGTTTTCAGTTGCGCTCATGTCTTATTTGTGTTGCTGTGCATAGTGGTGTCCTACACTACTTGACTAAGTGAAACAGGATGGGTGTCTTATAAGAAGCACTTACACTTTGCGAGCACCTGGGTTCACACCCGGTTTTTCATGCGGTCAGTGTTGCTCGTCTTTATAGTGTTTATCTTCGTCCTGTGTTCTGTGTGCCAGATGTTGTCAGTATCTGGATTGTTCATGCTTGATTACTCCTTCGGTTTTTTCTAATGTTTATTTAGAACAAGCGTAAATACGTTGCCAGAATGCTTGACTTCAACAAATCTAATTGAAAACGGACTTAAAATAGAAAAAAACAAATTAATGGTAAATGTGCTTTTCTCCTGGTACAATTTACATATATAAATATTCATTAATTTAATATGTAATAAACATTATACCCTAGCGTATTTTAAAACGTATATTTCTTTAAATAGGTTCATAGATTGCCAGACACAATCATTTCTACAAAAGCTCATTGAAAACAATCAAAAACTAGAAAATTACTGATTCTTAAATCGTTATTTTATTGATTCAGTTTACATATAAATGTAATTCATTTATTAATTTCAAATAAATAAATGTCCTGAAATACTTTAAGAACGTTCGTAGATTGTCAGAAATATCTATTTTAACAAATTTTCATCAATTATCGCCAAAAATAGCTTATTTATTTGTGTTTAAAGACCTATCAAGGAAAATAAATGTAACAAATTGTCTGGAGAGTATAATTATCTAAAAACTTTATTTCAAATAAATCGCAAATTAATTTCGGATAAAACTACTTTCCGAAATTCAAACACAGTACCAGCGCATGATCTACAGTATTTATATTACACAATGTCCATATCTATTATTTTGTCCTTTTACTTTTGTGTGGTGGCACATTTCTGCCTCATTCTTGTCATATATTTATTTACTGTTGTGTGGTGGCACATTTCTGCCTCATTCTTGTCATATATTTATTTACTGTTGTGTGGTGGCACATTTCTGCCTCATTCTTGTCATATATTTATTTACTTTTGTGTGGTGGCACATTTCTGCCTCATTCTTGTCATATATTTATTTACTTTTGTGTGGTGGCACATTTCCGCCTCATTCTTGTCATATATATATTTACTTTTGTGTGGTGGCACATTTCTGCCTCATTCTTGTCATATATTTATTTACTGTTGTGTGGTGGCACATTTCTGCCTCATTCTTGTCATATATTTATTTACTGTTGTGTGGTGGCACATTTCTGCCTCATTCTTGTCAGATATGTATATGGACACGAGAGGGAGGGTTGGGATCCTATTAACCGGTTTAAAACCGCCACATTTATGTGATTGAACCAAGCCTAGACCTGGACTTTCAACGCCATATGTTGTGTTTTTTTTGTCTGTGAGTAATTGTTTGAGGTAATTGTTTGTTTTGTTGTTACTGGTGGAATTGTTGACCATCACTGTTCTAGATTTCTGTT